>JAZGLO010000050.1:1062500-1662500 GCA_036873155.1 Biomphalaria sudanica | reverse complement strand
ATATATTTAAAGTTTTTCATGTTAAATATTCAATAAAGTTGATTTGCATTAATAACTATCAATTTACAAATATTCAGCATAGGATTAGATATTCTGACACTAGTATTGTGATTTTTTTTTAGCGAGTGTTTAAACAAAGAAATTTTTCTAGAAGTATCAGAACTTATTAAAAAAAGAAAAAATATTTTGTTTTCTTAAAGGAATAAAATGATTTAACTTCTTCTTTTAGTCCAGTTTTTACAAAGCTTATATCAACTCCCTCTCCCTGTCTAGTTAACGTTGGTACACGTTATTTCTCTGACACCCAATCTTGGATCAAGCTGAAGTTTTGTACAATTATTTCTTTTACCTGACAAAATAAGAATCAATTTTTAAAAAATTAACCAATAAGTTAATTAACTATTGGGAATTAATTTTGTTCCTAGTTATCTTGAACAAGGCAAAGAAATTGTACTTGACAGAAGTGATGGTATAAGCTAAATTAGTCCTCTTTATGGGTAGCTGTTTTAGAGTAAGTTTGAAACAAACAATACAATCTTCTATTTTCATAATGAGCTCACTGGCAGAGTGGTTAGCATGTCTGCCTGAGGAAGCTTGAGCCATGAGTTTGAATTTAGGTTGTTTCCACATTTTTAAACATTTCTTTTTTCTTCCTTCCCCCCTTTTTTCCCCAACTGGTCCAGATAAGTGACAGGATCATAGCATACTAAAAAAAAAAACTAAAAACATGAAACAGCACTCAACAAAAACAAACAGTATAAATATTTCGAGTCCCACAGATTGTTGTTGGTCAAGATATTTTTTCAAATTTTAATGACTGATCCAAACTAATTGAAACAATTAAACTTTGTTTAAGCTTTTTTTTTATAGTATTTTTTATATGTTCTTGTTATTTGTTTTACTCTACAGCAACAAATAAATCAAAGTCAAGATATGGCTTCAAACCAAGATAAACCTAGAAACTCTCCTAACAAAGATGTGCATGCTGGAAACCTTGAAGATGAAGAACAAAATTGTTCAAATATAAATAGAACTCTCCAGCTGGTTTCTGCTGAAAAACCATTCGGGACTTCATCAATGTCTAAGAACTATGAATTAATGCATTGCTTTAGAAAAACATTTAAGTGTGACTTGTGTCAAAAACAAATGTTTTATAAATGTAATTTGAAAGTTCATCTAGCACTTCATTGTGGAATAAAATTATTCGAATGTCAGATTTGTCACAAAGGATTTAGTTCTGCCACTAGTTTAAAGAACCATGAGATGATTCATTCTAAAAAAAAGCCTTTTCAGTGTCAAATTTGTCAAAAAGAATTCACCAAATCCTCAACTTTAAAACAACATGAAATTGTTCATTCTGACAAAAAGCAATTCCAATGTCAAATTTGTCAAAAAGAATTTGCTTATTCCTCAAATTTAAAACACCATGAGATTATTCATTCTGGTAAAATGCCATTTAATTGTAAAATTTGTCACAAAGGATTCACCCATGCCTGTTTTTTAAAACAGCATGAGATGATTCATTCTAATAAAAAGACATTTCAGTGTAAAATTTGTAAAAAAAAATTCTTTATGTCTTCAAATTTAAAAAGGCATGAGATAACTCATTCTGATAAAAAGCCATTTAAATGTGAAATTTGTCCAAAAAAATTTAGTCAGTTCTCATATTTAAAACAGCATGAGGTCCTTCATTTGGACAAAAAACCATTTCAATGTCATATTTGTCATAAAGAATTCAATAGATCCTCAACGTTAAAAATACATGAAATAATTCATACTAGTTCATCAACTTTTAAGGACCATGAATTAAATCACTCCTTTAGAAAATCATTTAAGTGTGATTTGTGTCAAAAACGATTGTTGAGTAAAAATTCTTTAAAAGTTCATCTTACACTTCACTGGGGAAGAGAATTATTCAAATGTCCCATTTGTCAAAAAGAATTCATTCGCTCAATAGGCTTAAAACAGCATGAGGTAATACATTCTGGTAAAAATCCAATTAAATGTCAAATTTGTCAAAAAGAGTTCACTAGATCCTCACATTTAAAACAGCATGAGATGATTCATTCAGGTGAAAAGCCATTTAAATGTCAAATATGTCAAAAAACATTCAATCAGTCCTCAAATTTAAGAAAGCATGAGATGACTCATTCCGATAAAAAGCCATTTCAATGTACAATTTGTAAAAAAAACTTCACTTGTCCCTCAGATTTAAAAAAGCATGTAAGTATTCATTCTGATATAAAGCCATTTCAATGCCAAATTTGTCATAAAAAATACTCTCATTCCTCAAATTTAAAACACCATGAGATAATTCATTCTGGTAAAAAGCCATTTCAATGTAAAATTTGTCAAAGAAGATTCACTCATTCCAGTTATTTAAAACGGCATGAGATTATTCATTCTGGTAAAAAGCTATTTAAATGCCCAACTTGTCAAAAAGAATTCACTTATTCCACAAATTTAAGACAGCATGAGAGGATTCATTCCAGTAAAAAGTCATTTCAATGTCAAATTTGTCAAAAAGAATTCAATCATTCGACAAATTTAAAAAAGCATGAGAGGATTCATTCTGGAGAAAAGCCATTTAAGTGTAAAATATGTCAAAAAGAATTTGCTCGATCCTCAGATTTAAAACAGCATGAGTTTATTCATTCTGGTAAAAAGCTATTTAAATGTCAAATTTGTCAAAAAAGATTCACTCAATCCTCAACTTTAAGAAAGCATAAGATGATTCATTCTGGTAAAAAGTCATTTGAGTGTAAAATATGTCAAAAAAGATTCACTCGATCCTCAGATTTAAAAAAGCATGTGATGATTCATTCTGGTACAAAAAAAACATTTAAAAGTTAAATCTGTCAATAAGAATGTACTCAAGCCATCAGTTTAAAATAGCATGAGATGATTTTAATGTTTTACCTTTACCTATCCCTTAGTCTGTTGGACTGTTGGGTCTCCAAGCAAGACTTGTTGACCATCTTTCTCCATTCCTCCCTGTCTTTTGCCTTGTTTAAAACCTCTATCAATTGTAGGTCCATTCTTTTATGTTGTCCTCCCATCGCTTTCTCTGTCTGCTTCTTCTTCTTTTTCCTGGTACTGTAGGAAGGTCTTTGCAAGCCCCGTAGATCTTGTAATATGGCAATAGATTTTAAGGTTGCGTTTTTTTACATTAGTTAGCAGGTCATCATGGGGTCCGATTGCGGCAGTAACCCTCTTATCTCTTGGTTTGTGATGCTAGTATGAAATTTTAATGTTTCATATATAGAAAAAGAATTCATTCACTCTTTAACTTTAAAAGTTGATTCTCTCTGGTCTGAAGCCATTCTAATGTTCCATTATCTGATTGAATACCTTTATATCTCTCAAAGTGCTAGTGGAAAAAAAACATTAACAATAGCTTCAAGTGCATGTGGAATGAAATAATTTTTCTGTTCATATTTTTTAACATATTAATTAGGAGATTATTTATTTGGATAAAAGATTATTGAAATGCTAAATGTGATTAGGAATTAAGTCATTACACACACTCCTATAATATATGCAGCAGCAAATATTGGTAAATAAATGTTTTTTTTTAAAACATTTTTTACTCATTAGTTGTTTAAAGAAAAAACAATTCGCTCTATAAGTTGTATACACAAGATTTCTGACATTTTGTGTTTTTGTTTTGTTTTTCTTAACTTTTATGATATTTTGGTAACAATCACAAGCTTTTGATTTGTATATTACATTGTGTTAATGATGTGACATTTCATCAGATTTTCTTAATATTTTTTTTTTAAATTGCTAAATAAATTTTGTACTGATCAAATAGAGTATTTTATAACTTAAAACTATTTTCACGTTTTTTTTATATCAATTAGTCATATTATTGAAACACTGAAGTACAACTGCTACCGTGCCGTTTGGAAGTCTTCCATAATTGTACCCATGCAGAAGGTTGACCTAGATTATTATAGTTATATGGAACACTGAAGGTTGACCTAGATTATTATAGTTATATGGAACACTAAAGCTTGGACTAGATTATTATCATGATATTTATATGGAACACTGGAGGTTGAACTGGATTATTATCATAATAGTTATATGGAACACTGGAGGTTGAATTGGATTATTATCATGACAGTTGTATGGAACACTGGAGGTTGTACTTGATTACTATCATGATAGTTATATGGAACACTGGAGGTTGAACTGCATTATTATCATGACAGCTATATGGAACACTGGAGGTTGAACTGGATTATTATCATAACAGTTATATGTTACAATGGAGGTTGAAATAAATTAATATCATGATAGTTATATGGAACACTGGAGGTTGAACTGGATTATTATCATGACAGTTATATGGAACACTGGAGGTTGAACTGGATTACTATCATGATAGTTATATGGAACACTGGAGGTTGAACTAGATTATTATCATGACAGTTATATGGAACACTGGAGGTTGAACTGGATTACTATCATGATAGTTATATGGAACACTGGAGATTGAAATAGATTAATATCATGATATATGCCCAGAGACGCCACATATCTTGATCTCATATAATAATAATGCACATGCACGAACCAAGGAAAAAAATCTGCAGAGAGGGTTTGAACCAGGGCCTTTCGAGCCCACATATCACGAGACAACACTACATGACCAAATAGTTCCATATTTCACACGATGCTCACCACTATGAGTGGTATATTATTTATTGCATGCATATGCGTGTTTGTGGTTCACTTGTCTTGGCTTGTGCATATTGGTTTACGTGGAACATTTTTTTAAATTTCAACACTATTTGTCTAAGTAATTACGCTAATTTACGACCACAAAAAAAAAACATGAAACAACGATGGAGAAAAAAACATTGATGCAATTTTTCGTATAGGCCTACAGAAAAAAATAAATGGTTTATTTAATTTCATCCATTTATGGTATGCCCATATCCAGCTCTATATTTAAACTATGGTGAGGTCTTGTCTCCAGTTGTTTCCCTTTATTTGCGCCAAGAGAAAATCTGTCACCTAAATCGACATTAGGCTACCCTATATAATTTTATCAATAAAAATCTATCTTTGAAAGTTTCTTAGTCTTTACGGACATTTAACATATTTCAATACTTTTAAAAAAATGTATTTTATAAATATAGATCTAAATCAACGGATGTAGACCTAATCCAGTGCGCTTGGCAGAATTGGGATATAATTTGGGGAGGGGGGGGCATGTCATTACCCTGGTCTCAGGTAGGACTGACTTAATATATATTTATGAAATAATCAAAACCTTTATAAAAAAAACAATACGGTGGATGGGGGTTGAATTCATACTACTGTGCATACAATAATATAGTTTAGTGAAATAAACTTTATCATATAAAAGCTACGTGTTTCTTAAATTATAGTCAGAATATCTCGCGCCAAAACGTCAGTTACCGTATGGCAGAGGCTGAGACACTACCTTTCAATTGTTCTAGTTAGCGTCCGCTCAATAACGAAAAAAAGTAGATGAAAAATGTGCCCATGTCCACTACGACCTAGATTTTAGTGTGGGGGGGGGGGTATTTAAGAAAAAAAGGGGGGGGGGGGGCTGTCTGTATGCATCAACATCAAGTACCGTAACAACTACTCAATTAAAAAAAAAAAGAATGTGCTGTCCTGACCTAGACCTACTGGCGCTCTCATTGAGACATTTTTATTGCCTCGAGACTTTGGTGTTATGTTCCGCCTAACAGCCAAGACGGAAGTCGCAGTTGAACTCATCACTGACGTAGTGCATGGGTTTCAGGCACCATCGGACGCACCAGTAGTTATACTGGGTAATTTTAAGAAATGCACCTTGTTTTGTTTGTTTGTAAAGTGTTGTACATGTTTTGGATGTTCCTTCAGAAGATAGTTTTACTTCCTAGTCCAAACCTCCCGCAGGACGACGGGGGATGGGAGCGGGCAGAGTTTGAACCCGGGACAATCGATAAATCCAAATGACAGTCCAGCGTGCAAACCACACGACCAGGCAGCCATCCAACCTTAGAGGTTGACATATCCACTTTCTATCAACACATCTCATGCCGTTCAAGAGAGAACAGAACAGTTATTACTGTAAAAACAAAGGGTCATTCACATCTCGTAAAAAAGCCACCACTAGCATCATCGGACCACAAAACAGTACAACTGCTACCGTGCCGTGTGGAAGTCTTCCATAATTGTACCCATGCAAAAGGTTTCCAAACCAAAGGAAAAGAATGACTTTAGATCTGTTTCACTTACTTCCATTGTGTCTAAATATTTAGAAAAACTGATTAAAATGTTTCTTTTGAATGATCTTTATAGTAAGTTGGACCCTTTACAATTTGCTTACCAAAAGGGTAAAGGTATAGACGATACCATCCTAAATATTTTAAATTGTGTCTACAAACATCTCGACTTACCTAACATTTATGTAAGATTGTTCCTTATTGATTTCTCAGCAGCTTTCAATACCATGCAACTTCATTTACTTATTGAAAAAAAACGAAACCATTGAAGATAAGTCCATATTGAATACAATGGGATAATGAATATTTGATACAGAGACCTCAGAAGTTTAGGGTAAACAATGTAATATCAAATGCACGTATAGTTAAAACAGGGGCGCCCCAGGGACTTTGACATCGCCATTGTAGTTCATTTTGAACACTTATGATTTTCAATCAGATGGTCCTTTTCGCTTCTTTACAAATTGGCTGATGATGCGGTTCTTCGTACTCTGCTTTCAGACAAATAGAACACATTTTTAAATAGTAAATGTAAAAAACAAACAACCAAAAGAAATGAAATAATCTATTTTCGTAGGGAAAAGAAAGAAAATGATATTAAGTCTAGAGACTGGAAAGAACATTGAAATATTGCACATTTTTAAAGACCTTGGTATTATCTTAGTGAATAAATTAATTTTGTCTGCAAATACTGAGTACGGTATATCGGGAGAAAAAGGGCAACAAAGATTACGCTTGCTTAGTTGTTTCCCTTTAATCTTAACGAAGACATAATTGCAGGAACAGAAACTTGGCTACATCCTGAAATTTATAATGCAGAAATTTTCAATAGTAATTATGAAATTTTTTAGAAAAGATAGGGGCTGATAATCATGGAGGAGTTCTTCTAGCAATAAAAAACACTCTTATAGCAGAAGAAATTACCTTACCTAACACAAAAAATATAGAATCAACATTTTGTAAAATTAATACCACCTCAACATCCCTAATAATAGGCAGCATTTACAGACCACCAAATTCTAGTTTAGAATACATGCAGGAACTATGTAATCAGATTACTACACTTACAGAGACAAATAAAAATGCAGTTTTTTTGGATTATGGGTGATTTCAACCTACCTGATATAAATTGGAAAACACTAACCATAGATAAACACCAAAACCTTAAGGACATAAATGAGCTTTTCATAGAAACTTTACACAACCTAAGTTTAGATCAAATCATTAAAAAGCCAACTAGATTAAACAACACATTAGATCTCTTCTTGACCAACAGACCTGGATTAGTAGTTGATTATGATATTATCCCTGGTCTATCAGACCATGAGATCATAAAAATACACAGTCAGATAAAAGCAGTTGCCAATTCAAAACCCAAAAGAAAAATCTTACTCTGGAATAAATGTAACCTAACACAACTACACCAAGCTGCATTAAACTTTCAACAAACATTCTTATTAGAAAAAGACATTAACCAACCAGTCGATGACCTCTGGAATTTCATTAAAAACCATCTTAAAAGCATTATAGAATATCATATATCAACTAAATACATATCAAACAAAATAAATAAATGCTGGTTTAATAATAGACTAAAGAAGCTTTGTAAACAGAAGGAAAACCTATATAGAGAATTTTAAGAAACTAAGGCAGAAAGAGTTTACAAAAAGTATATAAAAATTAAACACTTAACCCAAAAAGTAAGCAGACAGCTGCAGAGTGAATACATAAACAATGTAATATCTAAAGATAACAACAAATACCTATGGTCATACATTAAGTTTAAGAAAATGGAAACAACAGGCATTGCGCCATTAAAAGATGAACATAACATAATACATAATGATAATGAAACTAAAGCAAACATCCTAAACAAATACTTTGCATCAGCATTCTCAGCCCCAGGAGACAAAGACATATTACTGAATTTGAACCAAGTCGACAACATAGAAGATATAGTAGTACAAGAAATTGGAATTCAAAAATTATTAGCCAACACCAAACCAAATAAAGCGTCTGGACCTCATGGTATTCCAGCTAGATTACTCAAAGAACTAAGCAATGAGCTAGCCCCAGTGTTCAAAATACTCTTTCAGGCTTCACTTAACCAGAGCAGAGTACCAAAGGACTGGAAAGAAGTTAATGTCACCCCCCCCACTATTTAAAAAAGGAGAAAAATCTGACCCAGGAAACTACAGACCAGTATCACTTACCAGCATCACATGTAAAATCCTAGAACACATAATATGTAGCAACATCATAAACCACTTAGACAAACAAAATGTCCTCACACCATACCAACATGGCCTTAGGAAATATAGATCATGTGAAACACAACTAATAGGACTAATTGATGATTTTTCTAAAGGTTTAGATAATAGTGAACAAATAGATGCTATCTTACTAGATTTTTCTAAGGCTTTTGACAAAGTTCACCACCAAAGTTTGCTTAAAAAAATCAAAATATTTTGGCATTAATGGTTCACTGCATCAGTGGATTAAAGATTTTCTGATAGGGAGAGAACAAACTGTAATAATAAATGGCTCTAAATCAATGCGGATAACAGTAAACTCAGGTGTACCTCAAGGAACAGTCTTGGGTCCACTACTATTTTTAATTTACATAAATGATTTACCAAATTGCATTACTTCAGGAACAAAAGTCAGATTATTTGCAGACGATTGCATAATATATAGAACAATAAAAACAACACAAGACACAGATATTTTACAAAGAGAATTAGATGAATTACAGAAATGGGAATCAAATTGGAGCATGTCTTTCCACCCAGAAAAATGTCAGTTGTTAAGAGTAACAAAAAAACTAAAACAAATTAATTTCACTTATCTTATTCTTGGCAAACCAGTAATACAGACTAAAAATGCAAAATACCTAGGTGTTATAATAAATGAAAAACTGTCATGGAATCCACATATTGATGAAACTATAAAAAAAAATCAAACAAAGCATTAGGATTTATTAAAAGAAATTTCTATAAATCAAATAAGAACATAAAACTAAAATGTTATTTAACCTTATTGGTTAGGCCAATAATAGAATATGCATCCTCCGTTTAGGGACCCCTCAACTCAAGAAAACATTAAGAAACTGGAACAGACACAAATTAGAGCAGTGAGATTCATAACAAATGAATATTCACATTTGACTAGAGTAACACCTATAGTAAAATCACTAAATTTAGAAAGCCTTCAGGACAGAAGCCTCAAAAGTAAAGTAGCAATTATACATAACACACTGAACCATAATCTTCAAATACAAAAACAATATTTAATAAAATACTATAAAAGACACAAAGATAAAGGCACATTCCTCGTCCCATATGCTAGGACAAATTTTACAAATACTCCTTCTTCCCTAGTGGTATTAGAGCATGGAATGGGTTGCCAGAGCCAGCCAGGAAAACCAGTGACTTGGCAGAATGTAAGTCATTGGTTAATATGCATGACTAAATGCATGACGCGTAGGACGTAATCATCTTCTTTTTTAAAGTAACGTCTGTATTATATAAGATAAGATAAGATAACTAAACATTTTTTATCACGCTCACATCTGCAATGTTTTAAGTTTGAATATCACTGCATGGTATGCAGGGGCGGACTGGGTGTCAAAATCGGCCCGGGCATTTCTATTCAATCAGGCCCATAAATTGCATATTATATGATGCGCATCCAATTATAGGCCTGCATCTCCTCAAAATCGGTATGTTGAGTATCGATAACTGTACACATGCATAAAATGAGTTCTTTTTTTTAAAATCAGAAATATAGGCCTTATGTTGTGTTTCTCCATACAAGATCCTCTGGAAAACTATTTAATGTATCAAGGCTGCGGGCAAAAACCAAGGTTAGGAAGCTACTCGTCAGGGAACTCCTGTATGCTGATGATGCAGCTATTGTGGCTGATTCTGATATTCAGCTACAGTGCCTGGTTGACAAATTATCTGCTGCTTGCCAGAAGTTCGGCTTAAACATCAGTCAAAGCAAGACTAAGATACTTGTCCAAAACACAAACACTGCACCTCAAGTAAGCATTAATGGCCAACCACTAGAAATTGTTGATCACTTTTGTTACCTTGGCTCCATCATATCCAACAACACTCTACTGGATAAAGACATAAACAACAGGATAGCCAAGGCAATGGCCACCATGTCACGGCTGCAGAAAAGAGTCTGGGACAACATATTGCTGACTAACAGTACTAAAGCCCTAGTCTACCGCACCTGTGTGTTGAGCACCTTGCTGTACGGAAGTGAAACATGGTCAACCTACTCATGGCAGGAAAAAAAGCTGAATGTTTTCCACCTCCGATGCCTAAGGCGGATCTTTAAAATAAGGTGGCAAGATAAGATAACCAATGAGGAAGTGCTTCAAAGAGCAGGGTGCCAGGACATCCGCTCTGTTATCAGCAGCAGACGCCTTGGCTGGCTTGGCCACGTTCGTAGAATGCCTACAGGTCAACTTCCACAGGACATCCTGTATGGCGATCTCATAGAAGGCAGGAGAGCCGCTGGTCGCCCACTTTTACGTTATACGGATGTATGCAAACGCGACATGAAGCTCTTCAAAATCGACACTGGCAACTGGGAAGAGGTGGTACTGGACAGATCCTCATGGAGAGAGAGCATAAAGGAAGGGTCAAAGATTGCAGATGCCATACACAACAGAAGCAGAAAGAAGGGTGAAAATGCAACGGCGCCTAGTGATTATATATGCCCAACCTGCGATCGCAGCTGTGTATCAAGGATTGGCCTCTTTAGTCACACAAGAAGTTGCAAAGGGAAAAGATCGTCTCTCGAGACGTAAAATGCCACAGAGAGAGGCCTTGTGTTGCTTTTTAATCGCTAAGTGTGTAGGCCTTAAAAGGATGAAGCCTACTAGTAACACTGTCTATGGATGTAGGCAATAATATTATTTCGGAAAATGTGTTAGATCAAATTAGTATTACACCGTAGAGAGATTTCTTTTAAACACGATGTCGCTTTTATAAGAGAATATTATAAAACCTTTGACTATTTAATTCATAGTGGCATCCATGCGGCTCTTTCGGTGGCCCACCGGCCCATTTAGATATCGGCCCACCGGGCATTTGCCCAAATGTCCATATAGCCAGTCCGCTACTGATGGTATGGCTATCTAAGCATTGAAAAAAAAAACTTCATAAAATCCTAAATACTGCTGGTAAGATAATTATAAAAAAATACAAAAAAACAACTGCAACAGATTTTGTCAACTGTTTGAGAAAAACATTCATAAGAAAGCTTAAAAGATTTTAGAAATTAAAAAATCACCTTCTGGGTCAGGATTTTGTGATATTACCATCACAAAAGGAGATACAAGACACCGATAACAAAGACAGACACGTAAACCATCTTGTTAATTTAATAATTGAATCATTTAAATACAATTCAACTCTCGAGTTAATCTGGTGTGAATGTATATTTTGGTTTTCTATAGTTATAATGTTTTGATTGGGGTTATGCACAATTTGTAAGACAAATCGCATTATGGAAAATAAAGATGATTATTATGTTAGAAACGAACGAATTTTCATTCTCTAGCACAGCAGGGGTCGAGCTTCGTTAAAGAGAAACAAAATTAATTGTAGTCCCTTTCTGTTCACTGAGGAATTTTCTGATGATGTGGCAGGTCTGCAGCAGTACCACCCTCTGACAGGCAACGAGAGTCTTCTTAGGAATTTTATGGGCTTAAAAGTGTCTGTGATGTTAGTTTTCATTATCTTCTCGGTTGATATACCGGTAATAGGTGTTATAATAAATGAAAAAACTGTTATGGAATCCACATATTGATGAAACTATAAAAAATCAAACAAAGCATTAGGGTTTATTAAAAGAAATTTCTATAAATCAAATAAGAACATACAACTAAAATGTTATTTTACCTTGGTTAGGCCAATAATAGAATATGCAACCTCCGTTTGGGACCCCTCAACTCAAGAAAACATTAAGAAACTGGAACAGACACAAAATAGAGCAGTGAGATTCATAACAAACGAATATTCACATTTAACCAGAGTAACACCTTTAGTAAAATCACTAAATTTAGAAAGCCTTTAGGACAGAAGCCTCAAAAGTAAGTTGCAATTATACATAAAACACTGAACCATAATCTTCAAATACAAAAACAAAATTTAATAAAATACTATGAAAAACACAAAGATAAAGGCACATCCCTCGTCCCATATGCTAGGACAAATTTGTACAAATACTCCTTCTTCCCTAGTGCTATTAGAGCATGGAATGGGTTGCCTGAGCTAGCCAGAAAAACCAGTGACTTGGCAGAATTTAAGTCATTGGTTAATATGCATGACTAAATGCATGACGCGTAGGACGTAATCATCTTCTTTTTTGAAGTAACGTCTGTATTATATCAGATAAGATAAGATAACAACAGGATATATTGTTATTTTGAAAGAACCTCCATAAATCTCCAAGCCTAGGCTCCCACCTTTTCTTTGTTTTTCTATTTCAGTTTTTCTTATTTTTGTGGTCAATTGTATGGCAATCTTATCTTATATAATACAGACGTTACTTCAAAAAAGAAGATGATTACGTCCTACGCGTCATGCATTTAGTCATGCATATTAACCAATGACTTAAATTCTGCCAAGTCACTGGTTTTTCTGGCTAGCTCAGGCAACCCATTCCATGCTCTAATAGCACTAGGGAAGAAGGAGTATTTGTACAAATTTGTCCTAGCATATGGGACAAGGAATGTGCCTTTATTTTTGTGTCTTTCAGAGTATTTTATTAAATTTTGTTTTTGTATTTGAAGATTATGGTTCAGTGTTTTATGTATAATTGCTACTTTACTTTTGAGTCTTCTGTCCTGAAGGCTTTCTAAATTTAGTGATTTTACTAATAGTGTTACCCTAGTCAAATGTGAATATTCGTTTGTTATGAATCTCACTGCACTATTTTGTGTTTGTTCCAGTTTCTTAATGTTTTCTTGAGTTGAGGGGTCCCAAACGGTGGATGCATATTCTATTATTGGCCTAACCAAGGTTAAATAACATTTTAGTTTTATGTTCTTATTTGATTTATAGAAATTTCTTTTAATAAACCCTAATGCTTTGTTGGATTTTTTTATAGTTTCATCAATATGTGGATTCCATGACAGTTTTTCATTTATTATAACACCTAGGTATTTTGAGTTTTTAGTCTGTGTTACTGGTTTGCCATGAATAAGATAAGTGGAATTAATTTGTTTAATTTTTTTTGTTACTCTTAACAACGGACATTTTTCTGGGTGGAAAGACATGCTCCAATTTGATTCCCATTTCTGTAATTCATCTAATTCTCTTTGTAAAATATCTGTGTCTTGTTTTGTTTTTATTGTTCTATATATTATGCAATCGTCTGCAAATAATCTGACTTTTGTTCCTGAACTAATGCAATTTGGTAAATCATTTATGTAAATTAAAAATAGTAGTGGACCCAAGACTGTTCCTTGAGGTACACCTGAGTTTACTGTTATTGGTGTTGATTTAGAGCCATTTATTATTACAGTGTCAATAATGGTAGCGTTTTTTTTTTTTTGTATCAATAAACAGCAGATCAGGACGATTAAAATGTACCGCTTTGTCAATCGAAATAGGTCTATCTTATCTTATCTTATATAATACAGACGTTACTTCAAAAAAGAAGATGATTACGTCCTACAGTATCCCAGTATATATAGGTCTATTTGAACAGCTGGCTAGAACTATTATAATAATTATTGTAGCAAGATTATTAACTCGATTGTAGCTTTTAGCAACGGCAATTTAAAGAGTTTCTAATTAAGGTATTAGATCCTACGTGAGTATGCAGATCTGCTGCATAACAAGACTCGTTGGTTATTGATAGGAAGTATTTTACAACGTTACGCTTCACTGAATCATTAGCAATTGTGTAACATAGAATAGTGGACCATAATAGTTTGGCACACAATATGAATTTCTTAATGGGGTAAAGGGACTTAACTCAAAAATAGGACCTTTTATTTATGTAATTACTGGTGGTATTGTCCTTTTTATGTTTTGTCAATATTATAGATCTAGATATTTTATTGATGTAGACGCTAAAAATTGAATGTAAATATTTTTCTATTAAATTATTATTTTTGTGTATTTGTAAGTTTAGATTATTAGTTACCTAAAGATTAATAGATGTTAGAAACACATAAAAAATACAAGCAGAAAAAAAAGTTGGCAAGTACGGTAATTCAAGGGAGAGTAGTGTTATCATAGTCTTCGGTTTAACAATAACAATGAATGATCATTATACTTTATAGTTTATACGGTAAAAAGGAATTTGCTTACAAATATATGCGCTATCTGTTTAAAAAAAAACTATTTAGATTCTAAATCTAGTACAATAAATATTTATAATCTGCATTTTTTAAAATAAGAATAATTAGAATGAATTCTAATTTATCTCTAGATTCTTTTTTTTTTCGATGTACACCTCTAGACTAGTGGCTCTAGACATTTAATTGTAGTCTAGAAACTCTGGATATAGTATATAGTAATATACTAATATAGTCTTAATAATATAGATCTACATATGATTTTATGATTAAATATGATATAGAATCTAGATCTATATTTCTATAATTAGTATAATTTATAGTAGTGAAAAGTGAGTATATAAATTATAATAGCCATAGGCTAATGGCATAGGGAATATAGTCTTGTATAAAGTACTATAAGTATAATCATTGTATAACTTACTCACTACTCCTTGCCTTCAGGACTTATTAGCCTATTAGTAAGTATTAGGGCGACTTAGGCAGTTAACTGAGAATTAGGGCAGTCAGTAAAACTAGATATAATCATATATATCATATAGAGATTCTCCTAGATGATAGACTCTAATTCCTATCTAGAGTTCTAGATCTATCTATTACTTACTACTTATATCTAATTTGAAGAAGTTAATTAAAGAAGTTCAAAGAGAAGACAGATGTTTCTTTAGTGCATTATCAAATTATTCATATATAATCTCCGGCATGTGATGATTCTGTTTAATCAATGATTAATATAAGAAGCATTACCAAGAAATAAACAGAAATTATCACATACACCTTCTTGTTAGGTAGTCAAATCCTCTTGATGGGTAACCAAGCCTCCTTGATAGGAAGATTTTCTGTGCTGCCTTGAACCTACTTGAGGTGCTCAGTGAAACATCTCTGCTCGAGTTAATTATTTGTGACGCTCCTTGAT
The DNA here is from genome assembly GCA_036873155.1 of Biomphalaria sudanica. Lineage (NCBI taxonomy): Eukaryota > Metazoa > Mollusca > Gastropoda > Planorbidae > Biomphalaria > Biomphalaria sudanica. Next base: position 1,647,004 of record JAZGLO010000050.1, on the reverse strand, counting down.
GGGTTAGATAACACCTCTCAGGCAGTAGTTGGTTTGTTACTTAGACATTAAAATGTTAGCTTTCTATGACATTTGGTAGAAATTGCTAATAAAAAATTATTTTTTTTTTGTAAATTTACCTGCTGTGGTTTTGATCTTGAAATTGGCTTCTTTTTCCTAGGTTTAAGTTAAGTAAGAAAAGATTACAAGTTATTATTTTATTGTCCACTGCAATTGGAAATAGGTTATTATGAGTGAATGAGTGTTTGTGTGTAAAATCACATTAAAAGACTTTAATGAGACCTATTAACCCTTTTGAGACGGCACAGCCAATCTATCGGCCCAGTCTGGTTTGGCAAAGAAGACGATCTAGTACTAGTGTTAGTGTTGACGATACCCATCCATGGTAACATTGTTTAGAGTTGCGGGTGAGTAGCTGGATAGAGAATATATATATATATATATATTAATGATTAGCACCCCATAGACTGTTTGATGCTTTTATTTTTACTATCAATTTAGTTCAAATGTTTGTCAGGGTGACTAATAAATATGATGCAAACTTTCTGACCAACAAACAGCTCACAAGAAGATCCTTGGGTTATAAATAGGTGTCTGTCACAGTGGCCAAAATGAAGACATCTATTTCCATGACACTGGGGGGTGGGAATTAGTACAATAATGTGACAGAAGTGTCTGAAGGGTATCCATGGGTCTTGTTTTCCCAAATATAAATATTAGGACTTATTCAGGCCTAAAACTTCTTTAAAACTTTTAAATTTTTAAATTCTGTTCAGTTTTGAAAAATTTTGTTTGTAAATTTGTGTGCATAAATTATGCAAATTAGCTTAGCTCATTTTAATTAATGTTAATTTTTCAGTTGGATTTTATGTAATTATATTAGCTCATCCATTTCTCTTCAATAATATAGATAATTTTGTGTATGTAAAGTAACTAGTTTATTTGTTAGGAATTTCTTTGTAACAGAAGTGCTCCATCTTCTTGGCACCAAATGTGCCAAAAGTCACCTTTTAACTTATGGCGATCTTAAGAAGTTTACTATTTTCTGTGATTTTTGTTACAGGAATAGCCATGGATGTTATCGCAAAATGACACAATTGTAATGATGCCGTTACAAAACTGGATTTATGAGCTGACCAATATAAAAAAAAATCATCTTCCTTAAGAGACACTTAGAAACTGTTCTTACCATGGATGACATCAAGCACGACTTTAGTGAACTTAAAAATTTCATAAAAATTGAGAAGATAGAACAGTCATTAGACTCAGAGATGACAGACAAGAATTACATTTATGAAACTTCTAATTTAAGTTTAGCAGAACAGACACAGGTACCGGTAAGACACATTTTATTTAATGCATAAGAATTGAAAATTGCATTTTTGAGCTTTATTAAAATATAAACATTATTAACCATGCTTAGTTATGTTGGCACTTTTAAAATTCTGTTGTGAAGTATCTAAACATAGGAAAATAACTAAGATCATTTATCTTATAGAAGTCAGCATCTAAATACAAGAGATGTTAAAAAGATATAGTCCCTACATATTTATGTTGAAAATGATTTTAAATATAGTGCTTTAATTCTATTGACAAAGAAATCTGAAGAACATTCAATGTCAATGATGGATGACTTGAAACAAGACTTTACCAATGATCTCTGTGAAGTTATAAAAAATGAGAAGATAGAATCATCTTTACATCTAGACAGATCAGAAAATAGCTTCATTGGTCAAAGCTGTGAATCAATTTTATCAGAGGTAGGATGACTTTTTTTATTTTAAAAAATTTCTCTTAAAACTATAGCAGACCCTTCAAAAAACTGCAATAAACTTCTCACGGCTTCCTTTTATCAGCCTTTGCAAAAGTTGGTTCTCTTTTTTAAATATTCTTATATAATACAGACGTTACTTCAAAAAAGAAGATGATTACGTCCTACGCGTCATGCATTTAGTCATGCATATTAACCAATGACTTAAATTCTGCCAAGTCACTGGTTTTTCTGGCTAGCTCAGGCAACCAATTCCATGCTCTAATAGCACTAGGGAAGAAGGAGTATTTGTACAAATTTGTCCTAGCATATGGGACGAGGAATGTGCCTTTATCTTTGTGTCTTTCAGAGTATTTTATTAAATTTTGTTCTTGTATTTGAAGATTATGGTTCAGTGTTTTATGTATAATTGCTACTTTACTTTTGAGTCTTCTGTCCTGAAGGCTTTCTAAATTTAGTGATTTTACTAATGGTGTTACTCTAGTCAAATGTGAATATTCGTTTGTTATGAATCTCACTGCTCTATTTTGTGTTTGTTCCAGTTTCTTAATGTTTTCTTGAGTTGAGGGGTCCCAATTGGTGGATGCATATTCTATTATTGGCCTAACCAAGGTTAAATAACATTTTAGTTTTATGTTCTTATTTGATTTATAGAAATTTCTTTTAATAAACCCTAATGCTTTGTTGGATTTTTTTATAGTTTCATCAATATGTGGATTCCATGACAGTTTTTCATTTATTATAACACCTAGGTATTTTGCGTTTTTAGTCTGTGTTACTGGTTTGCCATGAATAAGATAAGTGGAATTAATTGGTTTTAGTTTTTAAAATATTCTATAGGTTTGTACTAAAATGTCTTCGAATAAAACTTGCTTTCATTGTTGAAATATTTAGTGAAGAAAGCAGAAAAGAAGAAGAGATATTTAATAAAACAAGAATAAATTTTTAAAAAATGAGTTAAATTAATTATTTTGTTTGGCATCGAACAAGGAAAAGAAATTGTACTTGACTGTTGTGGTGTAAGTCAAATTTGTCCCCTTTATACTTTGTGGGAAAATAAGGTCATTGCTTAAAAATGTGAACCTAACAATAGTTATGAAACCTATTTTCATTAGCACTTCCCTGCCACAGTGGTGAGTGTAATGGCTTTACGAGCCTTTTACCCTTTTTGGAATTCAAGTCATTCAACTTTTTTTTTATCAACTGCATTTGTAAAGCTATCACAATAACCTTCACCCACTTACACCCTTCTCTCGCCTCCCCCACATCCAAATTGGTCCATACAAGTTCATAGTGCTAATATAATTGCAGTTAATATAAGCATAGGTCCATAGTGCTAATATAATTGCAGTTAATATAAGCATAGGTTCACAGTGCTAATATAATTGCAGTTAATATAAGCATAGGTCCATAGTGCTAATATAATTGCAGTTAATATAAGCATAGGTCCATAGTGCTAATATAATTGCAGTTAATATAAGCATAGGTCCATAGTGCTAATATAATTGCAGTTAATATAAGCATAGGTCCATAGTGCTAATATAATTGCAGTTAATATAAGCATAGGTCCATAGTGCTAATATAATTGCAGTTAATATAAGCATAGGTCCATAGTGCTAATATAATTGCAGTTAATATAAGCATAGGTCCATAGTGCTAATATAATTGCAGTTAATATAAGCATAGGTCCATAGTGCTAATATAATTGCAGTTAATATAAGCATAGGTCCATAGTGCTAATATAATTGCAGTTAATATAAGCATAGGTCCATAGTGCTAATATAATTGCAGTTAATATAAGCATAGGTCCACAGTGTTAATATAATTGCAGTTAACATAAGCATAGGTCCATAGTGCTAATATAATTGCAGTTAATATAAGCATAGGTCCATAGTGCTAATATAATTGCAGTTAATATAAGCATAGGTCCATAGTGCTAATATAATTGCAGTTAATATAAGCATAGGTCCATAGTGCTAATATAATTGCAGTTAATATAAGTATAGGTCCATAGTGCTAATATAATTGCAGTTAATATAAGTATAGGTCCATAGTGCTAATATAATTGCAGTTAATATAAGCATAGGTCCACAGTGTTAATATAATTGCAGTTAACATAAGCATAGGTCCATAGTGCTAATATAATTGCAGTTAATATAAGCATAGGTCCATAGTGCTAATATAATTGCAGTTAATATAAGCATAGGTCCACAGTGTTAATATAATTGCAGTTAATATAAGCATAGGTCCATAGTGCTAATATAATTGCAGTTAATATAAGCATAGGTCCATAGTGCTAATATAATTGCAGTTAATATAAGCATAGGTCCATAGTGCTAATATAATTGCAGTTAATATAAGCATAGGTCCATAGTGCTAATATAATTGCAGTTAATATAAGCATAGGTCCATAGTGCTAATATAATTGCAGTTAATATAAGCATAGGTCCATAGTGCTAATATAATTGCAGTTAATATAAGCATAGGTCCATAGTGCTAATATAATTGCAGTTAATATAAGCATAGGTCCATAGTGCTAATATAATTGCAGTTAATATAAGCATAGGTCCATAGTGCTAATATAATTGCAGTTAATATAAGCATCGGTCCATAGTGCTAATATAATTGCAGTTAATATAAGCATAGGTCCATAGTGCTAATATAATTGCAGTTAATATAAGCATAGGTCCATAGTGCTAATATAATTGCAGTTAATATAAGCATAGGTCCATAGTGCTAATATAATTGCAGTTAATATAAGCATAGGTCTATAGTGCTAATATAATTGCAGTTAATATAAGCATAGGTCCATAGTGCTAATATAATTGCAGTTAATATAAGCATAGGTCCATAGTGCTAATATAATTGCAGTTAATATAAGCATAGGTCCATAGTGCTAATATAATTGCAGTTAATATAAGCATAGGTCCATAGTGCTAATATAATTGCAGTTAATATAAGCATAGGTCCATAGTGCTAATATAATTGCAGTTAATATAAGCATAGGTCCATAGTGCTAATATAATTGCAGTTAATATAAGCATAGGTCCATATTGCTAATATAATTGCAGTTAATATAAGCATAGGTCCATAGTGCTAATATAATTGCAGTTAATATAAGCATAGGTCCATAGTGCTAATATAATTGCAGTTAATATAAGCATAGGTCCATATTGCTAATATAATTGCAGTTAATATAAGCATAGGTCCATAGTGCTAATATAATTGCAGTTAATATAAGCATAGGTCCATATTGCTAATATAATTGCAGTTAATATAAGCATAGGTCCATAGTGCTAATATAATTGCAGTTAATATAAGCATAGGTCCATATTGCTAATATAATTGCAGTTAATATAAGCATAGGTCCATAGTGCTAATATAATTGCAGTTAATATAACCTTTTTTTTTTTTTGAAGTTTTTTTTTTATATTGTTCTAGTTTCATTCTTATCTTATCTTATCTTATATAATACAGACGTTACTTCAAAAAAAGAAGATGATTACGTTTTTTTTTTTATTGTTCTAGTTTCATTCAGATCTTGAGGCAATGAAATTTAAACAAGTTTTTTTTACTTATAAATATGTTCAAGACATTATTTTTCTTAAAGAAATAAAACGTCTTATTTGTTTCACTCTACAGCAAAAAATAAATTTAAATCCAAGTATGACTTACAACCAAGATAAACCTAGAAACTCTCCTCACAAAGATGCATATGCTTCTAATGAAAATGGAACTCTCCAACTTGTTTACGCTGAACAACTTTCCTCTATTTCATCAATCTCTAGGAACGTTGAATTAATGCATTACTCTATAAAAACATTTAAATGTGACTTATGCCAAAAACAAATGTTTCTTAAATCTAAATTAATAGTTCACCTGGCATGGCATTGTAGAACAAAACAATTCTTATGTTGCATTTGTCAGAAAGAATTAAAAAGCTACACAACTTTGAGAAGACATGAATTGGCTCATTCGGGTGAAAAGCCGTTTAAATGTCAGATTTGTCAAAAAGGTTTCACTCATTCCAGATATTTAAGAAACCATAAGATTACTCATTCTGGTGAAAAGCCATTTGAATGTCAAATTTGTCAAAAAAGATTCTATCATTCTTCAGGTTTAAAACAGCATGAGTTGATTCATTCAGGTCAAAAGCCATTTAAATGCCAAATCTGTCAAAAAAGATTCACTCAGTCCTCACATTTAAAAAACCATGAGATAATTCATTCTGGTGAAAAGCCATTTGAATGTCAAATTTGTCAAAAAAGATTCTATCATTCTTCAGGTTTAAAACAGCATGAGTTGATTCATTCAGGTCAAAAGCAATTTAAATGCCAAATCTGTCAAAAAAGATTCACTCATTCCTCACATTTAAAAAACCATGAGATAATTCATTCTGGTAAAAAGCCATATCAATGTCACATTTGTCAAAAAAGATTCACTCAATCCAGTTCTTTAAAAGACCATAAGAAAAATCATTCTGATAAAAAGCCTTTTCAATGTCAAATTTGTCAAAAAGGATTCACTCGTTCCAGGTATTTAAGAGACCATATGATAATTCATTCTGGTGAAAAGCCATTTGAATGTCTAATTTGTCAAAAAAGATTCACTCAATCCTCAAGTTTAAAAAATCATGAGTTGATTCATTTAGGTCAACAGCCATTTAAATGCCAAATCTGTCAAAAACGATACTCTCAGTCCTCACATTTAAAAAAGCATGAAATGATTCATTCTGGTAAAAAGCCATTTCAATGTCCAATTTGTCATAAAAGATACGCTCAGTCCTCAGATTTAAAAAACCATGAGATAATTCATTCTGGTGAAAAGCCATTTCAATGTCAGATTTGTCAAAAAAGATTCACTCATTCTAGTTATTTAAAACGGCATGAGATTAATCATTCTGATAAAAAGCCATTTAAATGCCAAATTTGTGAAAAAATTTTCTCACGTTCTTCAAGTTTAAAAGACCATGAGAGGTATCATTCTGGTGAAAAGCCATTTAAATGCCTAATTTGTCAAAAAGATTTCTTTACCTCCTCACATTTAAAAAATCATGAGTTAATTCATTCAGGTCTAAAGCCATTTAATTGCCAAACTTGTCAAAAAAGATTCATCCGCCCATCAGATTTAAAAAGGCATGAGATGATTCATTCTGGTAAAAAGCCGTTTTATGTCAAATTTGTCAAAAAGGATTCACTCGTTCCAGATATTTAAGAGACCAAAAGATAATTCATTCTGGGAATATATATATAATATCTATTATGTATTATACATTATATACATACACCAGTAAATATATGTGTCGTGACAGACGATTAGTGCGTCCATATGAATCTCTAGTTATCTTTCTTCTTGAGTGGGTAAAAATCTGATGCCACTAAACTACCAGATTCAATGTCTACCTCAGTTTACCTGTATATACGTTTAGATTTTATTCTGTTATATCTACTATGTAGTTGTAAATTACCTCTGACTCATTTATTGATCAAGAAATCTCTTCAAGCTAAAAGCATGATTGTTGTTGACCTCAATCTATTTCAAATTTAATTGATCCAGAATTGGTACAACTACACTTTGTATAATATTTTTTTTTGTAAGTATTTCTTAAGGTTTTTCCTGTTGTGTTAATGATGTGACATTTCATTGGATTTTCTTAATATGTTTTTTTAAATTACAAAAAGAATTTTGTACAGATTAAATAAAGTATTTAACTGAGAACATAAAACTTTTTTCCTGTTTTTTTTTATATAGGTATGTAGTATTTTGGAACACTGAAGATTTAATTAGATTATCATGATAGTTATATGCCCAGAGATACTTTATAAAAAGGCACATTTCTTAGTTTCAGATACTAATATACTAATGATAATAATCTTTATTATCCATGAAATTTGCCTTACGGGTTGTGCAAAGTTATTCTCTGAGAGTAACGACACACTGAAAGAGTTAAAAAAACAAACTACACATTATATCTATCGTAGCGAAATATACATTCACACTAGTTTTACTCAAATGTAACGTGTGAAATGTTTACACAAGAGAGATCAATTCTATTCACTAATTTAATTGCCAGGGAAACAATAAATTTGGGATTAACTTGGTTGAAGGAGTTATTTGGAAGAAAATCAAGCCTGAGTGGCTGTTCTCATTTTTTTTCGTCTCAGAACCACAAAACAGAATGAGACAACATATGTTCCAGAAGCTCAAAATTGGAAGCAGTGAAATCTGCCCATATGTGTGTCACCAGAGAATGCTGACCATGTTCTACAAAACTGCATTCTTTATCAAGAGGCACGAACAAGACACTGGCCCTAAAACATCCCTGTAGAAAGAAAACTATACAGAGAGCTCTTTGATTTGGAAATCACTTCACAGTTTATTTCGTATTTTGGTCAAAGTCATCTAAACGCTCCAACGGTTCATCTCATATATTGGTCTAGTCATCTGAGCACTCCAACAGTTCATCTCATATATTGTTCTAGTCATCTGAACGCCCAGCAGTTCATTTCATATATTATTCTAGTCATCTGAACTCTCCAACAGTTCATTTCATATATTGTTCTAGTCATCTGAACGCCCAGCAGTTCATCTCATATATTGGTCTAGTCATTTGAACGCTCCAACAGTTTATCTTATATATTGGTCTAGTAATCTGAACGCTCCAACAGTTCATCTTATATATTGGTCTAGTAATCTGAAGGCACCAACAGTTCATCTCGTATATTGGTCTAGTCATCTGAACGCTACAACAGGTTATCTTATATATTGTTCTAGTCATCTGAACACTCCAACATAAGAATGAGAACGAGGAAGAAGAATTCATAAAGTCTTTGCAATTTGAGACAGCTGAGGTTTCAAATCATAGGACCCTCTCTAACACTGTATTGCCTGACTGGGATGAGGAGTGTCATCTGGGGTGAGGAGTGTCATTTGCCTGCTGAAGTGCCAAGTTTTAGAAGTGCTAGTTCTTTGCCTTCATCTGTCAGTAAAATCAATTGTTCCTGGTTTAATATCTTAGTTCCATGTGCTGTCTAGGGAATTAACTTTTTTAAAGACTTTATTTTAGAAGCATAGCATTTATAATCAATTTATAGACACACACCTCTGGCCCATCAATGCAGAGTTAAATGGAAAATAAGCATTCTCTTATGGCCATGTTATAGACAATAGATTCTTACACACATCTCTGGCCCAATGCAGTAAAATAAGCATTCTCTAATAGCCATGTTATAGACAATGGATGCTTACACACACACACACATGTCTGGCCCATCAATGCAGTCAAATAAGCATTCTCTAATGGCCATGTTATAGACAATGGATGCTTACACATACACACCTCTGGCCCATCAATGCAGTCAAATAAGCATTTTCTAATGGCCATGTTATAGACAATGGATGCTTACACACACACACACCTCTGGCCCATCAATGCAGACTTAAATGGAAACTAATCATTCTCTAATGGATTCTTACAAACACACACACATCCCTGGCCCATCAAGTCTTAAATGGAAAATTGAGCATTCTCTAATATGGTCGTTATAATGCACACTGTGACATATTTTGGCCCGTAAATTAAATGTGCGACTTCCCACGCAATAAAACGAACGTGTTCAGAACGTAGCTCAAACTTTTCACGTGACTTTTTTTTTTCTTGTCCACTTTATAAATCTAGACATTTCTTATGAGAGGCACAGTTCTTATTCCATATGCTTGGACAAATTTGTGTTCGTTCTCCTTCCCTAGTATCATTAGAGAATGGTATAGGTTGCCTGAATCAGCCAGGGAAACTAATGACTTGGCAGAGGTTAAGTCACTGATATATAAGCATGACTAGATTGACACATGAAATGCGTAGGAATTAATTATCTCCTTTTTTATGTAAAGACTGTAATCGATAGGATATATATAAGATAAGATACATTTTTTATAGCATGCTCAGAGCGCTTTCATCCAATCTCATTTGTGGACCAGTGGGGGGAGGGGGTATCTAGGAGAAGGGTTTTCTGTGCTTCCTTTAGGGCGTTCAGTAAACACAGCTCTGCCCGAGTCGGGTGTCGAATCTCGAGCTCCCTTTCATAGTTAGCCAAGCCAAGCTAAGTTCATGTGCACTGAGCCTCTCGACCACGCTTCTTACTACTTTAATACATACAGAGTCTATATTCTTTATATACAGACATAATCTAAACAAACTTATAACATCTAGATCTAATTTATTCATATATATATTGAAAAGTTGTTTTAGTTTTTAGGCTATTTCTCAGATTTTCTCCCATTAAATTTCACATTACAAAAGATCTAAATTTAGTCCTAGACATGCTGGATCTAGAAACTAGTATAAGTTTATAATGTTTAAGAATAGACTGTTCTGACTATTGTAGTATATCAAGAGATATCTAGATTTCATTATATGCAAGGATTACGGGCACGACATGGCCTAAATTGTGCCGATGTGCCTAAACTCAAAATATGCATCTCTGTTAGTGTTCCTATTCTAGAAAATAGATCTAGGCCTAAATCTAGTGACGGGAACTATAAACTAGTTTTCAAATAAAATAAAGAAGTTAAACTATTAGTTTATCATGAATTTCAAAATATAGTTAAACTAAACTAAAGAAAGTTAATTAAACTATAACAAACTATTCATAACTTTTGTGTGTGTGGGGGAGGGGGGCGGGTTTAACTAGACCTATATAGATATAATCATCCGACTGTATGCCTTAGGTTCGATCTTATTCTTTTAACATTCTAGTAATATTTTTCTATAATAAAATCAGTATTAAGGAATATGTTTCTTACATAAACGTTAATGCACAGTAAAATAAAATGTCTCAATAAATATGTGTGCTTGTATTTTTGCCTTGAATTAAAACCTTTAGAAAAGAATGGTACTCTTTTTTTTTTTTTAAATTATATTAACTTATTATATAATGGAAAATCTTGCTTAGACCGGTAAAGTTTAAAATCTCATTAAATAACATAGATATAGAATTTCAAATTTAGATCTAATAACCAAAGAAATAGAAACAAAATTGTTGGAGTTTTATAGTGTGAAATACATGCTTGACTAACCATGCCGATGTGCTATTTTCTGACCACCTAAAAATACAACTAACACTATTGCATAACCGTTAAACGCGCAAGGGAAAAAAAACAGGGTGGTCTTGTCATTGTGGACTGCACACTCAGTCCACTATATATGACTACACGTGTACGTCTATCTGGCCAGATTGTTACCATCAGTCGGACACACCGTCTATTACTGGGTAGGGAGGGTATGTTTGACTAGCCGAGCCAGTGTGTTATTTTCTTGCCTGACCACTCCACATAAGCAAACACTATTGCATAACGCGTAATGAAAAAATGCAGGGTAGTCTTGTAGTATCATCAACTACACACGTACAGTGCACTAGGCCTACATGTCTATGTCTAGCTGACCAGGTTGTTAAAACCAGTTGGACACAGTCTATTTGCTTAATGGTCAGAGAGAGTGTGGATTAAGATTTTTTTTTCTAGAGTTGGTTATCCTAATGCCTTTAGATCTATATAGGCCTAGCTGTTGATTTAGACTTAGATCTCAATAATAAGTCTTTTCCTGCAGTTAAAAAAATATTGTTTGCGCAAATGAATTAATCAAAACCACTAAATATTGACCTAACACACTAATCAGTTCCCACTTTATACAGAAATTACACCACCATGTGGCTCACAGCCCCATTCCTAATATTGCATAGAAGCTTTTGGCAAAAAATGTTCAACATTTTATAATACTGCTACTTTCAAATGCAAATATTTACTCCCATAATCCATAACTTCTTTTCTACCAGCTTCTTAGATTAACCCTCTTCAAATTCAGACTGACTAAATAGTTATTAACCGCATCATTGTTTTGATAATCAAAGTTATTTATATCACATGACCAGAAAAAAGGGGGTGTGCGTTTCAACCCTAACCACATGAAAAGTTTTAAAAATTTTAATTAAACTTTTTAGTTAGTAACTAAAAAAAATTAATTAAACTACGATTTTAACTAAACTTTTTTTTTCTAGTTAAACAATGGCCTTAATTATTTTTTTTAGTTAAACTAATAGTTTCTAACTTTTTAGTTAACTTTTGCCCATCACTACCTCAATCTATGAATCTATATCTACATTAATACGAGTTTTTTGCTTCATTATCTATATAAATAAAGAAACTTCGTTTTTTAATAATATTTTATAAGTATTTTATTACTACTTCCGGTATTTTTGGCATTCATATACCAAGAGCGCCGTCCAAAATAGCTTAATAATCTCAAGTGATTCTTATGTAGATATGGATACTACAAATTAATAAACAATATAAATAAGTACAGAACAAAAATAATCATATCATAGCTAAAAAGAATTTAGGCACCGGATATTTAGGCACCGCATATTTACGGATATTTAGGCACCCGGAAATTTAGGCACCAGGATAATTAGGCACCGGATAATTAGGCACTTTTTGACAAGGCGGATAATTAGGCACCGTATAATTAGGCACTCATTAACTCTTTCAGTGCGGCGTTACTCTCAGCGAGTAAATGATAAAAAACTCCTTTTTTTTCTATCAAAATAATTCGCACTGAAAGAGTTAATAAGCGTCCTTAATTTTGAAAATCATTTTAAAATGTTAACGTATATTTTATCCTTAGGCTATGGGCTATCGGTGACGTTATAATAAATAGCAACTATAACGATTCTAATAAAAGAAAAGCTGAAAAAAATGGGGGAAAATGACAATCATGAGAATGTGTGGAAAAAATGACTCCTGAGTCATTATATAATATAGACATCACAGGATTCAGGGGAGGGGAGGTAGAGAGGATTCTCCGCTCATTGCTTCCCTCCATCACTAACCCCTAAGGATGACTGGTGAGTTTTTTTTTAATTGATGGTTATGCTATTTGTGTAAATATTTAGTTACTAATGTAAATAGTTTAGATTTAAAAGTATTATAAAATATTTTTATTATGTCGGGGAGTGTTGGCGATAAATATAATCGCAATCGCCCTCTGCTTGTGGGAAAGGGAGGGGTCGTACTTTTAAAATGGGATAGGCGGGGGTGGGGGGCACACACTCCCACTTAAGGGAGAGGATTTCTCGCAGATAGATGTAAACTTGGTCGTAAAAGTCACTTAGTGAATCTTAAGGCTACACACTGGGCTCAAGGGTATGGAACAGCATAGGTGCTAAATTGGAAGTCTGGAGAAACTTGTCTCCTTAAAAAGGGTATGGGAATGAGGAGGAGGCTTTGCTTGCATTACTTATAGGGATTAGATATGTAAATAAACTAAAGTAGTATTCATTTTTTTAATAACAGCATTAATCTCTATTATCAACCTCTTTAGGAAGATCTATTGTGTGAGTGTATAGGTGTGTTACCTCCTTCAAATTGTTTTTTGTGGTAATTAATTTTTACCTATACCTACGCATATATTCAATATATGCAAATTTATGTGCTATAATATTTATATAAAATATATATGGTTGGACATTGCAAAATGGCTAGAAATCACGAGAAAATATAATGTTTTGAAATTTAAAAAATAGAGTTTATGGAAAAGACAGATGAGATGAAAATTTCTATATTAATTTTTGGAATAGTGGTCTCTTTCCATTGAAAATCTTTAAAGTTCTTAATATGATGATTATGTTGACAATTTATGATAAAACAATGAATCAGGCTTCTTTACACGGGCGGGTATCTCAAAAGAAATTGTGTCCACCTTTTGATCCTTTGAGACTCCTGGGTTCGAAAGGTATCGAGTCTTTTCCGCGACATGCGAAATATCATGCCGATGCTATAAACGCTTTTATCCAGCTACATCAAAGTCGATTTGTGGTCCAGTGTTAGTGGCCTCTTTCAGCAGGCCACTGTATAAAAGCTGCTTCTGTAACTACTAAGTCTCAATGTTCGAAAGCTTTTGATACAGACTACTATAGTTTTTTTCCTGTTCTTTCTGCAACCAAGTGGCGCTCATAGATTGCATAATCATCAATTTAAAAAAAAACCTCACCAGTCAACTTTTTAGGGGCTGGTGATGGACTGAAGCAATGAGCGGAGAATCATCTCTACCTCCCCTCCCCAGAATCCTGTGATGTCTATAGTATATAATGACGCAGGAGTCATTTTTTCCACACATTCTTATGATTGTCTTTTTCTTCCCATTTTGTCAGCTTTTCTTTAGTTAGAATTGTTATAGTTGCTATTTATTATAACGTCACCGATAGCCCATAGCGTAAGGATAAAATATACGTTAACATTTTAAAATGATTTTCAAAATTAAGGACGCTTATTAAAGAGTGCCTAATTATCCGGTGCCTAATTATCCGCCTTTTCAAAAAGTGCCTAATTATCCGGTGCCTAAATTTCCAGATACCAGCTGAAACACACCCTAATTTTGGAAACATCTTTAAAAAAAAAACGCCCAAGTTAACCAATCCCATCAAATTTGGTTTCAAAAGAATCACCCTCCCCCCTCCGACAAAATGATACTCTAATGCAGTGATGCCCAAAGTACGGCCCGCGGACCATAACCGGCGATGTGGTTCCATCCGGCCTGCCGAAGCATCGGCACAGAAGTAGATAATCCTCCCCCTTTAAAATAGTTGTAAATGTATTTTTACCTTCGTTAGGGCCCTCACTTTTTCTGTAATGGATTGATACATGACCTTTAACGAGTGGGCGATTATGAGTTTATGAAGAGGAACTCTTATTGTAGAATCTACCAGGAAAAGGGAATGGATCTTTATTTTTGTGGAACATGATAATAAGCCAACATATTTGTTTTGTAAAGAGAGTCTGGCTGTTTAAAAAAAACAAACATGTATAGCGACAGTGTAAAACAAATATGAAGGCCTTCTTGGTTTGAGCCGAGTCTAAAAGATTGGTTAAACTACGCCTAGAGATTGGAGGACCGATGAGAATATTTACCGAAAAGAGAAATGAAAATAAGTTGGTAATAAAGTTAGCGAAAATGTTGCTCATATTTTAAGTAGAGAAATGAAACCATTTTAAGACGCGTAAAAAAATGATAGACTTTAACTATCCCATTAATTAATGTAAGTACTAGATCCAATAGTTTCAAAGAGTTTCAGGTGAATTTTTATTTCATTTTTCGTACCTTTTTTGTTGATGTGGCCCGCGAATTAGGTTGAGCATTACTGCTCTAATGTAAATGATCGGTGCTAAAATAATGACGCTTTACGCACTTTTCCGACGGTAACCGTGGACGCGACCGAAATTAGCTTTCATCACACATCCGGTAGCACAAAAGTGGCGGTGTTACAAAATTTCTCTATAAATAATTGTATCAGATCATTACTAGTTTGTGGTGAAATTGGTCAGTTTGGATTAGTCATCATCAAATACTAGATCTATGTGTATTAATACTAGATAGATTATTATAATAATTATTATTATCTATTTATACTCTCTCTAGTCACGTCCAGTGTAACAGTCAGTCACAGTGTGTCTACACTCAAGACTCGTCTCTAGACTCTAGTGACAGTGACACTCTACTCTAGTCACTAGACTAGACTGTCACTATAGTTACTAGTATAAATAGTAAAATATAATAATAAAAAACTATAATTAAATAGTTTAATACTAGATAGATCTAAATCTAGATCTATTTACTAAACGAATATTCACATTTGACTAGGGTAACACCATTAGTAAAATCACTAAATTTAGAAAGCCTTCAGGACAGAAGACTCAAAAGTAAAGTAGCAATTATACATAAAACACTGAACCATAATCTTCAAATACAAAAACAAAATTTAATAAAATACTCTGAAAGACACAAAAATAAAGGCACATTCCTCGTCCCATATGCTAGGACAAATTTGTACAAATACTCCTTCTTCCCTAGTGCTATTAGAGCATGGAATGGGTTGCCTGAGCTAGCCAGAAAAACCAGTGACTTGGCAGAATTTAAGTCATTGGTTAATATGCATGACTAAATGCATGACGCGTAGGACGTAATCATCTTCTTTTTTGAAGTAACGTCTGTATTATATAAGATAAGATAAGAAGATAAGATTCTAGTTATAGTAATAGATCACTAGTCATAATGATAATCTACATAATACATGAAAATGAAATGATCATAATGATGGTATACAAAAAATTTAGATCTTGAGATATATTTAAATATAATATAGATCTAGATTTAATATACTAAATATAGACTATTCTAGACCATGAAATTAGAAATACTCTAGTAACTAGATTTTTACTAGATTCTATGAGTATGATTACTATGATTCTACTAGATTCTTGATTCTATAAAATGTATTCAGTTTATTTCGATAGATCTAGAATACTTTTTTTTTAGAGAGATCAAGGAATAGCACATAAGACTTAAGATTAAGACTGCCTTATTGACCCTTATGGAAATTTGTTGTGATTACAAGCCTTACAAGGACTCTTTTCTCATATCTAAAGACAACAAAACAGAACAGACACAACATTAAGAGACCACTGTTAAAAAAAACCAACTAAATCCTAAATAGCTTCGAAATGATTGAAAATCTAGATTTTAGATCTATTAGTCGCTATGTCGCCTATGTTCAATTCAAAAGGGGTCAAGGAAAAGATTAAAATTAATAAAACCAAATTGATATTTTATTTAGAGAATGAAGGACTAGCTTTCTTAATTTTGGTTTGGGGGAGGGGGTGTTCAATAAAAGTGCTAGCACAATGAGCAACCGCCTTTACTTTTCCCCAATTAAAGTCAGGTACCCATTACAGCGAGGTAGACTTAGGGGCACCCTAAAGATCCCGAAAGTAAAAATCCCAGTCTTCACCAGGATTCGAACCTCGGACACCAGGTTTGGAGCGCTTTTCCTTTCTGCCACCACGCCTCCTAGTAATATAATTTATAGTAATATTTTAAATATTCTAAATTTATGAGAGTATAAATATTTTTATCAATTGTTTTTGTTTAGTAGTGTAGTGCTATTTTATGCTTTAGCATTAGATGTGCTATGATTCTATTACTTTTCTGGACCAGTTTAGAAAAGGGATGGGAAAAAGAATGGGGTATCTGGGTGAATGTAACCAAGATTATCTTTTATGTGCATTTAATATATGAGCTCAAGCCAATAACTAACCCCTGTGCTAGTGATGGGCTTATGAAAATAGAAGGTATAATTATAGTTACAGTATCTATTGTTAGTTTCAAACCTTTTTGTGATGCCCTAATTCTCAAAGTGAACTATGCCAGACCCTCTTTTGGTTTCATCATTCTATCCTACCAAAAACAAAGCCCTCTTTTCTGTTACTTTAGAAACACACATTCCTTAGCTGTCTGCAAAGTAATATTCACTTAATATTTTCCATTAATTACACATAAATTCACTACACCATCTCTTCGAAGACCAGTTAGTCCTACCTCTAGGTTTTAGCACAAAATTCCAAACTATTGTTAATATTGGCAATTAGTTACAGTTTTATCTTTAGGTTTTTTTTGTTGCAACAACTTCACAGAGTTTAATTTTCTATACCAGTACTGATAAAAATTTTTTTTTTTTTTTTTATGTTGCAGGAATAGCCACTGTTGTAATTGTACAGCCACACAATTATAATGATACTATGACAAAATTGGATTTATAAGCTGACAAATGTCATTAAAAAATTGTCAAAAAGTTTCAACATATATATTGCTTTTAGAAACTCTTATCATGGATGACATGAGGCATGACTTTACTAATGAACTTAAAACTATCCTAAAAAGTGAGGAGATAGATTGGTCATTAGAATCAGAGATGGCAGACAATAGTTCCATGTATGAAACTTCTAAATTATGTTTAGAAGAACAGGTAAGACACATTTTATTTATTGGCTACAAAATAAAAAATTGTATTCTCTAAGCTTTATTTGAAATAATTTGGTGATGCATTTTTTTCTAATTAAAGACTAAACTTTGCAATTTTAACCACTTTTTAAATTCTGTTGTGAAGTATTTAAACATAGGTGAAGAACCAAGATCATTTATCTTGTAGAAGTAATTTTCTTAATAAAAAGGGACACTAGAAAAATATAGTCCCTTCACAGCTATATTGAAAATGAGATTTTAATTTATAACTTTAATTCTATTGAGAAAGAAATCTGAAGAACAAATTCAATCAATGCCAATGATAGATTTGAAACAAGACTTTACCAATGATCTATGCAATGTTATGAAAAAGGAGAAGACAGAATTGTCTTTTCTTACAGAGACATCAGAATTCAGCTTCATTGATCAAACCTGGGAATCAATTTTATCAGAGGTAGGACAATTTTTAAAAAAATAAATTCTTTAAAAACTGCAGACTATTTAAAACATGACATGTAACATATAATAATAGCTGGACTAAGGTACCAATGTTAGTATGAGAAGAAGGTAAAGAAAATATAGTGAAACATAGGTAGGTCCAGATGATTTAAACATTGACCTTGACCCGGTGCCATCGCCTTGTATCAACCAGGTTCCAAACTACATCCACTTTTGATATCTCACTCTCTAAAAATAAGAGCATTCAAACGCTATTATTATGTTACATGTCATGTTTATTCATAAATTGTTTTAGAACTGAAAGCAAACATTTGTTTAAAACTGTCTTTGAGCAAAGTTTGCAAAAAGCTGGTACACTCTGGCCGGAGGAATGCTCCCGTCACCTCAGCGTTGGCCCTCCGGTGGAAACATCCGCCCGGGAAAGTGGATAGGCGAAGTACTGTAGCAAACATAGCTCTCAGTGGGCTACCACACGTATCCTCTAGCGAGGGTACATTACACTTTGAAGGGATTTAAAAAAGGCTCGCTAAGCCAGTCCGAAACCCTCAGCAGCCCGTTTCCCAAAGGGGCCCATACATGTGGTGATGGTCCCCTCATAGGTACTATGGGACAGCATAGGCATTAGGATGGCCCCTAAGTGGGGTTTGAGCTTCCAGCCACACATGAAAGGAGGAATTCATGCAGGGGCTCGGAAGAGCGTGCAAAATGCCAAGACAGGTGTGAATAAATGATCACCTAGTTGACGGGGGCCTCCTGATAGAGAGACCGGGAAGAGCCAATTTCTCATCCTGGCCACGAGATAAAAGCCCTTCTCAGGTCACATGGTTTATAAAAGGGCATGCTTGCCTCGAACCATTTGGACATCTGAACCAGGTACACTCAGGATCTATTTTAAATTTAATTATATAACTGATCCAAACTAATTAATACAACAACAGGTTATATAAAGCTTTGTAATTTTAATTTTTTGATGTTTTTCTTGTTGACTGAAGAGAATAAAATATTAAAAACTTTTTAAAATCTTCTCTCAGTCCTCTGTAGTTGTTGAAGAATTTTGTTTTCAAATAGGAATAAAAGAAAATTACTTATTATTTTAGTCAACGTCTTATTTGTTTCACTCTACAGCAAAAAATATATCCAAATCAAGATATGGCTTCAAACCAAGATAAACCTAGAAACTCTCCTAACAAAGATGTGCGTGCTGGAAACATTAAAGATGAAGAACAATATAGTTTAAACGAAAATAGAACTCTCCAGCTGGTTTCTGATGAAAAACCATTCTCTACTTCATCAATCTCTAAGAACCATTTATTAATGCATTGCTTTAGAAAAACATTTAAGTGTGACTTATGTCAAAAACAAATGTTTCATGAATCTAGTTTAAAAGTTCACCTTTCACTTCATTGTGGAATCAAACAATTCAAATGTCAAATTTGTCTAAAAGAATACACTTGCTCCTCAAGTTTAAAAGTGCATCAGATGATCCATAGTGGTAAAAAGCCATTTAAATGTCAAATTTGTAAAAAAGAATACACTTGCTCCTCAAGTTTAAAAATGCATGAGATGATTCATTCTGGTAAAGAGCCACTTAAATGTCAAATTTGTCAAAAAGAATTCAATCACTACACAAGTAAAAAAAAGCATGAGATGATCCATAGTCTTAAAAAGCCATTTAAATGTCATATTTGTAAAAAAGAATTTACCCATTCCTCTAGTTTAAAGGAGCATGAAAATATTCATTCTGGCAAAATGCCATTTAAATGTCAATTATGTCTAAAAGAATTCTCTGCCTCTTCAAGTTTAAGAATACATGAGATGATTCATTCTGGTAAAAATCCATTTAAGTGTCAGATTTGTAAAAAAGAATTTACCAGATCCCATAATTTAAAGCAGCATGAAAAAATTCATTCTGGTAAAAAGCCATTTAAATGTCAAATTTGTAAAAAAGAATTTCAGCGATCCTCTCATTTAAAGCAGCATGAAAATATTCATTCTGACAAAATGCCATTTAAATGTCAAATATGTCTAAAAGAATTCTCTGCCTCCTCAAGTTTAAGAATGCATGCAATGATTCATTCTGGTAAAAAGCCATTTAAATGTCAAATTTGTAAAAAAGAATTTACCCAATCCTATAGTTTAAAGCAGCATGAAAATCTTCATTCTGGTAAAAAGCCATTTAAATGTCAAATTTGTAAAAAAGAATTTACCCATTCCTCTACTTTAAAGCAGCATGAAAATGTTCATTCTGGTAAAATGCCATTGAAATGTCATATTTGTAAAAAAGAATTCACCCATTCCTCTAGTTTAAAGGAGCATGAAAATATTCATTCTGAAAAAAAGCCATTTAAATGTCAAATTTGTCTAAGAGAATTCTCAGCCTCCTCTTCTTTTAAAAGACATGAGTTGATTCATTCTAGTAACAAGCCATATAAATGTCAAATTTGTCTAAAAGAATATACTTGCTCCACAACTTTAAAAATGCATGAGATAATCCATAGTGGTAAAAAACCATTTAAATGTCAAATTTGTAAAAAAGAATTTACCCAATCCTCTAATTTAAAGCAGCATGAAAATATTCATTCTGATAAAAAGCAATTTAAATGTCAAATTTGTTTAAAAGAATTCTCTACTTCCTCAAATTTAAAAAACCATGAGATGATTCATAGTGGTAAAAACCTTTTTCAATGTCAAATTTGTCTTAAAGAATTCACTAAATATTATTTAAAAAAGCATGAGATAAATCATAAGTTGTAAGAAAGCCATTTAATTGTCAAAATTGTAAAAAAAAAAATTTAGCCCAATCCTCTAATTGAAAGGGGCATGAAATTATTCATTCTGGTAAAAAGCCATTTTAATGTCAAATTTGTCAAAACAAATTCACTACATCATCAGCTTTAAAACATCATGAGATGATCTATACATATTAAAAGCTATTTCATTATCAAATTTTGAAAAGTAAAAGCGGTTGGTACTTGTGCCTGTCGCATGACAACCTCATTAACTGTGGGCCACAGAAACAGATGCCTTTAACATCATCTGCTCTATAGATCATAAATTCTGACAGGGAAACTAACAGAATTCACTCATTCCTCAAAATTAAAACAGTACAAGATATTTCATTCATTCTGGTGAAATGCCATTTGAAAGTAAAATGTAAAAACAAAATCAGTTTTTAAACAGCACCAGATGATTCATTCTGATAAAATGTCATTATTGAATTTGTGAAAAAAATTAAACAGTTCTCTAATTTAAGAAAACATGAGGCTTCATTTTGGTAAAAAGCAAGTTACATGAAATTTTTCTCAACAGCATCAGAGGATTTACATATTTATAGCCTACTCATAAAATGGCAATTCTTTAGCAGATAAGGCGTTTTGTGTACTTAACTTTGCAAATACAATTCTCATTGTCACAGGGCAGAAACATTTTCAGTGTGGGCAGGTTTTTATTGTCAGTTAATATCAATAGCATGCAAGATTGAGCAACAGCTGTTAAAAAACCTAGGAAGGGGACATCCTGGAGTGCTTTTGGGAGGAATTTTCATATCAGCTTGATGCTGTCCTGGTGGTGGTGGTCACATTGAGCATCTTGGACTAAAAACTTAAAGTTATTTGAGAAATTTGTATCCTATTAGGCATCATATTTTTTATTGTTAAATATAGCACAATGGTTTTGGCATATTTCTTTTTGAAGCATCATATGTGTATATATACAGTTAAGGTGCATTGCATTTATGTACACCTTAACTGATATTTATTCAGAATGGACTATTCCAAATGTCACATTATTATTTTTCGGATAGAACTAGTGATTCTAACACTGAGGATACCATACCAAACGTATGCTTATAGCTCAAATATCCAGAAAGCTTCACATTTGTTCAATTTTTTTTCTAGTTTTTTTTTTTTTTTTTTTTGGCCAATGTTTTTGAAGGCCATTCAAGAATAACTATTAGACTCCCAAAGATGAAAGATACTTGTTGTTTAGACTAAGACTTAAGTCTTCCTGGGCCTTTTGACGCATTGGGAGGTTAGCTTTATCCACAAAGATCTGTCATTGGCTACTTGAAGTTTAAGTTGTCATAAAATGTTTTCATTTCATTTACTTGTTCTGAATATGCATTTGATAATTTTTAGCTTATTTAAAAAAAAAACAAACCTAAAAGCTTTTTGCATGTAATGTTTGTCTAATTGTGGGGTATTTATATATGTACAAGAAAAAGTTATGATAAATAATACTGTAACACAAAAATAATAAGGCCCAAAGATTAAAGAGGAATGCAGTATTTCCCGTGGCTATGCTGTCCCAGCTGTGACCTACATATTATGCCATTAATGATTTAGAAAAATGAAACAAATGTGTCAATAATTACACATTGTATACCCGTATCATGTGTTAGAGAACTTTCTGCTCTTCCGTTAGAGTATGAAGGGCATATTATTTGTTAACAATAATATGTATTACAAACTAATGTTAGTGAAAAAGACATTCAATTTATAGTTTTACTTAAATAATTTTAGGCATAATGACATACATAGCCAGTTATCTCAACTGTTCAATGATTTATTTTGAATATTTAGACTTTATTTTATGCTAATTTAATAAACTGAAAATCAGAACTCTCTAAATGAGCAGGAAAATGTTTAAACCAGGCTTCTGTATGATATTCACAATGAAATAAATTCTTTTAAAATTAAGAGTGTACACTTGATGAATATGTTTTGTTTGTTGATGCAAGACATGAAGATATTATGATAATAAAAATATATGATAAATATGTTTTGAATGTCATTTAATATTGAGTACACTTGACATTCTCTGAAACACTTTGAAATAAGAGTATAATGGTGATACTAGTCCAAGAATATAGATGACATAAATGAATATTGATAATACAAAATGTTTTTTCAATATAGAATGGAATATATATGTCAGTTGTTTTTTTAAATTGTACTTAATGAGCCTAAAGTCTTGATTCAATTGAATAATGTTACAGGTCTTACTAAAGGAAGTAACTTTGAATGTTTCATTCTTTTCAAATAACGGTCTTCAATTAATACCTACCGGGTATATATATTTTTTTTAAGAAATTAATTTATAGTTATTATATTATAATTATATAATTTATATATCACAGTAACAAACTTTTTAATGTAAATAATTATTGCTTAGGACATAACAGGAACTAAACATTATATGTTGATAAATACTAAGTCGTTTTTGTATTTTCTTCAAAGTCAATGATTTGAACTTATTTAATGATTAAATGGTAGTTTTGTAATAGATCTACAATGCATATTATTTTTTATAAGATTCAATATGATTGTTTTAACTGCATATTTTTTAATGAAAACATCTTGCAAAATTACCATACGTAAAATGTAAATTATACAAGGTTAAATGAGGATACCACTCGGATTGAATGTTTGTTAGTTAGTGAGTCATTCTCTTGTCTAATTATAATTAAATATGTGAGAAAAATGTAAGGGTCCTTAGATATGAGCAGGGAACCTTGAGCTTGGTGATAAAAGGTATTATGGGATACAGAGAGATTGAATTGATTTTAGCAATACATATATTTTCTTGTGTGTATTGTAGCAAGATACAATAAGTGTCATCTATGAATTACATAAAAATATGTTGTGGTTTCTGAATTTGAGTTTTTACTTGGAGGTGGGCTCGAAGCTATAGCTTGCTTTTAGATAAATCCATGCCTGGGTTATAATACCACTACTCAGGTGGACTATTCACCAGTAAGATTCTTATTTTCATAATTATAAAAAGATTCAAATTGAAAGTACCAGGTAAATACACTTGAGAGTATGTAGAAACACAAGTGATATGATAATTTAAATAAGGGATATACTTTACTAAAATTGGTTACATATAATTATAATATTCAAATTGAAAGTAACTGTATGTAGAAATGATAATTGAACTAGGGATACAAGTCACTCTAGCAGTATATATTTCCTGTCTCATGTATTTTGCTAGCCTTTTTTGTTTCTTCAACTTTCATACCTTTATTTATGAACATGAGTTGCTTTGTGGTTTCATCAGAAACTCTTCATTTACACTACCAAAAACATCCACTTTTCTTTCTTCTGGTTTCCTTCATAAACACACTCCACAATACATGGCAACATGCTAGTCTACAATGCCTGTACAGTGTACATGTAGAGTGAGCGTTATTCTTTACAGTAGTGAGTGTCGTTGTTAGTTTTGGAATGGAGTTTATTTGTATAGCAAAAGGGTACGGTGCACAAATTGAGAGCACAGTGGATAGATCCACATGGAGAGCAAAGCATAAAGAAGTGTCCTTTATTGCAGACGGCAGGCACAGCAGAAGTAGAAGTAAAAAACAAGGCATCAAGTAGTTTCAAAGCAGAAGTAGAAGTAAAAAACAAGGCATCAAGTAGTTTCAAGAAAGAAGAAGTAAAAAACGAGGCATCAAGTAGTTTCAAGGCAGAAGTAGAAGTAAAAAACAAGGCATCAAGTAGTTTCAAGGCAGAAGTAGAAGTAAAAAACAAGGCATCAAGTAGTTTCAAGAAAGAAGCAGAAGTAAAAAACGAGGCATCAAGTAGTTTCAAGGCAGAAGTAGAAGTAAAAAACAAGGCATCAAGTAGTTTCAAGGCAGAAGTAGAAGTAAAAAACAAGGCATCAAGTAGTTTCAAGCAGTCATGTAAATTATATTTGTAAAAATGTTTTACATGTTCCTTCAGAGTTGAAGATAATTACTTCCTAGTCCAAACCTCCCGCAGGACGACTGGGGATGGGAGCCTAAATCTGAACGACAGTCCAGCGCTCAAAGCGCACGACCAGGCAGCCATCCATTATATTTGTAGAGGAAAGTGGGGTACCGTAATATAAGAAGATGGACATGTGTGATTTTGTTTTCATAGGTCGGTATTATATACAATTTGGCGAAGAAACAACATTCGCAATTTAAATTCACGTTTTGGATTGCAAGATTAGTCTATAAATGTTTATCTCAAATGATATGCTGTTTGATTATGACAAAAAAACAGAGTTAAAGCAATGAGCACCGTGTGTCCATGTCACGGATACAGCAAAGAGTCGCAATATTTTACTTGACTAATATAACCAATGTACCCGTGTGCTGAGCGTTTTGTAAATTGCAGTCTATCTGCTCCTTGCAAGTGTGTAAAGTGTCAATGCTCTTTGCAAGTGTGTAGTAAAGTGTCAATGCTCCTTGTGTAAAGTGTCAGTATAAAATCACAAACGACGAACTTAAGCCCCTGCATCTGCATTGTTCAAAAATCAGCATTCACTTTGGCTGGCTTAAGTATAATCATTGACCTCCACGAGGTCGATGTTCACAAGATAGCCTATATTGTATTATTCCACTAGAGACTTGATATTTCAGGAGATATGCGGGTCTGTTTTAAATGGGAGAAAATCTGAGAAATGGCCTAAAAACTAAAACAGCTTTTCAATATATATGTGATCTGGCGCTCCTAGATCTAATTTTTGACCTAATTTTATATAATTTATATAATTATTTAGGCCAGGGATATGATGTTTGTAATTTAGTGTCCTTTTTTAATTTCTATAGTTCAGTGCTGAGTATTTTGTAGTTTCCGCTATTTATAACTTTCTGCTAGTTTTAGTCTTTTTGTGTTTTACTCGTAGAAGAAAAGTAGTTTTTAAAATAGTTAACTAGCCTTAGAGCTGTGCATGTTATTTTCTATTTTTTTGTCCCTGGTTCTGCTTATTTTTGTCTTTGGCATTAGCGTTGGATTGGTTGTTATTTTTTTATATCAGTTTATGTGCAGGTCTGTAAACGGTATAAGTATAGAGCCCCCATATGAGTTTAGAATAGAAATAACTTTTTATCTTCCTTTTTGTATTTTTATAGATTTAAATTTTAAGATTCTCTTTTTAATGCTGTTTAATTTGGTATATTAGTATATAATGTTTTGTAGTCCGTGTCTTTCGTAATTTACTAGATTTTATTGTTGCGTACGATAGGTACAAATTAGGGAAATAGGTAGTCCAGTTTAGTTTTAGATAATTAACGTGACGTCATGCTCTCCGATACGTTCGCGCTGACCAGTTATACCTAGCTCCAGGACCACGTTGAGCTCTCTTTTGTCTTGACCAGTGGTGCCTGTCTAAAGTTATTTTTGTGTAGTGTAATTTCAGCTGGGACCGCTATAATTCCTGTCTGCAATACTGCCTTAAGGCCTAACTGCCTTATTTCGGCTGTAGTTCTGCTGTATTGCTGTTAGTAGTTTACTGTTGGGGTAATTTAGGTTATTTGAGGGTTGATTAATTATTTAGTAGTGTGTATATATAGTTTTTGTTTATTTTCGTATTCACCTATATTTTTATTGCTTTGTAAGTTGGTTGTAAATAAAGTGTATATAAGTTTGCTTTATAATTGTAGTTGGTTATTTTATTTATCTAGTTTAGTTTAGCTTAGTTTAATTGTGCTGTCTGGTTGCTTAGGCGACTCTAGCCCCTTGGTCGGTAGACCGAGGTGCACAGATTGGGCCCACCTGCCTACTGAAAAAAATAAATAAATGTTGAGCAGCAGCAGATAACCAAAAAAAAGTAGCACCACCCTGACCTGCTCACATTTTATTTCGATAGATCTAGAAAAATTTTTTTTTAGAGTGATCAAGGAATAGCACATAAGACTAAGATTAAGACTGCCTTATTGACCCTTATGGAAATTTGTTGTGATAACAAGGACTCTTTTCTCATATCTAAAGACAACCAAAACAGAAAAGACACAACATTAAGAGACCTCTGTTAAAAAAAACAACTAAATCCTAAATAGCTTCGAATTGATTGAAAATCTAGATTTTAGATCTATTAGTCGCTATGTCCCCTATGTTCAATTCAAAAGGGGTCAAGGAAAAGATTAAAATTAATAAAACCAAATTGATATTTTATTTAGAGAATGAAGGACTAGCTTTCTTAATTTTGGTTGGGGGGAGGGGGTGTTCAGTAAAAGTGCTAGCACAATGACCAACCGCCTTTACTTTTCCTCAATTAAAGTCAGGTACCCATTACAGCGAGGTGGACTTAGGGGCACCCTAAAGATCCCGAAAGTAAAAATCCCAGTCTTCACCAGGATTCAAACCTCGGACACCAGGTTTGGAAGCTAAGCGCTTTTCCTTTCTGCAACCACGCCTCCTAGTAATATAATTTATAGTAATATTTTAAATATTCTAAATTTATGAGAGTAGAAATATTTTTATCAATTGTTTTTGTTTAGTACTGTAGTGCTATTTCATGCTTTAGCATTTTAGATGTGCTATGATTCTATCACTTGTCTGGACCAGTTCAGAAAAGGGATGGGAAAAAGAATGGGGTATCTGGGTGAATGTAACCAAGATTATCTTTTAAGTGCATTTAATATATGAGCTCAAGCCAATAACTAACCCCTGTGCTAGTGATGGGCTTACGAAAATAGAAGGTATAATTAAAGCTACGGTATCTATTGTTAGTTTCAAACCTTTTTTGTGATGCCCTAATTCTCAAAGTGAACTACGCCAGACCCTCTTTTAGTTTCATCATTCTATCCTACCTAAAATAAAGCCCTCTTTTCTGTTACTTTAGAAACACACATTCCTTAGCTGTCTGCAAAATAATATTCACTTAATATTTTCCATTAATTACACATAAATTCACTACACGATCTCTTCGAAGACCAGTTAGTCCTACCTCTAGGTTTTAGCACAAAATTCCAAACTATTGTTAATATTGGCAATTAGTTACAGTTTTATCTTTAGTTTTTTTTTTGTTGCAACAACTTCACAGAGTTTAATTTTCTATACCAGTACTGATAAAAATTTTTTTTTTTTTTTATGTTGCAGGAATAGCCACTGTTGTAATTGTACAGCCACACAATTATAATGATGCTATGACAAAATTGGATTTATAAGCTGACAAATGTCATTAAAAAATTGTCAAAAAGTTTCAACATATATATTGCTTTTAGAAACTCTTATCATGGATGACATGAGGCATGACTTTACTAATGAACTTAAAACTATCCTAAAAAGTGAGGAGATAGATTGGTCATTAGAATCAGAGATGGCAGACAATAGTTCCATGTATGAAACTTCTAAATTATGTTTAGAAGAACAGGTAAGACACATTTTATTTATTGCCTACAAAATACAAAATAGTATTCTCTAAGCTTCATTTGAAATAATTTGGTGATGCATTTTTTTCTAATTAAAGACTAAACTTTGCAATTTTAACCACTTTTTAAATTCTGTTGTGAAGTATCTAAACATAGGTAAAGAACCAAGATCATTTATCTTGTAGAAGAAATTTTCTTAATAGAAAGGGACACTAGAAAAATATAGTCCCTTCACAGCTATATTGAAAATGAGATTTTAATTTATAACTTTAATTCTATTGAGAAAGAAATCTGAAGAACAAATTCAATCAATGCCAATGATAGATTTGAAACAAGACTTTACCAATGATCTATGCAATGTTATGAAAAAGGAGAAGACAGAATTGTCTTTTCTTACAGAGACATCAGAATTCAGCTTCATTGATCAAACCTGGGAATCAATTTTATCAGAGGTAGGACAATTTTTTTAAAAATAAATTCTTTAAAAACTGCAGACTATTTAAAACATGACATGTAACATATAATACTAGCTGGACTAAGGTGCCAATGTTAGTATGAGAAGAAGGTAAAGAAAATATAGTGAAACATAGGTAGGTCCCGATGATTTAAACATTGACCTTGACCCAGTGCCATTGCTTAGGATCAACCAGGTTCGAAACTACATCCACTTTTGATATCTCACTCTCTAAAAATAAAAGCATTCAAACGCTATTATTATGTTACATGTCATGTTTATTCATAAATTGTTTTAGAACTGAAAGCAAACATTTGTTTAAAACTGTCTTTGAGCAAAGTTTGCAAAAAGCTGGTACACTCTGGCCGGAGGAATGCTCCCGTCACCTCAGCGTTGGCCCTCCGGTGGAAACATCCGCCCGGGAAAGTGGATAGGCGAAGTACTGTAGCAAACATAGCTCTCAGTGGGCTACCACACGTATTCTCTAGCGAGGGTACTATACACTTTGAAGGGATTTAAAAAAGGCTCGCTAAGCCAGTCAGAAACCCTCAGCAGCCCGTTTCCCAAAGGGGCCCATACATGTGATGATGGTCCCCTCATGGGTACTATGGGACAGCATAGGCATTAGGATGGCCCCTACGTGGGGTTTGAGCTTCCAGCCACACATGAAAAGAGGAATTCATGCAGGGGCTCCGAAGAGCGTGCAACATGCCAAGACAGGTGTGAATAAATGATCAACAAGTCGACGGAGGCCTCCTGATAGAGAGACCGAAAAGAGCCAATTTCTCATCCTGGCCAGGAGATAAAAGCCTTTCTCAGGTCACATGGTTCATAAAAGGGGCGTGCTTGCCTCGAACCATTTGGACATCTGAACCAGGTACACTCAGGGTCTATTTTAAATTTAATTATATAACTGATCCAAACTAATTGATACAACAACAGGTTATATAAAGCTTTGTGATTTTAAAAAAGTATTTTTTGATGTTCTTCTTGTTGACTGAAGAGAATGAAATATTCAAAAATTTATTTAGCTCTTTCTCTCCGTAATTAGTTACCTTATTCTGATGGAGTCAACGTTTGTATCGTCGGTTAGGAGAGAAAGAGTTAAGTATTCTCTCAGTCCTCTGTATTTGTTGAAGAATTTTGTTTTCTAATAGGAATAAAAGAATATTACTTATGTTTTAGTCAAGTCTTATTTGTTTCACTCTACAGCAAAAAATATATCCAAATCAAGATATGGCTTCAAACATAGATAAGCCTAGAAACTCTCATAACAAAGATGTGCATGCTGGAAATATTAAAGATGAAGAACAATATAGTTCAAACCAAAATAGAACTCTCCAGCTGGTTTCTGCTGAAAAACCATTCTCTACTTCATCAATCTCTAAGAACCATGAATTAATGAATTGCTTTAGAAAAACATTTAAGTGTGACTTATGTCAAAAACAAATGTTTCATAAATATAGTTTAAAAGTTCACCTAGCATTTCATTGTAGAATTAAGCAATTCAAATGTAAAATTTGTCTAAAAGAATACTCTTGGTCCTTAAGTTTAAAAGTGCATCAGATGATCCATAGTGCTAAAAAGTCATTTAAATGTCAAATTTGTAAAAAAGAATACACTTGCTCCTCAAGTTTAAGAATATATGAGATGATTCATTCTGGTAAAAATCCATTTAAGTGTCAGATTTGTAAAAAAGAATTTACCAGATCCTATAATTTAAAGCAGCATGAAAAAATTCATTCTGGTAAAAAGCCATTTAAATGTCAAATATGTCTAAAAGAATTCTCTGCCTCCTCAAGTTTAAGAATACATGAGATGATTCATTCTGGTAAAAATCCATTTAAGTGTCACATTTGTAAAAAAGAATTTACCAGATCTGATAATTTAAAGCAGCATGAAAAAATTCATTCTGGTAAAAAGCCATTTAAATGTCAAATTTGTAAAAAAGAATTTCAGCGATCCTCTCATTTAAAGCAGCATGAAAATATTCATTCTGGCAAAATGCCATTTAAATGTCAAATATGTCAAAAAGAACTCTCTGCCTCCTCAGATTTAAGAATACATGAGATGATTCATTCTGGTAAAAATCCATTTAAGTGTCAGATTTGTAAAAAAGAATTTACCAGATCCTATAGTTTAAAGCAGCATGAAAATCTTCATTCTGGTAAAAAGCCATTTAAATGTCAAATTTGTAAAAAAGAATTTCAGCGATCCTCTCATTTAAAGCAGCATGAAAATATTCATTCTGGCAAAATGCCATTTAAATGTCAAATATGTCTAAAAGAATTCTCTGCCTCCTCAGATTTAAGAATACATGAGATGATTCATTCTGGTAAAAATCCATTTAAGTGTCACATTTGTAAAAAAGAATTTACCAGATCCTATAATTTAAAGCAGCATGAAAAAATTCATTCTGGTAAAAAGCCATTTAAATGTCAAATTTGTAAAAAAGAATTTCAGCGATCCTCTCATTTAAAGCAGCATGAAAATATTCATTCTGGCAAAATGCCATTTAAATGTCAAAAATGTCTAAAAGAATTCTCTGCCTCCTCAAGTTTAAGAATACATGAGATGATTCATTTTGGTAAAAATCCATTTAAGTGTCACATTTGTAAAAAAGAATTTACCAGATCCTATAATTTAAAGCAGCATGAAAAAATTCATTCTGGTAAAAAGCCATTTAAATGTCAAATTTGTAAAAAAGAATTTCAGCGATCCTCTCATTTAAAGCAGCATGAAAATATTCATTCTGACAAAATGTCAAATATGTCTAAAAGAATTCTCTGCCTCCTCAAGTTTAAGAATGCATGTGATGTTTCATTCTGGTAAAAAGCCATTTAAATGTCAAATTTGTAAAAAAGAATTTACCCAATCCTATAGTTTAAAGCAGCATGAAAATCTTCATTCTGGTAAAAAACCATTTAAATGTCAAATTTGTAAAAAAGAATTTACCCAATCCTCTAATTTAAAGCAGCATGAAAATATTTATTCTGATAAAAAGCAATTTAAATGTCAAATTTGTCTAAAAGAATTCTCTACTTCCTCAAATTAAAAAAAACATGAGATGATTCATAGTGGTAAAAACCTATTTCAATGTAAAATTTGTCTTAAAGAATTCACTAAATATTATTTAAAAAAGCATGAGATGAATCATAAGTTGTAAGAAAGCCATTTAATTGTCAAATTTGTAAAAAAGAATTTAGCCCAATCCTCTAATTGAAAGGAGCATGAAATTATTCATTCTGGTAAAAAGCCATTTTAATGTCAAATTTGTCAAAACAAATTCACTACATCATCAGCTTTAAAACATCGTGAGATGATCTATACATATTAAAAGCTATTTCATTATCAAATTTTGAAAAGTAATAGCGGTTGGTACTTGTGCCTGTCGCATGACAACCTCATTAACTGTGGGCCACAGAATACAGATGCCTTTAACATTATCTGCTCTATAGATCATACATTCTGACAGGGGAACTAACAATGGACTATTTCAATGGTTAATTAGTCTAACAGAATTCACTCATTCCTCAAAATTAAAACAGTAATAGATATTTCATTCATTCTGGTGAAAAGCCATTTGAAAGTAAAATGTAAAAACAAAATCAGTTTTTAAACAGCACCAGATGATTCATTCTGATAAAATGTCATTATTGAATTTGTGAAAAAAAATACAGTTCTCTAATTTAAGAAAACATGAGGCTTCATTATGGTAAAAAGCACGTTACATGAAATTTTTCTCAAAAGAAACTCATTCCTCATTTTTTAAACAGCATCAGAGGATTTACATATTTATAGCCTACTCATTAAATGGCAATTCTTTAGCAGATAAGGCGTTTTGTGTATTTGGACTTTTCCAAATGTCACATTATTATTTTTTGGATAGAACTAGTGATTCTAACACTGAGGATACCATACCAAACGTATGCTTGTAGCTCAAATATTCAGAAAGCTTCACATTTGTTCAAGTTTTTTTTTTTTTGGCCAATGTTTTTGAAGGTCATTCAAGAATAACTATTAGACTCCCAAAAATGAAAGATACTTGTTGTTTAGACTAAGACTTAAGTCCTCCTGGGCCTTTTGGCGCATTGGGAGGTTAGCTTTATCCACAAAGATCTGTCATTGGCTACTTGAAGTTTAAGTTGTCATAAAATGTTTTCATTTTATTTACTTGCTCTGAATATGCATTTGATAATTTTTAGCATATTTAAAAAAAAAAAACCTAAAAGCTTTTTGCATGTAATGTTTGTCTAATTGTGAGGTATTTATATATGTACAAGAAAAAGTTATAAATAATACTCTATTTCAATATTTTGTACATATAACATGCCATGGTTTACTGTAACACAAAAATAATAAGGCTTTTCTTCGGGTCCAAAGATTAAAGAGGAATGCAGTATTTCCCGTGGCTATGCTGTCCCAGCTGAGACCTACATATTATGCCATTAATGATTTAGAAAAATGAAACAAATGTGTCAATAATTACACATTGTATACCCGTATCATGTGTTAGAGAACTTTCTGCTCTTCCGTTAGAGTATGAAGGGCATATTATTTGTTAACAATAATATGTATTACAAACTAATGTTAGTGAAAAAGACATTCAATTTATAGTTTTACTTAAATAATTTTAGGCATAATGACATACATAGCCAGTTATCTCAACTGTTCAATGATTTATTTTGAATATTTAGACTTTATTTTATGCTAATTTAATAAACTGAAAATCAGAACTCTCTAAATGAGCAGGAAAATGTTTAAACCAGGCTTCTGTATGATATTCACAATGAAATAAATTCTTTTAAAATTAAGAGTGTACACTTGATGAATATGTTTTGTTTGTTGATGCAAGACATGAAGATATTATGATAATAAAAATATATGATAAATATGTTTTGAATGTCATTTAATATTGAGTACACTTGACATTCTCTGAAACACTTTGAAATAAGAGTATAATGGTGATACTAGTCCAAGAATATAGATGACATAAATGAATATTGATAATACAAAATGTTTTTTCAATATAGAATGGAATATATATGTCAGTTGTTTTTTTAAATTGTACTTAATGAGCCTAAAGTCTTGATTCAATTGAATAATGTTACAGGTCTTACTAAAGAAAGTAACTTTGAATGTTTCATTCTTTTCAAATAACGGTCTTCAATTAATACCTACTGGGTATATTTTTTTTTTAAAGAAATTAATTTATAGTTATTATATTATAATTATATAATTTATATATCACAGTGAACAACGTTTTAATGTAAATAATTATTGCTTAGGACATAACAGGAACTCAACATTATATGTTGATAAATACTAAGTCGTTTTTGTATTTTCTTCCAAGTCAATGATTTGAACTTATTTAATGATTAAATGATAGTTTTGTAATAGATCTACAATGCATATTATTTTTTTTATATGATTCAATATGATTGTTTTAACTGCATATTTTTTAATGAAAACATCTTGCAAAATTACCATACGTAAAATGTAAATTATACAAGGTTAAATGAGGATACCACTCGGATTGAATGTTTGTTAGTTAGTGAGTCATTCTCTTGTCTAATTATAATTAAATATGTGAGAAAAATGTAAGGGTCCTTAGATATGAGCAGGGAACCTTGAGCTTGGTGATAAAAGGTATTATGGGATACAGAGAGATTGAATTGATTTTAGCAATACATATATTTTCTTGTGTGTATTGTAGCAAGATACAATAAGTGTCATCTATGAATTACATAAAAATATGTTGTGGTTTCTGAATTTGAGTTTTTACTTGGAGGTGGGCTCGAAGCTATAGCTTGCTTTTAGATAAATCCATGCCTGGGTTATAATACCACTACTCAGGTGGACTATTCACCAGTAAGATTCTTATTTTCATAATTATAAAAAGATTCAAATTGAAAGTACCAGGTAAATACACTTGAGAGTATGTAGAAACACAAGTGATATGATAATTTAAATAAGGGATATACTTTACTAAAATTGGTTACATATAATTATAATATTCAAATTGAAAGTAACTGTATGTAGAAATGATAATTGAACTAGGGATACAAGTCACTCTAGCAGTATATATTTCCTGTCTCATGTATTTTGCTAGCCTTTTTTTCTTCTTCAACTTTCATACCTTTATTTATGAACATGAGTTGCTTTGTGGTTTCATCAGAAACTCTTCATTTACACTACCAAAAACATCCACTTTTCTTTCTTCTGGTTTCCTTCATAAACACACTCCACAATACATGGCAACATGCTAGTCTACAATGCCTGTACAGTGTACATGTAGAGTGAGCGTTATTCTTTACAGTAGTGAGTGTCGTTGTTAGTTTTGGAATGGAGTTTATTTGTATAGCAAAAGGGTACGGTGCACAAATTGAGAGCACAGTGGATAGATCCACATGGAGAGCAAAGCATAAAGAAGTGTCCTTTATTGCAGACGGCAGGCACAGCAGAAGTAGATGTAAAAAATAGGGCATCAAGTAGTTTCAAGCAGTCATGTAATTATATTTGTAAAAATGTTTGACAGGTTTTGGATGTTCCTTTAGAGTTGAAGATAATTACTTCCTAGTCCAAACCTTCAGCAGGACGACTGGGGATGGGAGCGGGCAGGGTTTGAACCCTGGACCATCGATAGGGCCTAAATCTGAACGACAGTCCAGCGCTCAAAGCGCACGACCAGGCAGCCATCCATTATATTTGTAGAGGAAAGTGGGGTACCGTAATATAAGAAGATGGACATGTGTGATTTTGTTTTCATAGGTCGGTATTATATACAATTTGGCGAAGAAACAACATCCGCAATTTAAACTCACTTTTTGGATTGCAAGATTAGTCTATAAATTTTTATCTCAAATGATATGCTGTTTGATTATGACATAAAAAACAGAGCTCAAGCAATGAGCACCGTGTGTCCATGTCACGGATACAGCAAAGAGTCGCAATATTTTACTTGACTAATATAACCAATGCACCCGTGTGTTGAGCGTTTTGCTAAATTGCAGACTATCTGCTCCTTGCAAGTGTGTAGTAAAGTGTCAATGCTCCTTGCAAGTGTGTAGTAAAGTGTCAATGCTCCTTGCAAGTGTGTAGTAAAGTGTCAATGCTCCTTGCAAGTGTGTAGTAAAGTGTCAATGCTCCTTGCAAGTGTGTAGTAAAGTGTCAATGCTCTTTGCAAGTGTGTAGTAAAGTGTCAGTATAAAATCACAAACGACGAACTTAAGCCCCTTCATCTGCATTGTTCAGAAATCAGCATTCACTTTGGCTGGCTTGGGTATAATCATTGACCTCCACGAGGTCCATGTTCACAAGATAGCCTATATTGTATTATTCCACTAGAGACTTGATATTTAAGGAGATATGCGGGTCTGTTAAAGAATAACACCAAAAAATTTAATGGGAGAAAATCTGAGAAATGGCCTAAAAACTAAAACAGCTTATTAATATATGTATGAATAAATTAGATCTAGATGTTATAAGTTTGTTTAGATTATGTCTGTATATATAGAATACAGACTCTGTATATTTTAAACTTTACAAAAGAGACATTCTGATATCTGGCAATTTGACTAATAGTATTGATTCATATTCCCTTGCCTTGCTCCCCCTCCCAAACCTATTGCATCCAATCCCAAACCTTCAGCAGGGCGGCAAGGTGTGGCGGTCAGCAAAGTTTAAACTATACACCATCCACACAACAGTTCAGAGCACTTACCACGGGACTAGGCAGCCATTCATTATCTTAGTGATATTGCACACACATTTAAATTTTTTTAAATGCATATTTTTATTTCTCTTTGAAAATGTTGAAGACTACATTTGCACTCAAGAGATTTAAAGGATGTAGAATAAACTACAAAGAGCGTTCATGCATTGAAGAAGAATTTGTGGGCTTTGAAAATCCATTTCCACACAAAACTAAGAGAGAATGTCTCAGAGATTTTTGTGGTATGGCATTTAATATTTCTATTTATAACTGTTGAATACTTTGTGCCAAAGATTTCTTATCCTTGCATTTAATGTATATCTGTCTGTAGGAATATCTGTAAAGTATAAGATAGATTTCACATAGCCTGAATTTTTTTAGAATTTTAAATTGATAGATAAATATATTTATCTCTATAATATTAGCCAATGTTTGATAGCCTCTTCTGCCTTATTGTTTTCTGTAATTAACTTTTTTAGATTAGTTTGTCCTCTTAGCTCTTATGTTTATAATGTAATCACAGCGCCTTGAATCTACATCATGATTGTTAACAGCACTCTTATAAATTAAAATTATTATTATTGTAGCCTTTGGATACCTTTGATCAGCAGAATTAGTTTATCTCAAATGAATTGAAATGTGGAAGTGATTCTTGGTTGGCCTCCTTCAGTCGTGGAATAACTATGGTTCATCTCGAGATGAAAACCTGGACATTACATATGATTGAAACAATGTCACCCACACAACAGTTCCCTGCTATCCACATGTCCAATTGAATGGCAGGTACATCATACAGTTTGGGATCAGCAGTATCACATGTTGTGCCAGGGTGTAGCACTGTGTGCTGAAATCTGCCTAGGAGTCAGCAGCTCCTGATTTTTTCCTTCCGAAGATTTTCCCTTGTATAGCCATCAGAGGTTTGGATTAAGAGTTTCCCTTACCTTAAGAGTTTCTAGTCTTAGTTGGGTAGCTAGATAGTCAAAGCTTACAAGCCCTTCCTTTGCAAAGCTTAATGTTTTAGGTGCCACTTGTTGGCCTTTGCCCCTTCTGTCATTACTAACAGTTCTGCTGGACTCAATCTCTGAGCCACATATGAAGGTCAGTAGTTTGACATTTTATCAGAAGCTAATTGAGACTCGTGCCATTCGTAGCATTTTATAGGTTGTGGATCTTGTGGATAATAAAATCTGCTAATCCACAACGCGTTTGACAAATCTACTGAAGGCATCTATCTTCATTCCAGATTTGATGGCAAACTCCTAAATATTGCCAGACTGAGGGCTAAAACTAAAATCAGAGCCACTCTCGTAAGAGATATGCTATTCGCGGATGACGCAGCGGTAGTGGCACACACACAAGAGGAACTTCAGTCACTAATGTCCCGCTTCTCTCAGGCCTGTAAAGAATATGGCTTGACTATTAGCACGAAGAAAACAAATGTTATGGGACCACCTACTACAGCACCACCCTCCATCCTCATTGACGATAACAAGCTGGACGCCGTAAACGAATTCTGCTATCTGGGATCCACAATTACAGATGACCTGTCCCTAGAAGAGGAGATGAAAAAACGCATAGGGAAGGCTGCCTCGACATTCGCTAGACTCAGACTAAGAGTTTGGGAAAACCATAAGCTAACCACGGTGACCAAAATGGAAGTCTACAAGGCATGCGTTATGAGTACACTGCTATATGGCAGTGAATCATGGACCACCTACGCAAAGCAAGAGAGAAAACTAAACTCATTCCATCTGAGATGTCTCCGTAGGATCTTGAATGTCACATGGAAAGAAAAAGTGTGCAATACTGAGATCCTTGCGCGATCAGGTATTCCCAGCATTTTTACAGCCCTCAGACAACGCCGTTTGCGCTGGCTTGGACATGTTCGCCGGATTGAGGACAAGCGCATCCCGAAAGTCATCCTCTATGGTCAACTCGCGACTGGCACAAGAAAAACTGGTCGCCCCCATCTCCGTTATTAGATGTAATAAAACGCGACCTCAAATCAGTGAACATCAATACTGACAATTGGGAAGACATAGCTCTAGACCGCAACAGGTGGAGAGAGACAGTGACAAAGAAAGCTATGGACAGTGAAAGTACATGGGTCTCAGCCCAGGAAGAAAAACGCACAAACCGAAAAACGGCCAGCTCCTCTACCACCGAAGCAAAAGCCAAGGGGACCCTAACTTGCGCTATCTGTGGACGTGAGTGTCTCTCCAAAATAGGGCTCCACAGCCACATGAGGAAGTGTGCTCTGAGATGAACCATAGTCGTCCTACGACTGAAGGAGGCCAATGAATGAATTGAGACTCGTGCCATTCGTAGCATTTTATAGGTTGTGGATTGCTTATATCCATTACCACTTCTGGCAATAACAACCTTATGGAATTTTAGTTTTGTAAAAGTTTATTTAAGCTCAATTGTTACAGGAGCTTGATGGCCTTTCCTATCATTAGTTTCCCTGACTTTATGTTCTACATTATATATAACTTGAATTTCCATCACTACCATGGAATGGCTGCTTGTGGATAAGGAATGAAGGTTATGAAGCCACTGAGAGCTATATTTTGATTCCCTGTTTGTCTTTTAATGTTCTTTTTAGAAAATTGCTCCATGATAGAGTCAAGGAAAAGACTGAGAAATATGCCTATATATTTTTAAATACTTGAAATTTAAATTCATTTACATGTTTGGAGAAAATCTGGGGAAAAAACGACAATAGACCTAAACAGCTAGATATGTTAGCCTAGTGAACATTGTTTTATATTTGGTGACCTCTGTTTTAACTAATATTGAAAATTTAATTATCTTAATAAGAATGACATAAAACTCAGTACATGATCTAAAAAAAGCATTCTTATTCTAAAAAGAATGCTTCTATCTTTAACATTTCCAATGTTTTATCTTCTTTATCAGTATCCTAGTAATAAAACTATTTCAATGCACTAAATATAACTAGTAAAGTAAAATTCCCCTTTCAGACCTTGCGATCTATAGCAGCGGTTCTCAACCTGTGGTCCGCGGACATTTGCCTGGTGGTCCGCGAGCAAAACCCCGAATTGCATGCTTTTTAAAAAATAAAAAATATGAAAAATAATAGAATTAAAGACATGAAAAAGAATATATGAAGTCAGTTTTAAAATTATTGATTTTAAATCGCTAGATGGCGATAGCGCAAAAGTGGGTTTCGATTTTATGTTTACTCTAAGTTTTAGTTACACCGGGAATCAGATGGGCCCTGGCGTCTTCCCGTTTATATTGACATTCAAAAATACGCTTTTTTATTTGAAAACTAATCAAAATAATTAAATTGATTGAACACATGAATAAATTTTTAATAAAGAAAGCAACCGAACATAAGGACAACGATGATGATTTCTCTGACTCATCTTCACAACCTGAGTGTGAATCAAATGCAGTTCGGAGAAAAAAAGACGAACTCCCATACGACGGTATGATGAAAAGTATTTGCGATTTGGGTTTATATGCGTCTTAGTAAATAATCAACCCAGACCACAGTGTGTAATATGTTCACAAATTCTTGCAAATGAAGCGATGAAACCTGCGAAACTCCGAAGACATCTTAAAACGAATCATACTGACTGCTCGGAGAAACCATTGGAATATTTTATGCGCAAGAAACATTCACTTGGTATTCAGAAGTCTTACATACTCCAAGCAACTAAAGTCAATGAGAAGGCTTTAAGAGCATCATTTTTAGTGGCTATCCGAGTTGCACAGGCCAAAAAGCCTCACACAATTGCAGAAACTCTGATAATGCCTGCTGCTATAGATATGTGTCGAGAGATGTTTGGTGATGCCTTGGCAAGTAAACTGAAAACAATTCCACTTTCAAACGACACAATTCAACGACAACGACGTATAGCTTTGGCGGCAGCTGACGTTGAAGAACAGTTGATTTCAAGGCTGCAAGATTCTAAACAATTTGCTATTCAATTGGACGAATCAACGGATGTTTCCGGCCAGGCACAATTAATGGCTTATGTCAGATATATCTGGATGGATGAAGTTGAAGAAGATTTTTTGTTTTGTAAAGCTTGTCCAGGTCACACAACAAGTGCAGAACTTTTTGCTATCCTTGATAATTTTATGGCAGCCAATGGCATCGAATGGTCCTGGTGTATCGGAGTGTGCACGGATGGTGCTGCAGCAATGACTGGAAAACGAACAGGCTTGTGGGAACGTGTGCGTTCTAATGTGCCAACTGCCACATTTACGCACTGTATGATTCATCGGGAAAGACTTGCGAGTAAAAGAATGAACGCGGACTTGAAATCTATTTTGAGCAGGCCATAAAAATGGTTAATTTCATCAAGGCTCATCCATTGAATTCTCGTCTCTTTGCTTCATTATGTTCGAATATGGATTTTGATCATGAGCAGTTACTGATGCACACTTGAAGTTCGCTGGTTATCAAGGGGAAAAGTGTTTAACAGACTGTTTGAATTACGTGATGCTGTGCGAGAGTTTCTAGTTAGTAAAAATTCACAGCTTGTTGTTCATTTGAATGAAAATTCATGGGTTGCTGTTCTGGCTTACTTGGCCGACATTTTTGAACAGCTGAATAAACTCAATTCATCTCTGCAAGGGAAGCACACAAACTTAATTACCCTCAGTGATAAAGTGTCTGCTTTTACGAAAAAACTTGCTCTGTGGTAGACAAGATTATTTCAGGGTAACTTTGAAATGTTTGATCAATTGCATGAATTCACCGAGAAACCAGAAAATGCTGAAATCAACAAGCCCGAGTTGGTAAAATTGATTTCTGAACATGTTCAATCATTGCTGGATCAATTTAACTTCTACTTTGGTGATTTGAACGTTGAGAGTTTTTCGTGGGTTTCCAGTCTGTTTCTTGCACACATTGATTCATTAAATTTACCACCATCGGAATTAAACCAATTCATTGAACTGACCAGTGATACAACGTTGAAGATGATGCATCCGAGAGTGAGCTTGATGAAGTTTTGGACACAAGCTTCGCATGAGTATCCAGAACTGTCTCAGAAAGCTTTAAAAATAATTTTACCTTTTGCAACATCATATCTTTGTGAATGTGGGTTTTCTGCCCTGGTTACAATTAAAACAAAATATCGTTCACGGCTTGAAGTCGAAGATGAACTCCGACTGAGTCTTTCAAGCATTACACCTCGTTTGGACAAGCTGTGCTCAAATTTGCAAGCTCAAGGCTCGCACTAAAATTAAATGTAGCATTGTTTCTAATCCGAACTATTGTTAGCAGTAAGACTGATATTTGTTCATTACAAAAGGATGAAAAGGTTGAAACATTTATTAAAATATAAAATAAATGATTTTAAATATCAACTTTATATTTTTTTTTATAAAACTATATAAATTTCTAGTGCGCCAGTAGCAAAATTTTTAGTAGTGGTCCGTGGCTGAGACACACATTTTTAAGTGGTCCTTGAATCTCAAAAGGTTGAGAACCGCTGATCTATAGGGCAGATGATGTAAAGGTCGTCTGTTTCTATGGATAATGGTTAACAAGGGTGTCATGTGGCCAGCACAATGACCAACCACCTTTACTTTCCCTAACTAATTTGAGGTACCCATTAGGTGGGTGGACTCCGGAGCATTCTAAGAATCCTGAAGTTGCAAATAAATCTCCGTCTTCACCAAGATTAAATCTACGACCCTCAGTTTGGAAGCCAAGTGTTGTACCTCTCAGCCACAGCACCGCCAAAATAAAACTAAATTATTCATTTTATCTTACTGCATGTTAAATATAATTAATAAATTTCTACCATTGTTTTACAGGTCATGGCAACATTTGTGAATATCGTAAACCATGCAGAAATAACGGCACTTGTTCACCACTACCCCCAATCATGTTCGAACATTCAACTGTGAGTGTGCTGCCACGGGTTACTATGGTGACAGGTGTGAAAATAGTAAGTCTTAGACTGAATACATTTATCTAAGAAATAGTTTGTCATCAACCTCTAGGCTTATGGGACAAAGTTATCTTAGTCTTAGAGGTAGGGCTTATGTTTACACCAAGTATAGTCCTGGGTGTTACTACATTGTTCATTTTATAATCACTGGGCAGTGTTTTATACCATGTGAACCAATAGATCAGCATTTCGATTAGCTGGTTTAGACAGAATAAATATCGGTTGTAAGAGATTCAGGGTATACAACTCTAGCAATAATATGTTGTTGTTTTTTGTTTGTATTGAGAAACTACAGTTTTATGGAGCATTAAATTTTTGAGTATAACTGTATCACTGACCAATGTTAATGGTAGTGCCCTGTACAGTCACAAAGATCAACAGTCTTCTAGCAGTAAGATTAATAACAAACAGATATTCACATTTGATTACAGTAACACCTTTGGTAAAATTGTTGAATTTAGATAAAAAGAGTTTAAAAAACTAAAGGAGCAATAATACATACAACACTGAACCATTATCTTAAAATACAAAACCTAATAAAATACTCAGAAACACACAAAGATAAACACACATTCCTTGTTCTATATGGTAAAACAAATTTATACTCTTTCTCTAGTGCTATTAGAGCATGGCATGGGTTGTCTGAGTCAGCCAGCAAAACCAGTGGCAGAATTTAAGTCATTGATTAACATGCATGACTACATTGACACATGTAGGACATAATCATCTGTATTTTATAAGATAAGAAGATGAGATAATGCAAAAAGATGACACTAGGGGGAGGGGGGCTTAGGAATGCTCTTAGTTTAATTCATCTGCAGATGAGCATGCAGAGAAAAATTAAAACATTTAAAACAGTCTAAGAAAGAGTGCCCAAAAGAAGGAAGGAGGTTTTAAATAAGTGGCTAGTCAGAATTAAAAACATGGGTTTAGTTAGATTGGTTTATATTTGTATCAAACTGCTTGCTATTATTTTGCTTTTGTTCAAATTTCTGTTTTGACTGATGATTTCTCACCTTGACATGGTCTGTAACATTCACCTTTTCCTATCCCTTTGTTTTGACTGATGATTTCTCACCTTGATATGGTCTGTAACATTCACCTTCTCCTATCCCTTTGTTTTGACTGATGATTTCTCACCTTGATATGGTCTGTAACATTCACCTTCTCCTATCCCTTTGTTTTGACTGATGATTTCTCACCTTGATATGGTCTGTAACAATCACCTTCTCCTATCCCTTAGTTTGTTGGGGCACCTCACAAGATCTGTTGAATGTCTTTCTCCATTTCTGTCTTTTGTCTTAGAATTTCTTTCAATTAAAGGCTTGTCCTTTCTTTTATGTTGTCTTCCCATCCCTTTCTCTGTCTGCCTCTTTTTTCTGGAACTGTTCCTTGAAGGAAGGTCTTTGTGAGCTCTGAGGACAATGTGATATTGCCATTGAGTTTAATTTTGAGTTTTTTTTATTCAATTGCTGTATTAATCCTGTTTCTAATCACTTTGCTTGTGATGAGGTCATTGTAAGTAATTCCTAGGATCTTTCAGTAGCATCTCAATTCCATTGCTAGGATCCTCCTCTCTAGTTCTGCAGTCATTATCTCAGATTTGCAAGCATATAAAAATGTTGCCATGACCAGTCTGATTTTATGATAATTATGAATATATGACTATTATGTGTCTTTTATTTCAAAACATGCCAATTTTTCACTTGGAATTTGACTGTTATATAAATACTAATACTATTGTCAAATGCCATTCTGTATCCGTGTAAAATGATTTTCTTTTTCACTTTTGTCATTATCCTGATACACAAATTATGTAAAGGTTGGGAGGATTCTTGTTTCCTACTGTGTCCTGTATTGCAGCTCGGTCACTAAGATTGTCTTGAGAAGGTCTGGATTTGAAGTAGCATTAGGGTAGTGTCCATTTCTTTCAGACGCAGTAGGAATGTAAAAACATCTTCAACACCCAGCAATCAAAAGATAATGGCAGGTTCCTTTAGAGCACAAAAAAGGCTCTAAATGATGGTAGAAAAGGAAACAATCTCTAATGTATCTACTGTGTCTGTGTCTTGGCCTCTAAGAATTGTTTTCCCTCTCAAGATGTTCACTGTAAAGAGAACAAAAATTGATCAAAACATTTTCATAGTCACTGAAACACAAAACTTGGCAAAGCTTTACTTAGGGGTTTTGTATAAAGAAAATATAAATTGATATACACAGCATTGCTTACCATTTTATTCCCTACATCTCTTGATCAATATTTTGGTTTACATTTCATCTTCATCATGTCGGTCTACATCTTCATCATGTCGGTCTACATCTTCATCATGTCGGTCTACATCTTCATCATGTCGGTCTACATCTTCATCATGTCGGTCTACATCTTTATGTTGGTCTACATCTTTATGTTGGTCTACATCTTCATCATGCTGGTCTACATCTTCATCATGCTGGTCTACATCTTCATGTTGGTCTACATCTTCATGTTGGTCTACATCTTCATCATGTTGGTCTACATCTTCATCATGCTGGTCTACATCTTCATCATGCTGGT
Source organism: Biomphalaria sudanica (assembly GCA_036873155.1). Lineage (NCBI taxonomy): Eukaryota > Metazoa > Mollusca > Gastropoda > Planorbidae > Biomphalaria > Biomphalaria sudanica. The sequence goes on along the minus strand of JAZGLO010000050.1, from coordinate 1,602,146 downwards.
CTACATCTTCATCATGCTGGTCTACATCTTCATGCTGGTCTACCTTTTCATCATGCTGGTCTACATCTTTATGTTGGTCTATATCTTTATGTTGGTCTACATCTTCATCATGTTGGTCTACATCTTCATCATGCTGGTCTACATCTTCATCATGTTGGTCTACATCTTCATCATGTTGGTCTACATCTTCATCATGCTGGTCTACATCTTCATAATGCTGGTCTACATCTTCATAATGCTGGTCTACATCTTCATCATGCTGGTCTACATCTTTATGTTGGTCTACATCTTTATGTTGGTCTACATCTTCATGTTGGTCTACATCTTCATCATGTTGGTCTACATCTTCATCATGTTGGTCTACATCTTCATGTTGGTCTACATCTTCATGTTGGTCTACATCTTCATCATGCTGGTCTACATCTTCATCATGCTGGTCTACATCTTCATGTTGGTCTACATCTTCATCATGTTGGTCTACATCTACATGTTGGTCTACATCTTTATGTTGGATCTTCATGTTGGTCTACATCTTCATCATGTTGGTCTACATCTTCATCATGTTGGTCTACATCTTCATCATGTTGGTCTACATCTTCATCATGCTGGTCTACATCTTCATCATGCTGGTCTACATCTTCATCATGCTGGTCTACATCTTCATCATGCTGGTCTACATCTTCATCATGCTGGTCTACATCTTCATCATGCTGGTCTACATCTTCATAATGCTGGTCTACATCTTCATCATGTTGGTCTACATCTTCATCATGCTGGTCTACATCTTCATCATGCTGGTCTACATCTTAATCATGTTGGTCTACATCTTTATGTTGGTCTACATCTTTATGTTGGTCTACATCTTTATGTTGGTCTACATCTTTATGTTGGTCTACATCTTCATGTTGGTCTACATCTTGTTGGTCTACATCTTCATCATGCTGGTCTACATCTTCATGTTGGTCTACATCTTCATGTTGGTCTACATCTTCATGTTGGTCTACATCTTCATGTTGGTCTACATCATGTTGGTCTACATCTTCATAATGCTGGTCTACATCTTCATAATGCTGGTCTACATCTTCATCATGCTGGTCTACATCTTCATCATGCTGGTCTACATCTTCATGTTGGTCTACATCTTCATCATGTTGGTCTACATCTTTATCATGTTGGTCTACATCTTCATCATGTTGGTCTACATCTTTATGTTGGTCTACATCTTCATCATGCTGGTCTACATCTTCATGTTGGTCTACATCTTTATGTTGGTCTACATCTTCATCATGTTGGTCTACATCTTCATCATGTTGGTCTACATCTTCATCATGTGTGTCTACATCTTCATCATGTGTGTCTACATCTTTATCATGCTGGTCTACATCTTCATGTTGGTCTACATCTTCATCATGTTGGTCTACATCTTCATGTTGGTCTACATCTTCATCATGCTGGTCTACATCTTCATCATGCTGGTCTACATCTTCATGTTGGTCTACATCTTCATCATGTTGGTCTACATCTTCATGTTGGTCTACATCTTCATGTTGGTCTACATCTTCATGTTGGTCTACATCTTCATAATGCTGGTCTACATCTTCATCATGTTGTCTACCTTTTCATCATGTTGGTCTATATCTTCATCATGTTGGTCGAAATAAGAATAAGAAAATAAATAAGAAAAAACTTTTGCCTTGAAAAGGAAAAAAAAATTCTTCTATTGCTTTTTTTTTTCAAGTTAAAAAATAAAAACTGTTCTGATGATGCAGCTTTGAATTAATGTTTTAACTTAGTATTTTATTAATAAACTTAAAAGAAAAAAAAATACACCCAAGACATCTAATACAGCAGCAAAGAAAAACAACCCAAATTAAGTGAAAAAAAATTATTAAGCCTTTAAAGTCTAAGGAATTTATTGGAGATTTTCAATTATGTCAAAAACAATAAATAACTAGCTATTTAGTGTATTTGGTGTACAGAATACAGAAAGCTTTAATATTTAGAGTGAAAATTCTGCTATAGAAGTTTGTGCATATAAAGTTGTATAAAAAAAGTCCAAGTCAACAAAACTTTATATATGGATTTAAATTGCAGATATTGACAAGAACCCTAAAAAATTGGAATCTATTTTGTAGCTTGATAACTGTAAAGAAAACAAAACTAACATTCAGTAAAAAGAATTGAGATTAAACATTTCAAGTATATTGTTAATGAAACTGAAAAAAAAAAATAAAGTGGTTCTGGGAGCAATAAACAGGACTTCACATTTTTTAAAAATTCTATGGATTATATAAGAATAATGGTAATTAAAACAAATAAATAAATATAAATAGAGATAGAGTTACAACATTTGATGTATCCTAAAATTGATAAGACGCCTAATAGTTGCAGACCCAAAAATTGATAGGACACCTGAGGTATTCACACACGTGACTGGATATGATGTGCCCCAACAGTTGGTAGGAGAGAAAAGGTGCATTACTAAATGATAGAACATTTGAGGTGCCCCAACAGTTGGTAAGAGAGAAAAGGTGCTTTACTAAATGACAGGACACTTGAGGAGCCCCAACAGTTGGTAGGAGAGAAAAGGTGCCTTACTAAATGATAGGACACTTAAGGTGCCACAACAGTTGGTAGGAGAGAAAAGGTGCCTTTCTAAATGATAGGACACTTGAGGTGCCCCAACAGTTGGTAGGAGAGAAAAGGTGCCTTACTAAATGATAGGACACTTAAGGTGCCCCAACAGTTGGTAGGAGAGAAAATGTGCCTTACTAAATGACAGGACACTTGAGGAGCCCCAACAGTTGGTAGGAGAGAAAATGTGCCTTACTAAATGACAGGACACTTGAGGAGCCCCAATAGTTAGTAGGAGAGAAAATGTGCCTTACTAAATGACAGGACACTTGAGGAGCCCCAACAGTTGGTTGGAGAGAAAAAGTGCCTTACTAAATGATAGGACACTTGATGTGCCCCAACAGTTGGTTGGAGAGAAAAAGTGCCTTACTAAATGATAGGACACTTGAGGTGCCCCAACAGTTAAAAGGACATTTGAGGAACCTAAACAGTTATTAGGACACTTGTTGTGCTCCAACAGCCGATAGGACACACTTGGGGTTGAGTTGTTTTTTTTTAGCTTGGCACATCGGCATAATTTAGGCCATGTTGTGCCCGAAATCCTTCAAGAATTAATCTCCCTTTAAATCACAAGAGTTAAATTCCATGTAGTTAAATTCCATGTAGTTAAATTCCATGTAGTTAAATTCCATGTAGTGAAATCATTTAAAGCAAGGTCTATTAACAGTTAAAATAGTAGAGATAGTAAAAATGTAATAATTAAGTAAAAAAATCTTTTGTAAATATTATATCTTCACAATTTCACAATTCAAATCTTCGTAGACAACCCCACGTCCCGGAAAAACACTTGGTATGATAGAGGTATACTCAAACTATGAAAATAATGTAACTGAACTGTGATGCTGGGCAGTGCAGCCTAAGTTAAATCAACCGACACATGTGACACAGAGCTGTGTACTTAAAAAGGACTGATGTAAACAATTCCCATGTAGATCAATGGTGAAATGGTGTTTTTCAACACCGTTGGGTCAAACCAGGCTGACACAGTAGAGGACCAGTCGAGTTAAGGCGAGAAAAGTAAAAGTTGTGTAAAGATGTGATATTCAGACATTCACTGCTGCCAGTTGTTACGTTTTTAATTGTTTATTTATTTATTATTGATTACACTCATTAAAGTGTCTTGAAGCCTAAGTTATCAAGTTTTTGATATAGCCGTATTATTCTGTCCAGAGGTTAGAGAATTGTAACTATAAAAACTGTAATTGTACATTTTCAGACAGGATAATATTAAATTTGTGTCAATATATATTACATCTCTCATAAAGTAAAGTCAATAATTTTGTGCAGTACAAGTATATATATATATATATATATATTGAGTTGAAGTTGGACAGTAATTGTGAATTTTGACAGAGGAAGACATATAATATACATTGGCACAAATTTACTATCTCATCAAATAATAGTCAGTAATTTTGTTCAGTACATGTATATATATTGTATTGAAGTTGGACAGTAATTGTAAATTTTGACACAGGCAGTAAATTTGTGCTGATGTATATTTATTATATATCTCAAGTAATAGTAATTTTGTGCAGTACAAGTACTACGATCTATTGAAGTTGAGACAGTGAAAAGGGAAAAGATTAAGAAGCACTCTTCAAAGTGATGAGCTCTATCAGTGTTAGTATTGAATGACATTACAGGAAGATAATCAGTAATGAAATATATTACTGATAATTTTGATTTTTAATTTTTATATGTTCTATATTTAGAAAGCTGGTGACAGTATTGTTCTTGTCAAAATTTGGTATCACTGATATTGTGTCCTTGTTAAATTATGTTTTTTTTCAATGTGTAATATATATATATATATATATATATGTGATCAGAAATTAAGGTTATAGAGGTCACAGATGTCAAACTAGTAGATTTTTGTGTTTAGACTACTGTTTTGTTGAATGTTTACATTGTATTCATGTTGTGCACAATATATATATATGTGATCAGAAATTAAGGTTATAGAGGTCACAGATGTCACACTAGTAGATTTTTGTGTTTAGACTATTGTTTTGTTGAATGTTTACATTGTATTCATATTGTGCACAATTTCTTGGGGTCTTTAAGTCATTGTTATTGATATTGGTAAGTATTTGTAGTATTTCTTTCAAAGTTTCTTTGTCTTTTTCCTGCTGTTCTTGTTTGTATTTATATATTGACCAAATCTTGCTTTTGGAAAAGGATGGGCTTTAGGGTCAATGTGTTGCACAAATCCTCCTCTCTTTAATCAAAATTTTCAGTGCAAGGACACTCAGTCATCATCATATCATCATTTATATCATTGTAACATTTTGGTATAAATTTTGTTACATTTTTTACATTAGAATATTTTATTAATTTTGTTTTCTCCTTATTAGGATAATTATATGAAAGAATAATACATTATCAAAACATAATAATTGATTATGACATTGATCATTAGATTGTTGACAATTGAGTGTGTTATGTTAATATTGTCAGTGATTGTAAACTATAAAAGATATTAGATATTTTAACTATCTATAAAAGAGTACAGAATGCATTGGTACATTTGATAAGTATTAATAGATACATGGCAGGATATATTGAACTAATGAAAGTTGCTGACTTGTTTGGTCTTAAAGATGAAGAAAAGAAAGATGTTTTGACATAAATGGAAAGGAAAGAAAAGAAAGCTGAAATAGAAAGAGTTGGCGAGAGCACAAAGAAAAGAGACAAATGCAACTAGAAATGCTGAAAGAAATTAATTGTTCATCCCCTGAGTATTGGAAATATTCTCTGTTACGCCGATCACTTTCAACTCACCAAACAAAAAGACTGCTTTTGGCATATGTTCATCACCCATGTGGCCCTGCCTAGCATAACTGTCAGACCAAAAGAAGTCATTCTATACACAGATACAGAAGAGAGCACCTAGTTGCATGCGGCTTCAGAGTGAGATTGCTGGAGGTCACTTACAAAGGCCAAAGGATACACATTTGAAAAGAAAATCTGCTGCCAAAACAGATATAGACGCCGAAAACAAAAATCAACTACTGGAAGACATTGGTAATGCCTGCAATGTGGCAAAATATGTAGGCCAAAATACTGCACTCAATCTTTGGACTTGAAGACAAGTGATAAAATTATTGGAAATATGTCAGGCATTCCAAAGAATCCACTTCCATAGTTGATAACAAGGAGCAATGGGAGAATGTTCAAATTGTGACTAGAGGGACAAAAAGCCAAAAACATAACTGAAACAATGATCTCTACTGAAGTGATGGCTTCCTCTATTTGAGTGGATGTTTGGATGCAATCCAAAGAGTTCTTTAAAAATATAATTTAATAAAAATAAATTGGAGCTGATATGTTGTCTAAGAATGAATTTGAATTTATAAATTAAGTAAGAGAAAAAAGTTATTAGTTATTATACTTCTAAAGTAGCTACAGCTAATTCAAATAAACAATTAAGGAGACAAAGGAACATAACAAGTTAGCACTGGAGCTTGAGAAGGCTGAAAGGAGATAAGTTTTTGTGTGGTTGCATAATTTAAAAAAAATAAAAAGATCTGAAATAGAATTGCAAATACTTTTTGATTACCACATTAAGTGCAGAGATTATAAACCTGCGAATTATCACACATTTGTACACAAACGTTTGTAGATATCCTCATTACAATTCAATAAAGTTGTTACAAAATCTCACTGGTTACATCACTTCACAGTGTCTCAATGGATAAGAGATGAGCGTGACACAAACGACAATCCCAACTGTTCCTGCACAATCATCATATATCTGATGGCTTATATTTGCATCCTTTTTTTTAACCCTTGTTTTGCAAACGTGCATCAGTTGAATAGCTGGAGCTCAATAAAAAGTTTCAGGCTCGCTTTTATGGCTGAATCCTGTTTGAGCTTGTTGACCTACAGCTTAATCGTGATAAACTGACTGCAACGAATTTTTACGATGGCGTCGTGTTAGATCTCTGGAAGGTGGTCTACAAGCATCCGGTTTGAGGGCTGAATCAGCCTCACAAACTTCGCACTCAACTAATGTTGAATGGGTTGAATCAGCCTCAAAGCTTGCCCTCAACTAATTATGTCCCAACTATTATTCAACTGAGCCGAAATTGATTTGAATGCCTCTTAACATTCCAAGTTATGATGATGCTTTGTCCAAGGCATTGTAGCACGTGAAAAAAAGCAAAACAAGAAAAAGGATGTGCACTGCTGGGTTGTCTACAAATGCACAGACATAACCAACTATTTCGTCTTGGATTAACAATTCAATTGATGACTATATTACTACATCTAGTCCTCAGCTAAAAATCCTCAATTTTTCAAAAATTAATACAATATCCTTTTCTATAAGTACAAAGATGGTCATGGAGACCGATCTTCTTTGAAAAAAAATCCTCAACTACATCCTTTAAACATGAAGATGGCTGAAGAGCCCAGTCTTCACTTTTAAAATTCCTCCATTAATCATTCCTATGAACACAAAGATGGCTAAGGAGTCCAGTCTTCGCTTTTAAAATTCCTCCGTTAATCATTCCTATAAAATGTCAAACTACTGACCTTCTCTTTGTAAAATATCTGTGTCTTGTTTTGTTTTTATTGTTCTATATATTATGCAATCGTCTGCAAATAATCTGACTTTTGTTCCTGAACTAATGCAATTTGGTAAATCATTTATGTAAATTAAAAATAGTAGTGGACCCAAGATTGTTCCTTGAGGTACACCTGAGTTTACTGTTATTGGTGTTGATTTAGAGCCATTTATTATTACAGTTTGTTCTCTCCCTATCAGAAAATCTTTAATCCACAGATGCAGTGGACCATTAATGCCGAAATATTTTAATTTTTTAAGCAAACTATGGTGGTGAACTTTGTCAAAAGCCTTGGAAAAATCTAGTAAGATAGCATCTATTTGTTAACTATTATCTAAACCTTTTGAAAAATCATCAATTAGTCCTATTAGTTGTGTTTCACATGATCTATATTTCCTACAGAAATGGGAATCAAATTGGAGCATGTCTTTCCACCCAGAAAAATGCCAGTTGTTAAGAGTAACAAAAAAACTAAAACAAATTAATTCCACTTATCTTATTCATGGCAAACCAGTAACACAGATTAAAAACGCAAAATACCTAGGTGTTATAATAAATGAAAAACTGTCATGGAATCCACATATCGATGAAACTATAAAAAAAATCAAACAAAGCATTAGGATTTATTAAAACTCCAGCTAAGGACCTCCACTTATTAAAATCAATCACTAATATTATCCTATTTTGCCCACCAAACTTTGGCACCTTTGTGCGCCGCCGCTAAAAAAAAATTCTATAGAGGTAATTGGGAAGGGAGGGGTAGTTTCACCCGTTTAGGGCCTAAAAAAAAAAAGTCCATGTTGAATAAAAGACTAAAAAGAATTTTAATAAACAATATATTCACATTGCAAATGAAAAAAAAAAGTAGATTTTTAAAAGTATTGATAACAATAAAAAGTTTATAAAATCTAGTAGAGAAAATGAAAAATGTATTTGCAAAATGTTGGGTTTATTTCTCGTGGTCTTTTTATTACATTTACTTAACATTAAATATGAAACTTGTCTTCGAGTCTGAATATTAATTAGGAGTGCAGTATTTCCCGTGGACACGAAGTCCCAGCTGTGACCTACATATATTGCCACATCCAGTGCAGGCATAAAAATTGTCCGCTGTTGGCTGATTAAGATGTTCTTTTCGCCGTTTAAGTCTGTCATAGGCGGCGGATTTTCTTTTGGTCTCAAATGTGTAGCCCGCGGCCTTTGTAAGTGATCTCCATCGGTCCTGCAACCAGGTGCTCTCTTTGACATCAGTTAAAGCAATTTGGTGCTGTTACGCCGACCACGTTCAGCTCAGCAAATAGGACTGGCTTTGGCATACGGTTGTCCCCCAAATGGGATACGTGCCCTGCGCAGCGTAACTGTCGGACCATAAGAAATCCCTCTATAGTCTTTTCTAGTCCATACCGCCGTTCGCAAGCACATCGCTGTTTGCAGTGCTGTCTGGCCACCGTATGTTCATGATTGAGCTGAAGCATCTTTAGTGAAAGCGTTCAAGTAGTCTTAGTTGCTTTCTGTATAATACCCATGTCTTAGATCCATATAGAAGAGTTGAGAGAACCACCGCTTGGTAGAACCTGATATTTGTAGGCAGGCGGAGCGATTTATTCCGCCACACTCTCGCCTGGAGGCGTATAAAAGTAATGCATCATTTGATACCATGCTTCCCAGATAAGTGCCTACCACGTTAAGAGGCTGTCCATTCACAGTGATCTTTGGGACTGACTAGATTTTATTGATTAACCTCTATAACATGTTTTTCCTAGGCTTACAGTAAAATCAAAAGAGGCAGCAGCGTACGCAAGTCGTTGACCGCACGCTGGAAATCATGTCAGTGTGAGCTAATAATGCGCAATTATCGACATATAGAAAGAAACATGGTTCAAATGGCTTTTTTCTTTCTGAAACAGTTTGATATTTAATATTTTAATTTACTTTATTTAATACTTTCCCATTTACATTTTAGATGTTGTACTTGTTACTACAGTTGTTACTGCAGTTGTCGTTATTTCTTATATGATTCAGACGTTACTTAAAAAAAAAAAAAAAAAAGATTTTACTTCAATTGTTACTTCAATTATTTTCGTTTATGTTACTTGTTTTTTTAATAGTTAATGAATGATAAATGTTTTTAAAAAATGGAAGATTTTTTTTGTTACAACTTTGTGTATTTGATGATACAATGATACACAATTCTAAGTTGATTAAAATGTAAATCGTTTCAAACTCAGTCCAAAGAAAACAATAAAACTCGATGAAATAGATGGCAATGATAAACACAGAGATAAAAACTGTAATAGGTAGTCATGGAAGCGGACGGCTCTGTCACGGCAAGAGATTTCATCCGAGGCCAGAGATAGGAAGGAATGGAAAAAGACGATCACCGATTCAAAAGACTTGTTGATAGGTGAATGTGATAAGTCATTATAATCTTCCCTTTGCGTTCCTTATGGAACATGGGGCCTCGAATGTGATAAGTCATTATAATCTTCCCTTTGCGTTCCTTATGGAACATTGGGCCTCGAATGTGATAAGTCATTATAATCTTCCCTTTGCGTTCCTTATGGAACATGGGGCCTCGAATGTGATAAGTATTAATGCAATAAAGAGATAATACAGTAGGGACTGATCAACGATGACTAACAGTGAACATTAAACCCCAAAATAGAGCAGTGAGATTCAGAACAAACGAATTTGACTAGAGTAACACCTTTAGTAAAATCACTAAATTTAGAAAGCCTTCAGAACAGAAGACTCAAAAGTAAAGTAGCAATTATACATAAAACACTGAACCATAATCTTCAAATACAAAAACAAAATTTAATAAAATACTATGAAAGACACAAAGATAAAAGCACATTCCTTGTCCCATATGCTAGGACAAATTTGTACAAATACTCCTTCTTCCCTAGTGCTATTAGAGCATGGAATGGGTTGCCTGAGCTAGCCAGGAAAACCAGTGACTTGGCAGAATTTAAGTCATTGGTTAATATGCATGACTAAATGCATGACGCGTAGGACGTAATCATCTTCTTTTTTGAAGTAACGTCTGTATTATATAAGATAAGAAAAGAATGTGATATTGTTGTTCATTATTATTGTTTATAATTTTAATTTAAATTACCCGATTTCATTATTACTTATTTGTTACTCATTTATTTTAATCTTGATCATGTGTATGTTGGAGTTTTATTTAAATTGACTGCCTATGTAGCACTTGTGCTTTGTGGGGGGGAAGTAAAATTATTAAACTGTTCAATTAAATTGATTATTTGTTCTTTTAGTAATGCAATCTTTTTTTTAAAATAAAATTTTGATTGTAGAAACCAAAAGGAGGATACTAGCACCAAAGTATAACAGACGAGGAGGGAGAAAGAGAGAGAGAGAGAGAGAGAGGGAAAGAGAGAGAGAGGGGGGGGGAAGAGAGAGTGTTAGCTTAAATAATACACTTACTAGCTTAATATTACACTAAGAAACACTGAGCTCAACACTAGACGATGGATGCATCAGAGTTTTTATTAACACACTCTCAGGAGGCGCGGTGGCTGAGCGGTAAAGCGCTTGACTTCCAAATATTATAAAAGTAAAGAAATAAATATTAAATTCCTTGAAAGCGAGGCGTTATTTGATACTATACTACCCAGATATTACCACCTTAAGGAACGCTTTCATCCCCTTCCCCCATGGTGTCGCCCAACGACCCCAGACATACGCTTTAAATGAGTAGACCCTAATGCCACTAAGCACAGCCGTTCATCTAACGACCTTCAAATCCTAGCTTTGGAGACCATTAATACTTTCAAGCCCAGTGCTATTTTTGCATACACTGATGGGTCGGTATCAATAGATTCTGGAAGAACAGGCTATGGAGCCTACATCGACTTTCTTGGCTCTTACACAGTCAAAATCTTTGGACCATGTGGTAGTGTTTGCAGTTTTGATGCGGAGACCATGACAGTCTGTGAAGCCTTAAAAGTCATTGATTCTCAACTCGGTGAGGGACATTTGAGGGCAACACAGATTGTTGTGGTCAATGACTCAAAATCTGTACTACAGGCTTTGCAAAGCCCCGACCATGGCCCCCCAATATCTACACTGTCATCATAGCTTCACATAACATTAAACAACCCTATGGCACCCCTGTAATAATGCAGTGGGTACCGAGTCACATAGGTGTGACTGGCAACACAATTGCAGACTCTTTGGCCCACCAGGGAGGGCAAATTCCACCCACTGATCAGGCTGTAATCTTTCATCAAGCCCTGGCTATAATACAAAAAACAGAAATGGAAAAGTGGTTTGAGTGCTGGGACAAGTCCCAGAAAGCCAGTGGAGTCTGGGAGCGCATGAGGCGCCCTGACCGCACTTCCCCGTGGTGGAGGCTGTCCAGGCCTGAGCAAGCTATTATAGCACAGTGCAGGATAGGCCACTGTCCTGTTGGCTCATATTTCTCGCGGCTATGGCCAAATTTTGATTCAATGTGCCCACGCTGCGGGGAAGAAGAGGAAACCGTGCCTCATATTCTGTTTGACTGCCCCAGACTTGCTGATCTCCGTCTCGACAGGTCTGGGAAACCCGAAATTCTCGACCTGTATGGCGACATTTATGCACTACGCAAGACAGCAGGGTTTCTGTCCAGGGCTTTTGCAAGAGGGGCTGTCCGTTTACTTATTGAATAAGTAAAATTTATTTATACACACCTAAACTATTCGGATACGATCCGAGACTATCACCAGCTTCATAATAGAAATTTATTTTATTTTAAACCACTTGCATTCTGTTATAGATAGGCTATTATCATCCCTAAGACATATATATTATCATCCCTAAGACATACATATTATCATCGCAAAGACATATCTATTGTGGCAAAATAAAAAAAATATGACGGGAACGTTCTCTATGTTTGACAAAGATCTAAATTCAATCCAGCACATCAGTAATACCCAAACTAAGGCCCGCAGGCCGCGGGTCATATCAGACAAGTAATTTTAAAAAAAATAATTTTCTTGTACATTTAACTCTTTCTCTCCGTAATTATTTTTCCACGATTTGACGGAATTCTTCATTTGCTCATTAGTATTTCACTACCTGTTATGATTAAGCTTCAATAACTTTGTTGTTTGTTATCATAAAATTTTTATTCAGAAATAGAATTAAAGGGAAATGCGTACCGTAATTTAATTTAATGAGGTCAAATCAACGATGGTATCGTCAATACGGAGATGCGTACCGTAATCTTTTTACATGACAAAAAATAACGTTTGTAAAATAAAACATTAATTTAATTTAATGAGGTCAAATCAATGATGGTATCGTCGATTCGGAGAGAAAGAGTTAAGAAACAGTTTCTATAGTAGATCCATGAGCACCAACCTCCCCGCCTCTCCCACCTCTAGAGTTTGTAGACATTACAACAACTTCGCTTTTAGTTCAGCCGCACATGTGAATGATTTTTTTCCCCTTTGAAAGTTGAACGTTGTATATTGACAATTTTTTGGTTTGCTTTAAGGGCTGAGTCAGAGACTGAGCTTGTTGTGGCGTAGAGCTCGGAGTAATGTTCCACCCATCTGTGCATTTGTTGGCACTTGTCTGTGATAATTTCCCCAGTGGTTGATTTCAGAGGTGCTGTCTTGTTTTTGGAGGGTCCTGTCACAGAGTGGTTTTGTTATAGGCGTGATGACGCGAATGTCTCTGTGTTGTAGATACCTCTACAATGTTCTTTGCTGATAACTAATTACTTCCACTCGCGCACTAGATTTGCTAGTGCGTGAGAACATTAACATGCTGAACTCTTTGACCACAATATTTATAATAATTAATAGACTCACTTGTAGCAGACATGATTTTTATTACACACAAATAATAATTTATAAAGATATTGGCGACTTCAGCCATCACAAAATACATCCAAGAAAATTAGTCCTGAATACAAATCAATTCAATGACACTCTACTTGTACATTAATATCCAAAACACTCCTCTCTTTACGAGAGTCTAAAGTCAACTGCCTTCCACCTCGTGGTCAGCTTCCGACCAAAAAACAAAATCTCGTGCGAATCATGCACGGAATGGTTCAGTGATTACTAGTCACAAAATATTACAGAGGTTCTAAAACTGACGTGACATACGCCCCTTCCCCTAGAAAAGATTTTTGAAAAAAATCTTTTACAAAAGTACATATGATAGTAATGTTCTATATATATATGTCCAGTAGCTTAATCACTCATGTCAAGCTGATCTAATTAATCACCTCAATACTGCTTGCTCAATTATACATAAATATTAATGTTATGTCATTCATTCTAACTATGAATGGTTCCATATACTAATTAACAAATGCATTGTTCAACTTTCAAAATGTTTGCTTAGAAAAATATACATTAGTATGATTACATCTACTGTACAAGTATGTTATTGAAAATATATCAATACAAGTTAAGACTTTATTCTCCTGAAGTATAGTTACATTATATTGAAATGTTTTGCATGAGCATGTTTAATTGCTATGTGCTCATTCTGTTAACATACATTGACATCTCAATTATAAGAGAAGAAAAAATAAAATTTTAAAGTCATTTTACATCAAATTATTTCTATGATATAACACAACCAATGTGTATCATTTGACACACTAAGTGAATTTATTGAAGAAGTTCCCAAAAATTTACATACATCTATACAAGTATATTTGTGTTCAGTATTATTTTAAGTTCTGTCATCATTATACAAGGTTACCGTGACATTGTCTATAATTGCTATTGCTAGCACACATATGTGGTATTTAAAGTAGAATAGCATAAAAATGATAACATTCAAGTGTGTACCACTTGGGAAAAAAATCAACAATATTTACGTTTGTGAGTTTCCAAAAAAAAATTTTTTAGGTCAACAGTTCAAGTAGTTTACTGTTGTTTACAATGTGTTTGTTTACATTACTGTGTTTACTAACCATATAAATTATTAGCACATCTAGTTATTGTGATATTCTATGTTATTGTCAAATTGTGATAAATAAATATGTAATGCACAGTTAATAAAAAATGATAGTACAATAGCATCAATGAAAAAAAAAAAAAAATGTCATCATGACCCAATAAAATGATACAAGTGTAACAAAAATATGTCATGACCTAGCTACATGATAACTAGAAAAAAATGTCAGCTTGACCTGATTGAAAAATGTCAAGTTGTTTCTAATTGTATTATGAAGTTATTCAGTTAAAATATTTTGACTGATATGTACAATATCATTGTCCTCATTGGTATCTGCTTCATGATCTACCTGTCTTGCCAAAAAATCAGCTAATACATTTTCATGACCAGGTATACTTTGTAGGTCAAACTTGTAATCAGATAAAATTAATGACCATCTATTTATTCTGTTATTCTTTAGTTCTTTTCTTTTAAGTGCTAACAATGGTTTATGGTCACATTTAATTGTAAAAAATCTTCCTAATAAATAGTGTTTCAGTTTGACTATGCTCCATACTATAGCTAATAGTTCTTTTTCTATTATTGAATATTTTCTTTCTGCTTTAGATAATGTTCTACTTATATGAACTACAGGTTTCAGATATGACTCTTTCTGTTGCAGTAGGCATGCTCCTATACCATTATTAGATGCATCAGTGTACAGTAGGAGTTGTGAAATAGGATCAATACTCCCTAATTCTAGTTTCTCATTAAACTTATCCTTTAGTTTGGTTAGTGCTTCTCTGCTGCTATCATCTAAGTTTATTATATTTGAATGTTTCTTCTTAGTAAACTCTACTAAGGGCTGAATTAGTTGGGCATAGTGAGGTATAAATTTTCTATAAAAGTTACACAAGCCTAATAGTGCTCTTACATCCTTTTTTGTATTAGGTTCCTTAATATTTTTTTATTTTACTTATGTTTGCTTTGGTAGGAGTTATTCTGCTATTAGTAATGTTGTAGCCTAAAAATTGAATTTCATCCTTTACAAGATTTAATTTCTTGGGAGCAATTGTCATCTTATGTTGTTTTAGACGAGCAAATATTTGTTCAAGTGTGTCTAGATGTTCCTTTTCTGACTTTTGTAGAGGTGCCTTAAGTATGACTTTTTGTTTAGTACATTCTGGACAAGAATCTATATAGTTTTTTATTTGAGTCTTCATCTTGGGCCAAAAGAATTTTTCTGAAATTTTGGCATATGTTTTCTTTTTGCCAAAGTGGCCTGCTGTTGGATCATCATGGGCCATTTTAAGTATTTTGGGTGTTAGGCTTTGTGGAATTATTATTTGAATTTTTGTGCTATCTTTGCTTTTATTACATCTTATGCCATGGTTATTTGTTAATGTATTAATTTATGATTAATGAGAAGTTAAGGAAGTAAATTAATCAAAGTATATGGTTGCCAAAAAAAATGAGATATGTTACAAATATGTTACACTGGAAGAATGTGTGTGAATTATCTAAAGTGTATCTTTACAAAATAAATACAAGTTCAATGAACTTTCTTAATAGTCATATATTCAAATAATTATATGTATCAAATCAATTATATTCACAAATGCAATAGCTCAAATATTTCTCAATATGAAGCATGTATGGCTATTGTTTATGCCAGTTATAATAGAAAAAAAAATTTAAATTAATAAGAAGTAAAAAATATATGTACAATGTATAAAGAAAAACAAACACAGAAACAATATGAATGACGACACAGTCTGCTATAAAAAGAAATCAATAAAAAGAAGAAATAGGACAGGAGAATTACAAATATGTAAATACAAAGATTTACACAAACAACAATATTAATACAAACAGAATACTTTGACAAAATACACAAACAAGACTAAAACAGGTAATAAATATTTCCCAATATGATCTAGTACCTCCCTACCAACAAGGATGACCTCAAACGCGTTGGGTCTTATTGAAGGTAAAAGAACAGATAGGATATTCCCTAATAGATCCTATTATTATGAAAGTCATAAAATAGTCCCTCTCCAGCCACCCTTACAAATACTTAGAAAAATGAAAAATGTAAATGGTTACTCACTAGTGACTATCTTCAATAGTCAACATCAATTTATTGGATACTTTTAAATTATGTCAATGTATAACCAGTACATACAATTATTATTTAAACTTACAGGGGCTTTCTAGACTAAAACAACTAATAAATAATTCCCAATATGATCTAGTACCTCCCTACCAACAAGGATGACCTCAAACGCGTTGGGTCTTATTGAAGGTAAAAGAACAGATAGGATATTCCCTAATAGATCCTATTATTATTATAGATCATAAAATATTCTCTCCAGCCACCCTTGAAAGTAACAAATATATAGAAATAAGGAAATTCAATGTCAATATCAATACTCAATATAAGATTTCAATCTTAAATAGTTAACTTACATCCTCTTTCCAACGTAGCGTAGTAGTGTAGATAATCCAATAGGTGACTTATCTAATAATTATAATCCAAAAGGTAAGTGTAGTAATACAGGCACGTGTTGTTCCTTCGACTTATAACGATGACTAGGAAAGCGGCAATAGGTACAAGTTAGTCCAAGTTAGTCCAACTTCAACGTCAAAGATAAATAATCCAAAAGTACTTGCACATTTATACCAATAATCCAACAGTACTTAAGTAGAAGACTTCAGCTTAGATAATCCAAATATGTAAAGTCGCTGAAAAAAAAATAGAATGACCATAAGTGAACAGAGGTCTAAATGTAGGACCTTCTGTATAGCAATGTAAGGTGAAACCTCGACAATGCAGGAGCGTATCAAGAGTTGGTGACGAGCGCTCACGTAGAAACGACGTATTAACTGTCTTCAAGCAACGCCTTGAATTTTTCACTCACACAAGTGTATCAGCTGTCTTCGGTTTCTGCAGATGGTGCTGTCACGCCGTGCTGAATCTCAGGATGTCGACAATAGTGGAGAAATCAGCATTGACCAGGTATACAAGAAGTAGCTGCAAGTCCACATTAGTCAATGACATATGACGAATTAGGTTAAACAAATACGGTTCTAGTAGAAATATCAATTTGTTTCTTTGAATGGTATGTCCTTTGATATAGAGTTGATTCCACCTAATGCAATCTCCACATCTGTAGGAGGCGGGGCCTACGTGGATATAAACGACGTTAAAACACAAAGTTTGATTGAGATTCTTCCTTGAAGAGATTACTGACTTGGAGAACACAATAACTTCGGTGTGTTAACAGTCACAATTGTATGTAGAGGTCAACCGGCGAACAAACAAAAAAAATAAAATTTGCAGGCTCTGTCTAGTTCAATGATGATCTACTTGAATATTTGTGACTGGTTTCGCTTGAGTGATATTTGCGCTTTAAGTCCGTGCGTGTCTAGCACACAACATACTGTTCAGTGTTGGAATCTTGTCTAGACAGAGGCTTGGCAAGTGTGCTCTGTATCGTATCGTACTGCGTCCTTGATTGCCTTGTAGATCTTGTGAGCAATCTGGATTCAGTCCACGCTTAATTTGACGCCATCTTGAGAAAAAAATGTTCCGGTCTAATGTATATTCTTGCGCCAAACGAGAAATGTAGGTTCACTTTCTTGAAAACACCTTTACTGGCCACTATATGTCACAGCCTGGTTTTGTTATAGGCGTGATGACGCGAATGTCTCTGTGTTGTAGATACCTCTACAATGTTCTTTGCTGATAACTAATTACCACAATATTTATAATAATTAATAGACTCACTTGTAGCAGACATGATTTTTATTACACACAAATAATAATTTATAAAGATATTGGCGACTTCAGCCATCACAAAATACATCCAAGAAAATTAGTCCTGAATACAAATCAATTCAATGACACTCTACTTGTACATTAATATCCAAAACACTCCTCTCTTTACGAGAGTCTAAAATCAACTGCCTTCCACCTCGTGGTCAGCTTCCGACCAAAAAACAAAATCTCGTGCGAATCATGCACGGAATGGTTCAGTGATTACTAGTCACAAAATATTACAGGGGTTCTAAAACTGACGTGACAGGTCCGAGAGCCTTGTTGATTCCTTCGTACATCCCTCTTATGTTGACCACTTGGGCTGCGAGCTGAATACTCTCACTGAGCTCTCAGTGAAAATTCATTGGCACAGATCCTTGCTGTCCTCTGTGCATTGGCTCTAGCTTCTTTCAGGTTTAGCAGGTTGTGTTGGGTAGGTTTTGCCTTGTAAGTAGCGAGTGCATCTCTCTTTGCTCTGATGACAGGTGCTAAAATAACTGCTTTAGAGTCGAACCAATCATTTTGTTTTGTAATTTTTCTTCCAAAGATTTCCAGGGAAGTCTTTTGTATGGTGGACTTGAGGTGTTCCCATTTTTCAGTTGCTGTATTCTCAGAGATATTTTTATACTCGCGTTCAAAAGATTCCGCAAACTGTATCTGGAGATCAGGTTGACACATCTTGCTTACATCCGATTGGGGTCTTCCAATCTGCTTGGTATGGTGGATTTTTTTGGGGAGGAGATTGATCTTACAACATACCAAGGAGTGATCTGTGTCGCAGTCTGCACTGTGGTAGGACCTGGTAAGCTTGACAAATTTTAAGCACTTTTGTCTTACCATGATTAGGTTTAGTTGGTGCCAGTGTTTGGAGCGAGGGTGCCGCCAAGATACTCTGTGCTGCGGTTTAGTCTTGAAATAGGTATTAGTGACGCAGAGGGAGTGTAGTGAGCAAACCTCGAGGAGCCTTTGACCGTTTTCATTTACTTTTCTGACACCAAAACGCCCAATACAACTGTCCCATGCAAAGTTGTCAGATCCACAAGGTTGTTAACGCCGGAAGTGGTAATGGTCTTAAGCCCATCATTACCTACAAAGTGCTTCCAATGGCATGCGTCTCAAATAGCCTCTGACAACCAGTCCAACACTCCTGGCCTTCACGTGTGGCTCAGTTACTGAGCCTGACGGAACCGTTACCACAGACAGGAGAAGGGGCAAAGGCGAGCAACTGGTGCCTAAACCAGTAAGCTTCGGGCAGAAGGGGCTCGTTAGCCTTGGTTGGCTACCCATCTAGGAGAAGGAAAACTCTGAATCCAAACCTCCGCTGCCCTGCGGCTATACCCAAACATGGGAAAGACTTCGGGAGACAACCCTGAGGAAAAATCAGGAGCTGGTGACCCTTAGGCAGACTGTGGCACACCGTTCTACAGCCTGGCAGATCCTGCGGCGCTACTGATCCCAAACTGTACTGGATACTCCGTTCCTTTGGTCACATCAGCTGCGCGGAGAGGGGGGAATTGCTGTGTGGGCGACATCGTTCCGACCATAAACAATGCACAGGCTTTCATCTCACTTATTCAAAGCCCTAACCCTAAAAAACTGGAGAGGACACTCCAGCTTCGCCTTAGGCGTCGGCCAAACACGGGAAGTGGCAGTCACCGGTTATAAGCTCAAATGCTCAATTGACGTAGAGCAGGGCGCCAGGGGCCACTTTCGTCGGTGGGAGGAATCCTAGGATTCCAATGGATAGCTACCGCCCGCCTCAAGCTGGGCAGCCCCCAGC
This sequence comes from Biomphalaria sudanica, assembly GCA_036873155.1. Lineage (NCBI taxonomy): Eukaryota > Metazoa > Mollusca > Gastropoda > Planorbidae > Biomphalaria > Biomphalaria sudanica. Next base: position 1,582,429 of record JAZGLO010000050.1, on the reverse strand, counting down.
CAATAAGGTGCTGTCCCGTCATGCCTGTCTTCCTCGTTAGGGTACACGAGGATAGGACAAAATCTGAAAAGCAGGCACAAAGCCAATGTACCAGTCGACATGAAGAAAAAAAAGAGGAGCTCCACTCTTAAACTGGGCACATGGAATGTGCGTACTCTACAAACTGGACTTAATGAAAACCTACCAGACATAGAAGATGTCAGAAAATCTGCAATAATAAACGATGAACTGTCCAGGCTCAAAGTAGACATTGCCGCCCTTCAGGAAACTCGTTTAGCTGACTCTGGATCAATCAAAGAAAAAGACTACTCCTTCTTCTGGCAAGGCAAAGCCGAAAGTGAAGTAAGGGAACATGGCGTTGGTTTTGCAGTTAAGAACACACTGCTGAACACAGTAGAGCTGAAGTGCAACGGTTCAGAAAGACTCCTATCACTACGCCTTAACACATCTATTGGACATGTGACTTTGATATGTGCCTACGCTCCTACTCTGAGTTCCACACCAGAGGCCAAAGATATGTTTTATGACAACCTTTCGTCTGCTCTTAGCGAGATCCCAACCACGGAACAGGTTATCATCCTCGGCGACCTCAATGCACGCGTTGGATCTGACAAAAGTAGCCATATAAAAACATATAATTAGTTGGGGAAAGTCAAATGGTTGTACTAGTCACGTGATACCATCGTTGACCTTCAACGATAAAAACCGGAAAAGCTTTGCATTATCTGCCCAATGGAGCTGAAGCGAAAGTTCTGAAAGAAAACAGTCAAAAGCTGGCCCAGTGGACAAATTTTCAATCAAAGGAGGACAGAAAAGAGGACGAAGTCTTAAAAAGGAGGAGAAAAAACAAAGTAAATAAACCCCGTGGTTTTATAATTTAATTGATGAAGCTTGTCAGTAAACCAAACGCCGTCTACAGCTTTGGTCCAATGAAAAGGAAATTCAGTTTGACTCCAGTGGACCACCTCAGCGTAACTACTGTACTGGTAACAATAACAATATAGATGCAAATACGAACAACATTCACACACGAAACACAAACACACTCACAACCAGCGCTTTATAAATTAAGACTTCTATGTTCTTCTCGATGACAACAGATGACCTTGTAACTCTCTAATCAAAAGTGGGATGAAGGAGTTTTTAAATCTTTCTGTTTTGGTCCTAATGGAAAGGAGACGACCACGTCGTTCAGATCTTATGTAACAGTGGTTTAATGGGTGCAGGTTATCTTTAAGAATAGTGAGTGTTTTGGAAAGGTATCTTTCTTGGAAAAGTTCCTCAAGAAAAAATAGGTAGCCGAACATATTGACCTGATTTAATAGAAAGTCTCTCTGCGCTATATAAAAATATTTCAGACTCACTTATCTTGAGGAACTCTTGAGTAAAAGGAAATTAGGAACATCATTGAAACGTCAAGTTGGTCGTTATGCTGGCCACACCGTGGATTACAGAAACAGATGCAGACGTTATCTTTCTGTTCTACAAATAATTTCAAATTAGAGGTCACGTGGTCAAACAATAGAACATCGTTCAAAACAATCGCCCATTTATTATCTGCATGATCTGTCTCTCTAATGGAACAGGGCCTCGGTTAAAGCACGACACTCTCCGCGGTCTCTTGCTAGTTTTTCCAGATCTTTCCTGTCTTCCTACAGTACACTGCGTCGCCATGTTCTTTTTTGGTCTTGCTCTGTGTCTGTCCTCTGGCCGGTCTTAGGCCACTGCAACCTATGCGGCCGCAGTGGGCCCCGCACTTTCATTGGCCCCTCGCGAATTCTAGGTGTGAATTATTAAATTAAACCATTTTAACTTATTATTGAAGGGTTCCTGGAATTGTCCTGAAATTGTAAAATATACGAAAAAGTCATGAAAATCTCCGAAAGTTATTAAAATCTTCTGAAAACTGATGCAAATCTCCATAAAAACAGACAAAATTGTCATTTCGAGGTGACGGACGCGATTTAAAAAAAAACGGCATTTTCAGCTTTCATTTAATAAAAATGTAATAATAAGACGAAACAAGAAGTTCAAATACTTAATTTACTTTAATAGTCACTGACTCACTGGCATATAAATATAGATCTAAATCTATCTCAAACACTTAAAAAAGACAACCGCTGGACTATCGTTAAGATTTATCGATGGTCCCGAGTTCAAACCCTGCCCGCTCCCATCCCCCGTCGTCCTGCAGGAGGTTTGGACTAGGAAGTAATTATCTTCAACTCTGAAGGAACATTCGAAACATGTAAAACAAAACAGTCGATAGTAAATCTAAAAGGCAGAATGTTTATTGGCTTTTTGTTGGAAAACTACTATCTACAGTAAATGGCTCGTAAAGTTAATTTGACTGTGATTTTGTACTTAGTAAATGATGAATAAAATGCAAAGACGAATTTATTTTCTAATACAAAATCTTAATTTTCACTCATTATCCTTATCGCAATCCAGAAAAGGCCCCGCGCAATCCGTTTCGCAAAGGGCCTCGCAATCTGTAGGTCCTGCATGGGAGTTCTATTCTAAGGTTTGTCTAGCTTTGTTTCTGTGCTAATATTATATGATATTACGTCATTGTTGGTTGTTTATGTTTTGTGCGAAAACAAAAGTATTCAAAGCATACAAAAGTGGGAAAGATCCCTATCTCGTTATGCTCGAGTACAGAAATACTCCGATAAGTGGACTGCCGTATCACAACTGCTGAAGAGTAGAAGACTCAGGGAATCAATCCAACTGATCCCAAACTATTGAGACCATCGGTAGCTGAAAATGCAGAGACATTACTCAACGAACGACAGATGAAAAGCAAAGAGAAATACGCTGCAAAAGCAAGACTACCTAAAGATTATTCTGTCGGAGAGTTCGTCTAGGACAAACATGGCAGAAAGCAGTTGTAATAAAAAAAAAAACATTCGTCACCTAGATCTTACATCATAAAGACAAACGATGGAAAAACATATAGAATAAAACGCTTTTTGAATAAGTGTTTCGATGAAGCCATCTCTGGGTACTATGATACCGATGAAGACAAAGAACTGCAAACTGTTGAAACAGACGAAACAGACAGTCATAGACCAACGTCTAGAGAACTTGTGCCAGTCAAGACAAACAGAAGTGGAGAATTGTTTAATTTTCAAGTAGATATCAGTCTTAAGAACTTTAAAAGGAAGGATGTGATAATAACTTCAAAAGGAAGGATGTGCTAATATTAAATATTGCATCTTTGTTTGTTGTTTATGTTTTGTGTGAAAGCAAAAAGGATTAGATGGAAATAAAAAAAAAGAGTTTCCATTGGATTTAGGAAAGATTAATAGAGGGGTAATAACTCGAGTGTGAAGTTTAATTCTGAAATTATAGACGCCAAACCCGAATAATGGACTATTCTAGCACTATTAATTAAGAATAACTTTTGGATCTGTTATACTCGATTCTGTAAATTTTGCTTTAAGGTTAATTAGTGTAACCATAAAATACTCGTCATTTAGATCTATTATTAGTAAAGGTAACAAGATACCTGGAATTCGCTGTATATCATGCAGTTTTATTCGTGGCAACAAAGTTTAAAATGTAAAACAACCTCTAAAAAAACAACTTTGACCTCTGTGGGAAACAATATTTTTAAAATGTCAACAAAGTCAACGTAGGCCTACTGATAAACCTAGATCAAGGTTTAGTCTTTGTTATACATTTAATCCATAAAAGTTGAAAAAACAAACTTTGACCTCTGTGGGAAACAATATTTTTAAAATGTCAACAAAGTCAACGTAGGCCTACTGATAGACCTAGATCTAGGTTTAGTCTTTGTTATAAATTTAATCCATAAATGTTGAAAAAAAAAAGACACACGTTGACACTATTTGTCAATCAAATATATTAATTTATGTATTAACAAATAAATTTCGGACACCCATTTGGGGATCCCCCCAGGTGGGGGCCGGGGGGAATCTTAAAATTCTCCGTCACCCCCCCCCCCCCCTCCTTAGTTACGCCATTGCTGGCGTCTGATAATCCCAGCACTAATGCGGCAACAATAGAGCTTGTGTGAGAACCATTCATGTCCCAATTTCTATATTTTGAGATCATTCTGAATTTTAATTTCCCGATCTCTTCACATCCCTCTTTCCAAACACTTTCTCTCTCTCTCTCTCTCTCTCTCACATAATAATGGTTAATTATCTCCCTTCTATAAAAAAAAAAAAAGACAAAACTAGATGCACTTTCTTTGTACGAATAGCTTTAAGTAGATAAGTTTTTAAACTTAAACTACTACTGTCCTTCTATATTTTTGTTGAAGATAGTTAGGTTTTTAAACTCAAAGCAAAGTTACCCGAGATGGAAAAAATTGATATTATTATTTATCCATACCGGGTATTCAGAAGAATGCGAACTACCGGTGAGACATCATTTGTTGACATTGATATCTCTACTCTAGAATTCAATATCTTATCTTCTTCTTCTTATATAATACAGACGTTACTTCAAAAAAGAAGATGATTACGTCCTACGCGTCATGCATTTAGTCATGCATATTAACCAATGACTTAAATTCTGCCAAGTCACTGGTTTTTCTTGCTAGCTCAGGCAACCCAATATGAATAAGTCGGTCCAAGTTATACAAATTCTAGGTCTATCTAGATGTAGTTATAATCTAAATTAGAAAAGAAAATGGAATTAAAAAACTATTAGCCAACACCAAACGAAATAAAGCGTCTGGACCTGATGGTATTCCAGCTAGATTACTCAAAGAACTAAGCAATGAGCTAGCCCCAGTGTTCAAAATACTCTTTCAGGCATCGCTTAACCAGGGCAGAGTACCAAAGGACTGGAAAGAAGCTAATGTCACCCCCCTATTTAAAAAAGGAGAAAAATCTGATCCTGGAAACTACAGACCAGTATCACTTACCAGCATCACATGTAAAATCCTAGAACACATAATATGTAGCACAATCATCATAAACCACTTAGACAAACATAATGTCCTCACCCCATACCAACATGGCTTTAGGAAATATAGATCATGTGAAACACAACTAATAGGACTAATTGATGATTTTTAAAAAGGTTTAGATAATAGTGAACAAATAGATGCTATCTTACTAGATTTTTCCAAGGCTTTTGACAAAGTTCACCACCATAGTTTGCTTAAAAAATTAAAATATTTCGGCATTAATGGTCCACTGCATCAGTGGATTAAAGATTTTCTGATAGGGAGAGAACAAACTGTAATAATAAATGGCTCTAAATCAACACCAATAACAGTAAACTCAGGTGTACCTCAAGGAACAGTCTTGGGTCCACTACTATTTTTAATTTACATAAATGATTTACCAAATTGCATTAGTTTAGGAACAAAAGTCAGATTATTTGCAGACGATTGCATAATATATAGAACAATAAAAACAATACAAGACACAGATATTTTACAAAGAGAATTAGATGAATTACAGAAATGGGAATCAAATTGGAGCATGTCTTTCCACCCAGAAAAATGTCAGTTGTTAAGAGTAACAAAAAAACTAAAACAAATAAATTCCACTTATCTTATTCATGGCAAACCAGTAACACAGACTAAGAACGCAAAATACATAGGTGTTATAATAAATGAAAAACTGTCATGGAATCCACATATTGATGAAACTATAAAAAAATCCAACAAAGCATTAGGGTTTATTGAAAGAAATTTCTATAAATCAAATAAGAACATAAAACTAAAATGTTATTTAACCTTGGTTAGGCCAATAATAGAATATGCATCCACCGTGTGGGACCCCTCAACTCAAGAAAACATTAAGAAACTGGAACAAACACAAAATAGAGCAGTGAGATTCATAACAAACGAATATTCACATTTGACTAGAGTAACACCATTAGTAAAATCACTAAATTTAGGAAGCCTTCAGGACAGAAGACTCAAAAGTAAAGTAGCAATTATACATAAAACACTGAACCATAATCTTCAAATACAAAAACAAAATCTAATAAAATACTCTGAAAGACACAAAAATACAGGCACATTCCTCGTCCCATATGCTAGGACAAATTTGAACAAATACTCCTTCTTCCCTAGTGCTATTAGAGCATGGAATGGGTTGCCTGAGCTAGCCAGAAAAACCAGTGACTTGGCAGAATTTAAGTCATTGGTTAATATGCATGACTAAATGCATGACGCGTAGGACGTAATCATCTTCTGTATCTGTATTATATAAGATAAGATATTTTAATTTTATCTAGATCTAGGCCTTGATCTAGATCTAGACAGAACTAGAGAATCAAGATTTGAGTCTGAATCTATTCTATCATTACTTTACTCTTTTAAACTCTTTAGAAAGTAAAAAGTTTAGTTTAGTGACACTTTAGACAGACTAAAGTTTAGACTTTGACTTTGACTTTAGAATAATTAGATCTATTATAAATATAATAAATTAGTTTAGACTTAGGTTAGACCGTTAGATCTATTGACTATTTATTTAATTTATTACTATTAACTATTAATCATCTTTTGAATTTCTATCTTATGTCCCTATGTATATAGAATATTATATATAGTATGACAAGGTCGTAAAGTCACATCACAATCATAAATCATGTACTAAAATAAATAAATGTATCTAGATTCTAGATCTAAATCTAGTCTAGTTTGTTACAGTTTGTAACATAATGATAATCATTTAGATTTTAGATCTAAATACTGGTAAAGTTAATTAATATAATAAGTCTAAGATACTACACTTAAAGAGACAAATAAAAATGCAGTTTTTTGGATTATGGGTGACTTCAACCTACCTGATATAAATTGGAAAACACTAACCATAGATAAACACCAAAACCTTAAGGACATAAATGAGCTTTTCATAGAAACTTTACACAACCTAAGTTTAGATCAAATCATTAAAAAGCCAACTAGATTAAACAACACATTAGATCTCTTCTTAACCAACAGACCTGGATTAGTAGTTGATTATGATATTATCCCTGGTCTATCAGACCATGAGATCATAAAAATACACAGTCAGATAAAAGCAGTAGCCAATACAAAAACCAAAAGAAAAATCTTACTCTGGAATAAATGTAACCTAACACAACTACACCAAGCTGCATTAAACTTTCAACAAACATTCTTATTAGAAAAAGACATTAACCAACCAGTCGATGACCTCTGGAATTTCATTAAAATCCATCTTAAAAGCATTATAGAAAATCATATACCAACTAAATACACATCAAACAAAATAAATAAATGCTGGTTTAATAATAGACTAAAGAAGCTTTGTAAACAGAAGGAAAACCTATATAGAAAATTTAAAGAAACCAAGGCAGAAAGAGTTTACAAAAAGTATATAAAAATTAAACACCTAACCCAAAAAGTAAGCAGACAGCTGCAGAGTGAATACATAAACAATGTAATATCTAAAGATAACAACAAAAACCTATGGTCATACATTAAGTCTAAGAAAATGGAAACAACAGGCATAGCGCCATTAAAAGATGAACATAACATAATACATAATGATAATGAAACTAAAGCAAACATCCTAAACAAATACTTTGCATCAGCATTCTCAGCCCCAGGAGACAAAGACATATTTCTTAATTTGAACCAAGTAGACAACATAGAAGATTTAGTAGTACAAGAAAATGGAATTAAAAAACTATTAGCCAACACCAAACCAAATAAAGCGTCTGGACCTGATGGTATTCCAGCTAGATTACTCAAAGAACTAAGCAATGAGCTAGCCCCAGTGTTCAAAATACTCTTTCAGGCATCGCTTAACCAGGGCAGAGTACCAAAGGACTGGAAAGAAGCTAATGTCAACCCCCTATTTAAAAAAGGAGAAAAATCTGATCCAGGAAACTACAGACCAGTATCACTTACCAGCATCACATGTAAAATACTAGAACACATAATATGTAGCAACATCATAAACCACTTAGACAAACATAATGTCCTCACCCCATACCAACATGGCTTTAGGAAATATAGATCATGTGAAACACAACTAATAGGACTAATTGATGATTTCTCAAAAGGTTTAGATAATAGTGAACAAATAGATGCTATCTTACTAGATTTTTCCAAGGCTTTTGACAAAGTTCACCACCATAGTTTGCTTAAAAAATTAAAATATTTCGGCATTAACGGTCCACTGCATCAGTGGATTAAAGATTTTCTGATAGGGAGAGAACAAACTGTAATAATAAATGGCTCTAAATCAACACCAATAACAGTAAACTCAGGTGTACCTCAAGGAACAGTCTTGGGTCCACTACTATTTTTAATTTACATAAATGATTTACCAAATTGCATTAGTTCAGGAACAAAAGTCAGATTATTTGCAGACGATTGCATAATATATAGAACAATAAAAACAAAACAAGACACAGATATTTTACAAAGAGAATTAGATGAATTACAGAAATGGGAATCAAATTGGAGCATGTCTTTCCACCCAGAAAAATGTCAGTTGTTAAGAGTAACAAAAAAAATTAAACAAATTAATTCCACTTATCTTATTCATGGCAAACCAGTAACACAGACTAAAAACTCAAAATACCTAGGTGTTATAATAAATGAAAAACTGTCATGGAATCCACATATTGATGAAACTATAAAAAAATCCAACAAAGCATTAGGGTTTATTAAAAGAAATTTTTATAAATCAAATAAGAACATAAAACTAAAATGTTATTTAACCTTGGTTAGGCCAATAATAGAATATGCATCCACCGTGTGGGACCCCTCAACTCAAGAAAACATTAAGAAACTGGAACAAACACAAAATAGAGCAGTGAGATTCATAACAAACGAATATTCACATTTGACTAGGGTAACACCATTAGTAAAATCACTAAATTTAGAAAGCCTTCAGGACAGAAGACTCAAAAGTAAAGTAGCAATTATACATAAAACACTGAACCATAATCTTCAAATACAAAAACAAAATTTAATAAAATACTCTGAAAGACACAAAAATAAAGGCACATTCCTCGTCCCATATGCTAGGACAAATTTGTACAAATACTCCTTCTTCCCTAGTGCTATTAGAGCATGGAATGGGTTGCCTGAGCTAGCCAGAAAAACCAGTGACTTGGCAGAATTTAAGTCATTGGTTAATATGCATGACTAAATGCATGACGCGTAGGACGTAATCATCTTCTTTTTTGAAGTAACGTCTGTATTATATAAGATAAGAAGATAAGATAACAGCACTAATGACCAATAACAGTATTGACAGTAACATACTAACAATGTTTAATAATTTGTTAGTATATAATAATAAGTATGTATCTATATATACTATATTATATATAGTATAAATATTCATTCATGTTAAGTAATGAATGACATTACTAATGAAAAAATATTTCTGATTTGATTTCAAGTTTTTTAGATTTATCTTAATATCAATATTGAACAGAATTTGACAAATTTATCATTCTGTTCTGCCTTCTCTTCCACAAGCAAATCTTAAGGGTTAAAGTAGATGGGGATATGGCGATTATATTTATTGTCATCACACCCGATCCGACTCTGTATCTATCATCGGAATCTTTTGCTTTATCGTTTAAGGTGGGGTGAGGGCTGAAATGGTAAAATTCAATACACTACCCTCAAACTTGACTTTGCATTTACTTATGATTTATGAGTGGCTGAATTTTACATTAGAGAGAGGTAGCGACATAATATATATTATTTTTTTAAAAATAGTATTAACAATCTAAAAGGTTGGTGGTGGATGTGAAGCATTAAGCGGGGAAACATCTCTACCTCCCCTCCCCAGAATCCTTTGATGTGTAGGCCTAAATTATATAATGTGATCCCCCCCCCTCTGCATTCTTGTGATTGTACTTTTTTTTTCGTTTTGTCAGCTTTTCTTTTGAATCATGAACATTCTGTTGAAAATTAGTTATTGTTGGTATTTTCGTAATAAAAAATGCGCTAAAAAAAATCAATTATCTTCAGAATTAAGTCTCTATTGAAGAGTGCCTAATTTTCTGCCTTGTCAAAAAGTGCCAGATTTCCTGGTCGCGGGTGCCTAAATTACTGGGAGCTTAAATTTCCAGACACCAGCGGATTGTGAGTCAGAAAGAATAAAATCATATGCTAATAGCAGAGTTGAGTTGTCGCCCAGTTCACTTACTGTACACACACTCACCCTTTTCCATTCATTGGACCAAGGCAGACAACCTCAGGACCTCAGTTCAGAGGTCGTTTAGCTTCCCTCCCCTTATCACTGATAAAGCAAAGAGGGACGTCCATGAACCGCTAGCCGAAAACGATATCTTCTGGATGTGATGTCATCCTGGACGTCTTAGCTAACTTACAAAGTCAGATGCACATTTCTTATTCCATATGCTAGGACAAATTTGTACAAGTGCTCCTTCTTCCCTAGTGCCATTAGAAAATGGTATTGGGTAGAATGAATCAGCCAGGAAAACCAACCAGTTGGCAGATATGCATGACTAGATTGACAGGAACACGAGTAGGACATAATTATCTTCTGTAACATCTGTAATCTATAAAATAAGATAAGAAGTGTTTGATCTATTTTCTTATTAAGACTTTGATTAAGCCTAACTTTTTTAAAGAATAATATACCAGTATTTTAGGTTTTTCTTGTTTTTTTTGTGTGTGTTTTTTTTGTTGTTGCAACAACTTGGTAGAGTTACACTTTCTATACACTTACTATACCAGTACTTATACAAATTTACATTCATGGAAGTGTACTATTTCCTTGTTGTTGTTTTTTGTGTTGCAGGAATACCCATTATTGTAATTGTATAGCCACACAATTACAATGATGCTATGAAAAAATTGGATTTATAAGCTGACTAATGTCATTCAAAAATTGTTTAAAAGTTTAAGCATATATTGCCTTTAGAAACTTATCATGGATGACATAAGGCATGACTTTACTAATGAACTTAAAACTATCCTAAAAAGTGAGGAGATAGATTGTTCACTAGAATCAGAGATGACAGACAACAGTTCCATGTATGAAACTTCTAAATTAAGTTTAGAAGAACAGACGCAGGTAAGACACATTTTATTTAATGCTAAAAAATGGTATTTTCTAAGTTTTATTTGAAATAATTTTGTGATGAAATTTGTTCCATTAAAAGACAAATCAATTTTAACCATGCTTAGATATGTTGACACTTTTAAATTCTGCTGTAAAGTATTTAAGCTTTGGAGAAGAACCAAGGTCATTTATCTTATAGAAGTAATTATCTAAATAAAAGAGACACTAGAAAAATATAGTCCCTTCACAGCTATTTGGCAGGTGTGGTGGCTGAGCGGTAAAGCGTTTGGCTTCTGAACCGGAGGTCCTGGGTTCGAATCCTGGTGAAGACTGGGATTTTTATTTCGGGATCATTGGGCGCCTCTGAGTCCACCCATCTCTAATGGATACCTGACATTAGTTGGGGAAAAGTAAAGGCGGTTGGTCCTTGTGCTGGCCACATGACACCCTGGTTAACTGTAGGCCACAGAATCAGATGACCTTTACATCATCTGCCCTATAGACCACTAGGTCTGAAAGGGGAACTTTACTTTACTTTACTCACAGCTATTTTGAAAATGAGATTTTAATTTATAACTTCAATTCTATTGAGAAAGAAATCTGAAGAACAAATTCATTCAGTGCCAATGATGGATGGCTTGAAACAAGATTCTACCAACAATCTCTGCAATGTTATGAAAAATGAGAAGATAGAATTGTCTTTCTATCCAGAGGCATCAGAATTCAGCTTCATTGACCAAACCTGGGAATCAATTTTATCAGAGGTAGGACAAGTTTTTTTTATTTTTTTTATAACAATTTCTTTAAAAACTGTAGCAGACTATTTAAATCATGACATGTAACATATAATAATAGCAGGACTAAGGTACCAATGTTAGTATGAGAAGGTGAAGATATATAGTGAAACATAGGTAGGCCTAGATGGAGATTTGAACCACTGACCCTGACCCAGCACCTTCGCCTAGCAGCAACCAGGTTCCCAAACACCCACTTTTGCTATCTCACTCTCTAAAAAAAGAGCATTCAAACGCTATTATAATATGTTGCATGTCATGTTTATTCATAAATTGCATTAGAACTGAAAGCAAACATTGGTTTAAAACTTTCTTTGGGCAGAGTTTGCAATAAGATGGTAACCTCTAGAACTAATTGTTTTGTAGTGAACCGTCTTAAATTAAAACTTCACTTCATGGGTTAGGGTTAGGGTTTAAAGAGCAGAAAAGATGAATCACTAAAAAAAAAAAAAAAATCCAAAGAAACCATTTAGACTTCAAGAGGAAAAAAATTGGCTCATCTTGTCACATCTTGTATCTAAAAATAATGAATTAGTATAATGAAAAAAAAATGTTTCTTAATTATTTAATGAGAAGCTGTGTTCTATGTTGAGTAAAGTGAAATCTGGACCTCCGTCAAATTGTTTCTTCAGCATTTGGGCTGTTTACCTAACACTCAGCAGGCCAGTATACTAACTATGTGAGTGACAATCAGGTCATTTCATTATCACTTAAGATACTGATGCTACTGATGTTACTGCGGTTCAGTCTTGAGAAATATATTTCCAGCGTGGTCATGGCAGAATAATTAATCAAATAGTATGGCCTCCTTTAGTCTTGAAATGTCTATGAATTATCTCTAGAACGCACTGGAATTTTACCTTGGCTGCTAAAAAAGAGAAAGACAACATCCAAGAATGGACAGGCCTGTCATTGATTGAAATTTCTGTCCAAAGCAAAGGACAGTGAAGAATGGAGAAACATTGTTGGCAGATCTTGTGTGCTGCCCCAACAGACTAAGGGAAAGGTGAAGGTGAATCAATGTTATCATCTAACATCCACTTGCCTTCAGCCGACTATTCATACTTAAAAGAAAGGGACACAACAATGAATAATAATAAACTTTTTGAAGTCCTACACAAAATATTTATTGAATAAATTATAGGGCCTACTGTGCTGCAAGTTTGGGTTATCAAAATATTCAACATTCTAAAGTGGATTTGCATTAATTAAATTACCACTTAACAAACACTTGGCTAGAATTACTGGATGGTAAACAACACTTTAAACAAGCATGGAGTTCATAGGCAATGTTGTACTAGTAGAGACAATTTGTAAAGAGTTAAGCATTAAGTAATGACAGTAAACCATACAGCCCAAGGTCTTCATTTTGTTGATGTTACCTTTGTATCATGATCTCTTTGGATCTTTTATTATAATTCACTCTGTCTGTCTGGCAAACGTTTACAAACTTTATTTTTCCCACAGCCAATCTCAGATCAGGTTGAATTTGAGCACAGTTACATCTTGTACCTGATAAAACATGAGTAAATGAAAGAAAATTAACCAATTAGTTAATTTATTATTTTTGGTAATTAATTATTTTGTTTGATATCAACCAAGGAAAAGAAATTATACTTGACTGGTGTTGTGGTATAAGTTAAATTAGTCCCCATTGTTATACTTTGTGTAGAATATAAGATCATTGCTTAAAAGTTTGAAACTGACAATAAATAGCTAGGAAACCTTCTCTTTACATAAACAGTTTTCTGGCACAATGGTTAGTGTAGTTGCTTGAGGAGGCTTAAGTCCCCATTCCTAGTCCAGTTGTACAACTTTTTTTTTTTTTTAGAAAATACACTGAAAAGCTATCACGATAACCTTCACCAAGATTCCCCCTTTCTTTCTCCCCTCCCTCCCCCCCCCCCCCCCCCCCGGGTCCAGACAAGTGATAGGATCATAGCCCATTGAACTAAAGGCATGAAAAACAGGTCCAGACAAATGATAGGATCATAGCCCATTGAACTAAAGGCATGAAAAACAGGTCCAGACAAATGATAGGATCATAGCCCATTGAACTAAAGGCATGAAAAACAGGTCCAGACAAGTGATAGGATCATAGCCCATTGAACTAAAGGCATGAAAAACAATTCCAGACAAGTGATAGGATCATAGTCCATTGAACTAAAAGCATGAAAAACAGGTCCAGACAATAAGTGATAGGATCATAGTCCATTGAACTAAAAGCATGAAAAACAATTCCAGACAAGTGATAGGATCATAGTCCATTGAACTAAAAGCATGAAAAACAGGTCCAGACTAGTGATAGGATCATAGTCCATTGAACTAAAAGCATGAAAAACAGGTCCAGACAAGTGATAGGATCATAGCCCATTGAACTAATAGCATGAAAAACAGGTCCAGACCAGTGATAGGATCATAGCCCATTGAACCACTAGCATGAAAAACAGGTCCAGACCAGTGATAGGATCATAGCCCATTGAACCACTAGCATGAAAAACAGGTCCAGACAAGTGATAGGATCATAGCCCATTAAACTAATAGCAATTTTTTTTCCTAATAGGAATTTTTAAAAAATTACTTATTATTTTAGTCAACTTCTTATTTGTTTCACTCTACAGCAACAAATAAATCCAAATCAAGATATGGCTTCAAACCAAGATAAACCTAGAAACTCTCCTATCAAAGATGTGCATGCTGGAAACCTGGAAGATGAAGAACAAAATAATTCCATTGAAAATAGAACTCTCCAACTGGTTTCTGCTGAAAAACCATTCTCTACTTCATCAATCTCTAAGAACCATGAATTAATGCATGGCTTTAGAAAAACATTTAAGTGTGACTTATGTCAAAAACAAATCTTTCATAAATATAGTTTAAAAGTTCACCTGGCATTTCATTGTGGAATCAAAAAATTCAAATGTCAAATTTGTCTAAAAGAATACACTTGCTCCTCAAGTTTAAAAATGCATGAGATGATTCATTCTGGTAAAGAGCCATTTAAATGTAAAATTTGTCTAAAAACATTCTCAGCCTCCTATACTTTAAAAAGACATGAGTTGATTCATTCTAGTAACAAGCCATATAAATGTCAAATTTGTCTAAAAGAATATACTTGCTCCTCAAGTTTAAAAATGCATGAGATGATCCATAGTGGTAAAAAACCATTTAAATGTCAATTTTGTAAAAAAGAATTTACCCAATCCTCTAATTTAAAGCAGCATGAAAATATTCATTCTGATAAAAAGCAATTTAAATGTAAAATTTGTCTAAAAGAATTCTCTACTTCCACAAATTTAAAAAAGCATGAGATGATTCATAGTGGTAAAAACCTATTTCAGTGTCAAATTTGTCTTAAAGAATTCACTAAATATTATTTAAAAAAGCATGAGATACATCATAAGTTGTAAGAAAGCCATTTAATTGTCAAATTTGTAAAAAAGAATTTAGCCCAATCCTCTAATTTAAAGAGCATGAAATTATTCATTCTGGTAAAAAGCCATTTTAATGTCAAATTTGTCAAAACAAATTCACTACATCATCAGCTTTAAAACATCATGAGATAATCCATACTTGTAAAAAGCTTTTTCATTCTGGTAAGAGCCATTTAAATGTAAATTTGTCTAAAAGAATTCAATCACTACACAAATATAAAAAAGCATGAGATGATTCATAGTGGTAAAAAGCTATTTAAATGTCAAATTTGTCTAAAAGAATTCTCTACCTCTTCAATTTTAAAAAGTTATGAGATGATTCATTCTGGTAAAAAGCCATTTAAATGTCAAATTTGTCAAAAAGAATTCTCTACCTCCTCAAATTTAAAAAAGCATGAGATGATTCATAGTGGTAAAAAGCCATTTAAATGTTAAATTTGTGAAAAAGAATTTACCCAATCCTCATATTTAAAGCAGCATGAAAATATTCATTCTGGTAAAAAGAAATTTAAATGTCAAATTTGTCTAAAAGAATTCTATTCCTCCTCAAATTTAAAAAAGCATGAGATGATTCATAGTGGTAAAAAGACATTAAATGTCAAATTTGTAAAATAGCATTTAGTCAATCCTCTAATTTAAAGGAGCATAAAATTATTCATTCTGATAAAAAGCCATTTAAATGTCAAATTTGTCAAAACAAATTCACTACATCATCAGCTTTAAAACATCATGTGATGATACATACTTGTAAAAAGCTATTTCATTGTCTAATTTTGAAAAGTAAAAGCGGTTGGTATTTGTGCCGGCCACATCACACCCTCGTTAACTGTGGGCAACAGAAACAGATGCCCTTAAAAATCATCTGCCCTATAGATCATAAATTCTGACAGGGGAACTGACAAGCTATTTCAATGCTAAATTGGTCTAAAAGAATTCACTCATTCCTCAAATTTAAAACAGCACAAGATATTTCATTCATTCTCATGAAAAGCCATTTGAATGTAAAATAATCAATTTTAAAACAGCACCAGATGATTCATTCAGATAAAAAGTCATTGTTAAATTTGTGAAAAAAAAAATCATACAGTTCTCTAATTTAAGAAAACATAAGGCTTCATTTTGGTAAAAAGCCAGTTACATGAAATTTTTCTTTAAAGGAGCTCTCTCATTCCTCATTTTTAAAACAGCATGAGATGATTTACATATTTATACACACAAAATGGTGACTCTTGTGTACTTGAGTTTGCAAATACAATTCTCATTGTCACAGGGCAGAAACCTTTTCAGTGTGGGCAGGTTAAAGACAAAGTTTTTATTGTTAGTAAATATCAATAGGGTGAAAGATTGAGCAACAGCTGCTAACAACACATAGGAAGGGGACATCCTGTAGCGCTTTTGGGAGGAATTTTCATATCAGCTTGATGCTGTCCTGGTGGTGTTGGTCACAATGAGCATCTTGGACAAAAAACTTTAAGTTATTTAAGAAACTTTTGTCCTATTACGCATAATTCTTTTTATCGTTAAATATAGCACAATGGTTTTGGCATGTTATTTTTGAAGCATCATGTGTGTATATACATACAGTTCACATTCAACCAGAATGGATTATTCCAAATGTAACTTAGATTATTTTTTTATATATCTTCAAGAATAAGTCTTGATAAATAATACTTTATTTTAATATTTTGAACATTAAATAACATCCCATGGTTAACTGTAACACAAAAGTAATTAGGCTTGTCTTCGGGTCCAAAGATTAATGAGGAATGCAGTATTTCCCATGGCTATGCAGTCCCAGCTGTGACCTAATTATTTTGCCATTAATGATTTATAATAATGAAACGAATATGTGTCAATAATTTAACATGTTATTCTGATATCATGTTTTAGAGAACTTTCTGCTCTTCCATTAGAGTATGAAGGGCATATTATTTGTTAACAATAACATGTATTACAAACTAATGTTAGTGAAAAAGACATTTAATTTATAGTTTTATTTAGATAATTTTATGCATAATGACCTGCAAAGCCAGTTGCTGTTCTATGATTTATTTTGAATATTGAGACTTTTTTTTATGCTAATTTAATAAACTGAAAATCAGAACTCTCTATATGAGCAGGAAAATGTTTAAACCAGGGTTCTGTATAATATTCACAATGAAATAAATTCTTTTAAAATTAAGATGTGTACACTTGATGAATATGTTTTGTTTGTTGATGCAAGACATGAAGATATTATGATAATTTAAAAAATATGATAAATATGTTTTGAATGTCATTTAATATTGAGTACACTTGACATTCTCTGAAACACTTTGAAATGGGAGTATAATGGTGACACTAGTCCAAGAATATAGATGACATAAAGGAATATTGATAATACAAAATGTTTTTTCAATATAGAATGAAATACATGTCAGTTTTTTTTTAAAATTGTACTTAATGAGCATAAAGTCTTGATTCAATTGAATAATGCTACAGGTCTTACTAAAGGAAGTAACTTTGAATGTTTCATTCTTTTCAAATAAAGGTCTTTTATTAATACCTATACATTTTTTTTAAAGAATTTTTTTTGTTATTATATTGTAATTATATATCACAGTAACAAACTTTTTTATGTAAATAATTATTGCTTAGGACATAATAGGAACTAAACATCATATGTTGATAAATACTAAGTAACTTTTTTGTATTTTCTTCAAAGTCAATGATTTGAACTTATTTAATGATTAAATAGTAGTTTTGTAATAGATCTACAATGCATATTATTTTTAGAGGCCCCCGAAAGGGGAAAAGACGCTATTAGTTTTGTGTGAAATGTCTGTCCGTCCGTCCCATTTAGATCTCGTAAACTAGAAAAGATAATAAAAATCCAACATCACAATATTTTAGACCATTCAAAGTTCTGATGCAACGGCTACTTTTTTCTTTTCTAAAAGCGAAAAATGTAATTTTTAAAATCACTTATACAAGCAGTTTTTTCATAAAATACACCACTTTTACAACTATTCACTATTAAACACTCAAACACTTGAGGCTCTTTAATAGGGGAGACGACAGTTTTCTATATTTTCAACACATTTATGCAAACGGTTGTATATTTGTATTGTTAAGCTATGCAAGTTCTGTTATACTAAGTACTATATTTACACACAAACAAATGTTTACTATTTTTTTAAAGAGAAAAAATCTATTTAGTATGCATTATGCGTTAGACATAATTTAAAACGAATAGTAATCTTGTAAACTGCATTTTCTTGTTGATTTTTTTCGTTCTAATTGTTTTTGCGGAAATGTTTTTTTCTTGGGGATTCGAATAAGAGATTGATTAAGTAGCTAACACTTGAGGATTTATTCTGTGGATTAATTGTGTTTCTGTGTTTTTTTTGTGATGCTGTGAATTTTTGTGTGTTACTGTTTAGAGTGGACGGTAGTAAAGTACTGTGTAGTTTGTAGTGTAGTTATCGTCTCTTTTCTGTCTCTGTACTTGTGATAAACCCTTGTAAAAATGTCAGTTAAACATTTTTTATTGAAAAAAAGGACCTGGATGGTGGACTTGTCCACGCCCCAGGTACCTTGCTTCTAAAGCTGTCAGGCCAAGGGGCTGTTAAGGCCACTATGGCGAGCCTAAAAGAGTGCCTGAAACTAACACCGGACGAAGTGAGTTCTCTCTATCGCTTCGAGAACCCCTTTGTCTGGTTCCTGTTCCCAACATCCGCCCGAGTGAGAACCCGTATACTAGGGAAATCATTCGGGAATGATAAGGACTTCAAGGTAGATGTCTGTACCTTGGAAGACGAAAAAATCAGGGTTACCCTTCACTGGGTAGCACCAACCATAAACAAATCAAAGATAGGAGAAATCTTTGGAGCCTTTGCAGAAGAAGGCTCCAAGATAGAGCCAATCAAGCTAGGCAACTCAGATAAGTGGGCGGCTTGGATAAAAATCCGCAAACAGACTGAACTCCCCCATTATATTCAGTTACGATACGAGGACGATCCGAGGACCTACAAGGTCCTCGTGACCATCCCGGGACGTAGACAACAGTGCTGGCATTGCGGACAGGATCAGCACTGGTCAAACCAGTGTCCAAATAGGGCGAACCCCAGACGGGACCAAAACCCCACAGAAGGTGCAAAGGAGGTAGGAGGGAAAATCTCCTATGCCATGGCCCTTAAAGGTGAGGGAGAGAAAAAGCAATCCGAGATTGATCAACAGCTAAAAAAAGATGGCTTCACGATGGTTGAAAGCAGCAAAGGAGGGGGAAAAAAACAAATAGAAGCTATGGGAGCTACTCCAAGTGGTCTCCCCCCACCTAACAGCCCTGAAAACAAATCTAAGCAAAGTAAAAAAATTAAAACATCCGGAGGGGCAAGTTCAGCACCCACCACCCCAACCAAAATAACAAGAAAGAGGGCCCTCTCTCTCTCTTCCTCATCAGAGGATCTAAACGAGGATCCCCGGGTAGAGGAGGAGAAAAGAGAGGAAGAACAGTTCAAGCTCGAGCTGAACTTTCCAGACTCCCCGTCAGTGCTAGTCATAGATGAGGGCGAGGACCCTAACACACATTCAAACACATAAACAACAAAGCAACTCTTAAAGATAAAATGCATACACACACAATAGAATAACAAACACGCAAACCAATCTCACACACTCATGGCAGACATCAAAATTTTGACACTCAACATCAGAGGGCTTAACAATAAACACACATACATAGCACACCTCACAAGGAAATACAAGCCAGATTTTATCTTTCTGCAAGAGACCAACACACAGAGTACAAGGCCAAAAAAGCAGTCTCTCTTATGGGCCTCTGGGAAGGTTATTTTAGTTTAGGTAGAAAGCCACGAGGGACAGCCATTTTACAAACATCCAATAGGTTTTCAATCACACACTCATATCAAGACAATAGCGGGAGGATAGTAATAATTAGGACAAGCTCACAAAAACACACATACACGTTAGTCAACATTTATGCACCCGCTCAAAAAAAAGAGAAACACGAGTTTTTTGGAATGCTAAGTGACATTCTACACACTCAGTACGCAGGAGAAAATTTAATAGTAGGGGGTGATTTAAATTACATTGATTCCCAATTAGACAAGCAAAACACAAACACAGAGGGTCCTGCTTCTCATATAACAATTAAAACGCATGACTATTTGGGGGGGGAGTCATCAAGGCATTCCGGTTAGTAGATGCCTATAGAGAAGTAGAGGTCACGGGCCGGGTCACCACGTTCAGGGACAAAGCACACCAAATAGAAACACGGATAGATAGAGTGTATGTGCCAAGGGCGTGCAAAACAAAAAGTGTAACACATCTCGTAGAGACGTTACAATATACAGACCACAAAGGAGTCTTAGTGGAACTGCTGAACCCAAAACTAAAAAATAAAAAACACCGATCTGGAAACTTAACAACGACCTCCTAAATGACCCGCTCTATTTAAAAACAATCGCAAACCTCCTCAAAAATATAATACATGACTCAAACACACCCTATTTCAAAGTCACAGAAATATGGACGCTAATTAAAAGCTCCATTAAGCAGCAAAGCCAAATACTGGCCACACTAGTCAACTCAAAAAGGAAAAAAGAAGAGGAAAGACTTAAAAATTTACTAACACACGAAGAAGACGAAGCAGCCAAAACACACATACTAACACAACTAGAAGAACTATTTAACTATCAATACAAAGGAGCGGAATTGAGGTTCAAAAGTAAAAAAATAACCGAAGGGCCTAACAAACTTTTTTTATCAGCAGAACAAAACATTCAAATTGACAGAACTATTGACAACATTGTTGATAGTAAAGGAGAAACTATACACGACATGGACAAAATAACAGACACATTTACTAAACACTTTACTAATTTGTATGACAAGGAACAGACAACGCACAAAAAGTATCTTTACAGAACTGCAAAGAAATACCAATGACAGAACAGATAGAGACAGACGCTCCCTTTACGCTAGACGAACTGAGAGCTGCTTTAGATACAACACAAAACAACAAATCCCCTGGCCCAGACGGTCTGACGTTTGAATTTTACAAAGCCTTTTTTCCCCAAATAGGACCCCTACTATTAAATCTATACAGCGACATGTTAGAGACAGAACAGTTACCTAGAGATTTCAACTTAGCATACATCACACTTCTACCAAAAAAACAAGAAAACAACACCTCACCTAGCGACTTTCGACCGATCTCACTTCTAAACACCGACTACAAACTCCTGACGAAAATGATTTTTCTAAGACTAAAACTCCTCATACCACACTTAATAGGACAGGATCAATACTGTAGCAACCCAGACAAAAACATCGACGAACTTAACCATTTTTTAAGAGACATTATATATTACTGTAAAGACAAAGACTTGAAAGCAGCCCTCTTTTCTATTGACCAGGAAAAAGCCTTTGACAGAATAGACCATGACTACCTTTTCAAAATACTAGACAAGACGAAGACAGATGGAAGAATGAAGAAATACATAAAGCTAGTTTCCACTGATGCCACAAGCAAACTCATAATAAACCAAACCCTTAGTGGCAGTATCCCTATTAGAAGATCTGTTAGACAAGGGTGTCCCCTTTCTCCCTTTTTATACACCCTTTGCCTAGAACCCCTTTTAGAAACCATCAGGCTAGATAGTGGAATCACGGGGATAAGAATCCCAGGCCCCACGCCCGTAGTTAAAGTTAAAGCATACGCTGATGACACCACCCTTTTTCCCTCCTCAGAAAAAGACATAAATAAGTTTATTCAATTTGGGAGGGCAAGCGGGTCAAAAATCAACATAAATAAATCTTGTATTATGGGATTGGGCAGGTGGGAAATCCCCTCAAACATCCCCTTTAACCTTAAAATAGAGAAGGAAATTAAAATATGCGGCATCACGTGGACAAGCAACCCAACATATTACCACACACAGCAGTGGGAAAATATTTTAAAGAGAACCAAAAACACACTTAAAAGATTTCACTATGCAGCAACTACTATATTTGGTAGAGCAATACTAGTAAACAACCTGGTCATCCCGAAGATAGTTTATTTAGCAAACATCACAGAACCTCCACCAACTTTTATACCAAGCATAAACACAATCATTAGGAATTTTATATTTAAAAGCACTATCAGAAACATTAAACACACAACACTTATACAAAACAAAGAGGATGGGGGGGGGATAAACTTACAGGACATCAGAACCAAAATACAAGCACTTAGATTAAAATACATAGGACAAGTAGCCAAGAACCCAAACAATTTTCCATTAACAATATACTACTACGGCTTAAGGTTAAATAAAATAATTCCAATAAAAAATGACACCCCACACCACTTTGGTACAAACACACATCCATTTTACAGATCCATATCAAGAATACTCCCCGGCAATGAACATCTAATACACAGTAAATTAAAAGACACATATACAACACTTAAGAAACAGTTACAAGAAAGATTATTCAATAGGATCAAATGGAGTAGAGAGTTAGGTGTAATAGATTTCAGAGACACTTTTATAAATCTACACAGCAAACACATTACACCCAAAGCCAGAGAAATAACATACAGACTAATCTTCGGGATGACCCCTGTAGGAAGGAAGAAAAGAAATGTACACACATGTGTTTTATGTCACACAGATAATGGTAACAATGAAAGCCATATGTTTTTAAAATGTAAAATATTTGATAATGTTAGATGCACTATGAAAGACCTACTAGGGGCAAACTGTAACACCAATGTTAATCTTAACCTAGCTATTGTTTTAAATAAATTGCCTAAAATCAAAAGTAAGATGATTCATAAATTTAATCTAATAATAGTGAGTGAATACAGAAGTCTTGTGTGGCACAGTAGAATTAAAGTTGTTAATAACAATGTATCTTTAAATCCTTATAATCTAGAGTTAATATTTAGAAAAATAATTGAACATAGAATGGATAACTATACTGGTTAGATAGAAATTGCAATTATTGTATAATTTATTGTCCTTGACTAAATTGTCAGACCTCAGATATAAAAATCTAAATACTGTAATCAATCTGTAAAGCTACTCTATTGGTATTATGTCAATTAGTTTAAGTGGTTATGCGAGTGTGTGAGAGTGTGTATGTACCTGGGTTAAAGAGAGTTTGGGCTGAGAGATGCGGGATAGGAATCAAATTGAACTTTATTTATCTATGGAAAACTACTAAAGAACTGTCTTTTAAAGGGAAGTCAACACTTTTGAAGAATTATTTCTCCCTCGTGGTTACGTCCTCTTTGATCACATGATCGGAGAGCATGTCACAAGATAACATCAAGTGTGTCTGTACTACACTCACAGAACACGGCAAGCCCGTGGAAACGTAACAAGAACACTATGACAATGTCTATATCTTAGCGGCAGCCTCATCCTAGACATCCTGGGAAACAAAGGAACAAGAAAACAAGACGCAACTGAAAGGAGAATGCGAAGAGTCTAGAAACAAAAATAACCAAAACCAATAATCCTAAAGAATATAGACAAGGGCAGACAATTGAAAGTCAAGAATCTTTTATGAATAATGTAATATTTTAAGACAAATTAACTATTTTTTATTTATTTATTAATTTTTTTTAAACCCCTCGTAATGAGAGGAAAAAGAATCTTAAATCGACACCCCTATCCTGAAATAATTTACACATGACCCTCCTAACAGAACCCTGAACAATTGTGCTACAGCAGTACCTTTGCTTGGTTAACTATCCCAGAATGACTCTAACAGACCCAAGGGCCACCTTGATGATGCCAGAGTAGCCCTCTTACATCTCAAGGAGACCTTTAAAAAATTGTCATGAGAGGGATTAACCTGGTCCCTGATCAGTCCTTTTTTTTAAATACATAAGGCATACAGGGCAGCTGTATACAACCCTATATTAGCTTGCCTTGCCTAATTACTTGCTATTACCTGGGAACATAGCATTGCTTCAAAGTCAATTTCCTGAAAGATTGTTAATGTTGCCATAAAGTGACAACGACAGATGCCAAGTGCTTAAAAGGAAAATAAACTAATTGGATACAATTACACTACAGAGTTCTTTTTGCTTCGTTTAATTTTTTGAAAATGTCTACAAGATAAGATAACTTAAATTCAGTTTGACTACAATTGACAACCTTAGCGTTGTCAAATTAGTAGATATTAAATGAATTGTAATTTCTTGACCACTCATGTTTTATTTTTATAATTTTGAAAATGACTACAAATTAGTAGATATTAAATGAATTGTAATTTCTTGACCACTCATGTTTTATTTTTATTTTTTTAAAATGTCTACAAATTAGTGGATATTAAATGAATTGTAATTTCTTGACCACTCATGTTTTATTTTTATTTTTTTTAAATGTCTACAAATTAGTGGATATTAAATGAATTGTAATTTCTTGACCACTCATGTTTTATTTTTTTTATTTTTTAAATGTCTACAAATTAGTAGATATTAAATGAATTGTAATTTCTTGACCACTCATGTTTTATTTTTATTTTTTTTAAATGTCTACAAATTAGTGGATATTAAATGAATTGTAATTTCTTGACCACTCATGTTTTATTTTTATTTTTTTTAAATGTCTACAAATTAGTGGATATTAAATGAATTGTAATTTCTTGACCACTCATGTTTTATTTTTATTTTTTTAAAATGTCTACAAATTAGTGGATATTAAATGAATTGTAATTTCTTGACCACTCATGTTTTTTTTTTTATTTTTTTTAAATGTCTACAAATTAGTGGATATTAAATGAATTGTAATTTCTTGACCACTCATGTTTTTTTTTTGTTTTTTTTTTAATGTCTACAAATTAGTGGATATTAAATGAATTGTAATTTCTTGACCACTCATGTTTTATTTTTATTTTTTTAAAATGTCTACAAATTAGTGGATATTAAATGAATTGTAATTTCTTGACCACTCATGTTTTATTTTTATTTTTTTTAATGTCTACAAATTAGTGGATATTAAATGAATTGTAATTTCTTGACAAAAAAAAAAAAAAAAAAAAAAAGAATAAGAGATTGGGCCTTTTCAAAACAATTGGATCAATTATAAGACATCAGTTAGGCCAGGGGAGGCGCGGTGGCTGAGCGGTAAAGCGCTTGGCTTCCGAACCGGGGGTCCTGGTTTCGAATCCTGGTGAAGACTGGGATTTTCAACTTCGGAATCTTTGGGCACCTCTAAGTCCACCCAGCTCTAATGGGTACCTGACATTAATTGGGGAAAAGTAAAGGCGGTTGGTCGTTGTCCTGGCTACATGACACCCTCGTTAACTGTAGGCCACAAAAACAGATGAACTTTACATCATCTGCCCTATAGACCACAAGGTCTGAAAGGTGAACTAGTTAGGCCAGGTTCACATCTAACTTTACATTTATCTTCACCTATCCTTTGATCTGCTGGACCGTTGGGGCACTACACAAGATATATGGTATGCGTAATTCATTTTGTCGCAGAACATGTCCCGCAAACCTCATGCGACACTCTAGCTGTCACAACCTCACTAAGTGTTCGACTCCCAGTTCGGCATAGAATTTATTTCCTAGTTTGAGACCCAATCTGTGTAACTGACTCCCAAAATCCGTCTCAGCCATTTTTGTTGAGCCACATTTAGTCTTTTCTCAATTTTGACAGATGACTTCCATGTCTCACATGCATATGTAGCTGTTGGAATGACAATTGTGTTGAGAAGGTGTATTTTTGTCTCTTGTCCAAATGGCTTGGCTAGTTCAAATAGGCTGCAGCCTTTGGAAATTGCTTCCGGCACGCTACATCATGGTAGGCATCTCCATCATTTGTTATGATGCTGTCAAGGTACGTGAACTTGTCCAGCTCTTCAAGCTTTGACGGGGGAGGAGAGTAATGCCCCTGCAGTTGTTCCAGTCTGTCAAGTTGTCCGTTTTGGAAGCTCCCTTTTGCCAGTTCTCGGGGACTTTTGAAGTTCGCCAACAGAGATTTAAGAGATCAGTCATTCTGTTAACAATGCACTGTCCCCCATATTTTAGCATTTCTGCTGACACCATGTCTAGCCCTAGTGCTTTGTTGTTCTTTAGCACTGCAATGGCCATGATAACCTACTCAGCAGTTATTAGGTCTGTCTTGACATTAAGATCATTGTCCGGAGAGGGGTTCTTGAATGTGTAAGTCAGGTCTGGCGATGGCTGGTTAAGGGTCTCGTTAAAGTGCTCTACCCTTCTTGCATCCTGTTCTTATATTGTTAGCAAAGTTTTGCTTATCTTTTATCGGTGCTCCATGTCCACTCTTTGCTCCAGTGAGATTTCGGACAATACGATGGAGAGTCTTTGTGTCATTTCTGCTTGCAGCTGCTTGTGCCTCTTCACCCTTCTCTTCAATCCAGTCCCGTTTATCTCGCTGACAGCTTCTCTTTACTTTCAGATCTGCTTCCCTATAAGCTTCTTCTGCTAGGCTGCGATCCTGTGGAGGTCATCTCTAGCAGACGTGCAGAGGAGCGGATATTAGCTCAGACCACTACCTTGTCAGTGGCAATTGTAAGCTCCGACTGAAACGCCAACCAAAACGAGCCACACGACCCCGCCCATTTAATGTAGAGAAGCTTAAAGACGGCAATACTGCAGCTCAGTTCCAATTGAAACTAAAGAACCGATTCGAGGCTCTTGCAGATATACTGACCCTTGAAGAAGAGTGTGCCAACTTCAAAGATACCACTATTGGGTGCGCGGAAGAAGTTATTGGAAGGAGGCGAGGTTCATACAAGGAACGGTGGATACAAGACAGAACATGGAAATTGATCGATGAGAGAAAAGAGGCCAAACGTAGACGAGATCAGCGATTAGCAGAAGTCACATATAACTAAAGGGGAGGGGATAGCATGTCGTTACCATTCAGGAATCTGACTTATTATCTTATCTTATATAATACAGACGTTACTTCAAAAAAGAAGATGATTACGTCCTACGCGTCATGCATTTAGTCATGCATATTAACCAATGACTTAAATTCTGCCAAGTCACTGGTTTTTCTGGCTAGCTCAGGCAACCCATTCCATGCTCTAATAGCACTAGGGAAGAAGGAGTATTTGTACAAATTTGTCCTAGCATATGGGACGAGGAATGTGCCTTTATTTTTGTGTCTTTCAGAGTATTTTATTAAATTTTGTTTTTGTATTTGAAGATTATGGTTCAGTGTTTTATGTATGATTGCTACTTTACTTTTGAGTCTTCTGTCCTGAAGGCTTTCTAAATTTAGTGATTTTACTAATGGTGTTACCCTAGTCAAATGTGAATATTCGTTTGTTATGAATCTCACTGCTCTATTTTGTGTTTGTTCCAGTTTCTTAATGTTTTCTTGAGTTGAGGGGTCCCACACGGTGGATGCATATTCTATTATTGGCCTAACCAAGGTTAAATAACATTTTAGTTTTATGTTCTTATTTGATTTATAGAAATTTCTTTTAATAAACCCTAATGCTTTGTTGGATTTTTTTTTATAGTTTCATCAATATGTGGATTCCATGACAGTTTTTCATTTATTATAACACCTAGGTATTTTGAGTTTTTAGTCTGTGTTACTGGTTTGCCATGAATAAGATAAGTGGAATTAATTTGTTTTAGTTTTTTTGTTACTCTTAACAACTGACATTTTTCTGGGTGGAAAGACATGCTGCAATTTGATTCCCATTTCTGTAATTCATCTAATTCTCTTTGTAAAATATCTGTGTCTTGTTTTGTTTTTATTGTTCTATATATTATGCAATCGTCTGCAAATAATCTGACTTTTGTTCCTGAACTAATGCAATTTGGTAAATCATTTATGTAAATTACAAATAGTAGTGGACCCAAGACTGTTCCTTGAGGTACACCTGAGTTTACTGTTATTGGTGTTGATTTAGAGCCATTTATTATTACAGTTTGTTCTCTCCCTATCAGAAAATCTTTAATCCACTGATGCAGTGGACCGTTAATGCCGAAATATTTTAATTTTTTAAGCAAACTATGGTGGTGAACTTTGTTCACTATTATCTAAACCTTTTGAGAAATCATCAATTAGTCCTATTAGTTGTGTTTCACATGATCTATATTTCCTAAAGCCATGTTGGTATGGGGTGAGTACATTATGTTTGTCTAAGTGGTTTATGATGTTGCTACATATTATGTGTTCTAGGATTTTACATGTGATGCTGGTAAGTGATACTGGTCTGTAGTTTCCTGGATCAGATTTTTCTCCTTTTTTAAATAGGGGGGTGACATTAGCTTCTTTCCAGTCCTTTGGTACTCTGCCCTGGTTAAGCGATGCCTGAAAGAGTATTTTGAACACTGGGGCTAGCTCATTGCTTAGTTCTTTGAGTATTCTAGCTGGAATACCATCAGGTCCAGACGCTTTATTTGGTTTGGTGTTGGCTAATAGTTTTTTAATTCCATTTTCTTGTACTACTAAATCTTCTATGTTGTCTACTTGGTTCAAATTAAGAAATATGTCTTTGTCTCCTGGGGCTGAGAATGCTGATGCAAAGTATTTGTTTAGGATGTTTGCTTTAGTTTCATTATCATTATGTATTATGTTATGTTCATCTTTTAATGGCGCTATGCCTGTTGTTTCCATTTTCTTAGACTTAATGTATGACCATAGGTTTTTGTTGTTATCTTTAGATATTACATTGTTTATGTATTTACTCTGCAGCTGTCTGCTTACTTTTTGGGTTAGGTGTTTAATTTTTATATACTTTTTGTAAACTCTTTCTGCCTTGGTTTCTTTAAATTTTCTATATAGGTTTTCCTTCTGTTTACAAAGCTTCTTTAGTCTATTATTAAACCAGCATTTATTTATTTTGTTTGATGTGTATTTAGTTGGTATATGATTTTCTATAATGCTTTTAAGATGGTTTTTAATGAAATTCCAGAGGTCATCGACTGGTTGGTTAATGTCTTTTTCTAATAAGAATGTTTGTTGAAAGTTTAATGCAGCTTGGTGTAGTTGTGTTAGGTTACATTTATTCCAGAGTAAGATTTTTCTTTTGGTTTTTGTATTGGCTACTGCTTTTATCTGACTGTGTATTTTTATGATCTCATGGTCTGATAGACCAGGGATAATATCATAATCAACCACTAATCCAGGTCTGTTGGTTAAGAAGAGATCTAATGTGTTGTTTAATCTAGTTGGCTTTTTAATGATTTGATCCAAACTTAGGTTGTGGAAAGTTTCTATGAAAAGCTCATTTATGTCCTTAAGGTTTTGGTGTTTATCTATGGTTAGTGTTTTCCAATTTATATCAGGTAGGTTGAAGTCACCCATAATCCAAAAAACTGCATTTTTATTTGTCTCTTTAAGTGTAGTAATCTGATTACATAGTTCCTGCATGTATTCTAAACTAGAATTTGGTGGTCTGTAAATGCTGCCTATTATAAGGGATGTTGAGGTGGTATTAATTTTACAAAATGTAGATTCTATGTTTTTTGAGTTAGGTAAGGTAATTTCTTCTGCTATAAGAGTGTTTTTTATTGCTAAAAGAACTCCTCCATGATTATCAGCCCTATCTATTATTATTATAGGCCTATAGTCATGAAATAAGCAAAACCTTCATATTTATTTTAAAAAAAAAACAATTCGCTGGACGGTGTTAGTATTCATACTATACATACAATATTTTGGTAGAGGGAAATAAATACGCTATAAATACGTTATAAACGCTCCGTGCTTATTAAATTATCGTCAAATTATTATCTCACGCCAAAACGTCCCAAGCGCTAAAGCGGCTCCTGCCAAAACGGCGGCGCCAAAACGTCACGTACCGTTCTCGTGTGTAATGTAGCAAGATACAATAAGTGTCATCTATGAATTACATGAAAATATGTTGTGGTTATTAAATTGGAGTTTTTCCTTGGAGGAGGGCTCTACGCTATAGCTTGCTGTTAGAAAAATCCATGCCTGGGTTATAATACGACTACTCAGGTTGTCAATTCACCAATAAGATTCTTGTTTTATAATTATAAAAAGATTCAAATTGAAAGCACCAGATAAGTATACTTAAGAGATAAAAAAAAAAAAGTGTTTCGTTGTACATGTGAAAGACAGAACAAAGGAAACTCTTTTACAAATCATAAAAGAGAGAATTTTACCCGGAACCACCATCATGAGTGACTGCTGGTGTTCTTACGACTGCCTGAACAGCGAAGGATATCGTCATCAAACTGTAAACCACTCTACAATTTTGTCAATCCAGAGACCAAAGCTCACACTCAACACGTTGAGAGGCTCTGGAGAGAAGTTAGATGGAAAGCTGGCAACAAAAGACATCACATGTTTGGACACTTGATGGAGTTTTTATTTCGATTTAAGCACACTGTGTATCAAAAAAGATTTCATGAAATATTTAAAAACATCGCTACTTTATACAGGCCAATATCTACTGACAATGATCCAAAAACAACACAAGAAACTACACCACCTGAAACAGAGCCTGTTGCTATAACAGAAATAATACCATCCCTGCCTGGTCGTGCGGTTTGCGCGCTGGACTGTCGTTTAGATTTATCGATGGTCCAGGGTTCAAACCCTGCCCGCTCCCATCCCCCGTCGTCCTGCGGGAGGTTTGGACTAGGAAGTAAACTATCTTCAACTCTGAAGGAACATCCGAAACATGTCAAACATTTTACAAACAAACAAACAACTCCCATGTCAACTATTCAATAGTTGCACCCATTTTGACAGCAAAAGAAAGTATATGTCAATGTCACAAATCACCACCATCACAAAACGCCCTGATATGATACCATCATTAGAAATTACATCTACCCCCACAACATAATTGCCCATAACATTTCCACAAATTGAAAAGGAAATGATTAAACAAAAAAAAAAAAAGGTTAATCATTAAAATTGCTGCTGGTGGCAACTGGTTTTTTTTTTTATATTTATGGCGTTATCTTTTTAAACTGAGGACCAACATAGAAATATGAGAAAACATGTCACTTCTTTTATGATCAAATTTTTTTTGTCTGCTGTTATTACTTTAACTACATTATTTTAATTTAGATTTTGAGTTATTTTTAAAGTACAAAAGCTTGTTTGCCTTTTAAATGAATTTTAATATTAGATCTAGATTTAATGGCTGCTAGAAAGAAAGAAAAAACAGCAACAGAAAAAAGTTGGCGTAATTCAAGGGAGATAGTCTAGTATTAAACCTTAAAACCAAAATGGCGTATTTCCAATGACAATATATACAAACGGTAATAACTTACTTAGACTTAGGTCCTCCCGCGCCGTTCGGCGCATTGGGCGGCAATCTGTCTCCATAAAGATCTGTCATTGGCAATGTCTGAAGCCTCCTCCCATCTTGTGTCCACTGTTCTGAGATGCTCCATGAAGGTGTGTCGCCAAGTAATAGATGCTATAGTATCATATACTCAGACATATAGAATTATAGATCTACGATTACGGATTACGAGGACGTAACTAAATTAATCATAATATATGTTTTGAAGTGTTTGCGCTTTCCTCGTATTGGCCTCCATGTCATCGCAACTCTTGGTGTGCGTAATTCATTTTGGTCGTAGAACATGTCCCGCAAACCTCATTCGATGCTCTGTGTCAGTCACAACTTTAAACAAAATATTTATCTTCGAGGAAATCAAATTACACATTTGTAATCTGCATTTTTTTCTGCATCTATTCTAAAAAAATAATAATAAGAGAAACCTGATTTAGCGTATCTATTATCTAGAATAGATCTATAGTAGTTTATTTCATTAGAACATTACATGAATTCGGACGTTCGCTGTTTTTGTTGTCATTAAATAAATAATTATAAATTTTAAAATTTATTAATATAAAACTCGCGCGCTGTATAATGTATTAATGTGCTTGTCCATTTTCTAATGATTCTTTACCCAATTTCCTTCCATTTACTGATTTAGGCTTTAGACTTTAGCTGTCTTTTTATGTAAGAAAAACGAATTTCAAATTTGTTAGGTTGTTGTTTTTTCCTATGTTACCCGGATGTCTTTACCTCTTCCTAGCTAGGGTTAAGGTTAAGACTATTATTGACTATATTTTTTGATTGGCTAAGTGTAAGTCTATATACTAATGAGCCTGGCAATATTTATTCTGTTTTTGGAGCTGATTTATTTGATTCATAAGCCATGATAAGCCAAGTTGTTTGATTCCATAAAAAAAAAAATTAATAGGGTGTCCGTATTAAATTACGATTTCTTACCAAAATTTGTTTCGGACAGCCAGTTTTAGACATCAATGTCAATAATCTTATATTTGTTCGTTTGTTGTTGTTTTTTTAATAGAGGACGAATGTTCAAATGTTTGGAGTGAGCTTGATACATTGAATGAAGTTAAATGCTTAGAAAGATCTAGACCTACTAGATAGATCTACATTTATATAGAGTTGAGAGAATATATAGAGGATTCAGTTAGGCAAGAATGGCTATCCTAACCTGTACTATACTACAAAAGATCATCTGTAGTAAAAATGTATTAAATTAATAAACAAAAAACACAAACATTCAACACACATCTAATCCTGCAAACATAAAATAAGTCTACAAGTCGGTGCAGAAGTCACTATCCCAGTGACCTAATTTTGGTAGAATAAGTGTGTTCATATTTTTATTTTGTGTGTTTGTATTTATGCATAGTTGGAACACATCTTAATGATTTCATGTGAGGGGCTATGCCTGGGGATCTTAAAATTTAATTAATGTTAATATAGAATTAAAATCTGAGTTTATTGATGGCCTAAATATAGAGACTGTCCAAAATAAATGATGGTGTCCGGAATCAAATAATGTGGGTCAAATTTGTCCGAATTAAATGAAAACACACAGCCTCTTTGACCTTAAATATAATAACAAATATAGGGGTACAAATATAAGTAGTCATCCTTATTCTCCTTAAACTAAAAAAGATTTTGATACTTCATTTTTTTTTCTATGTTGAACCATTGTAAAATAATGCGCTGTCAAAGTCAAACTTTCAAATTTGGGCCTTTAGGTGTCCGATTAGCAACTACTCTAGTCACATACAAAGTTATAGATTAGATATTTTAATTTTATTAGACTGTAGACAGAAAAATCAAATTAGATCTAGATTACTGACTCTGAGCTAACTAAACTAGGCAATCTAGCCTCTAACTCTATGCAGTCTAGGTTTCGATCTAGACAGAATCTAAGAGAAACCTGATTCTGCATAAACTAATACAGTGTATCTAATTGTATCGTTAGTCATCATCCGTTAGAATAATTAGATCTAGATCAGTGATGCCCAAATAAGGCCCGTGGGCTAGATCCGGCCTGCCAAAACATTGGAACAAAATGTAAAAAAAAAATAATAAAGTAAAATAATTAGAATGTTGAAAAAATATTCTCACTCTTTCCTTGGTATTCTAATATTTATAGTTAATATTTTTTTTATTCTAAGAACACAAGTGTTTCAAAAATGTTTTTTTTTTCAATGACGAAAGACTTGATAGCTATTTTTAATTTTTGGAAAATTCCGCTACTGTCCTGAGCTAGCCGTGTCCTTGACACATGTGTGTGCAACACAGAGCATCATTAATTCATCATTTTTGGTTGTGTACTTTTGATATCAAAGTGATTGGTAGATTGGTACCATATTGTTTAACGTTTGTGATTTAATGAAATGGAAGAGCTTAAGAAATGAAAAGTGGACTCTATAGAAACTTTCAGGAAAAGTGGACAGATCTTTACTTTTTTGTGGAATATGATAATAAGCCAATATGTTTGATTTGTTAAGAAAATGTGGCTGTTTTTAAAGAAAATAATTTTAAAAGGTATTATGAAACCAAACACATATGATGGCATTCTTGGTTTGAGCCGCGAAGACTAGATTTCTAAGTTGCAACAAGAGATTGGGGGATTGACGAGAATATTTAACAAAAAGAGACAAGAAAATGAGTTGGCAACAACAGCTACAGAGTTGCTCACATCTTAAGTAGAACAATGAAGCCTTTTTCCAATGGCGAATATGTAAAAAAGTGCTTGTGAGCAAGGTTGGAAGAAATGTGTCCTGTAAAGAAGAATGCAGTAGAAGCTGTCAACATTTCTTGCATGACAATTACAAGGCGAGTGGAAGATATGGGTGAAAAACTCCATTCATAATTAAAAGACAAAGCAGCAGAATTAAAATTGTTTTCTATTGCCGCTGACGAGTCCACTGACATAACTGATACTGCGCAACTCTTGGTCTTTATTTGCAATACAAACAGCAATTTTGATATAACAGAGGAGTTAGCAGCTATGAAGAGCATGCATGGGACTACAACTGGAGAAGACCTGTTCAAAAAAGTGTCAACCATCATAGAGGACCTTGCTCTTCCTTGGAATAAATTAGTTGGAGTGACTACTGATGGCCCTAGAAATATGACTAAATCTCTGTGAAAAGGTTTTGAATCTTGACCATGTGATGATGATTGTGCTCAACACTGTACATTTCATCCAATTACAGAATGTTGAATCACAGAACTTTCAAAGATTTTCTGACAGAAAAAGAATCTGAATATGAAGACCTTTATATTTCATTGTGAAGTGCGGGGGGGGGGGGGGTCGGTTAAGGAAAGGTTTTAAAACTTTGTTTGATTTGAGACACGAAATTGAAATATTTATGACGGAAAAATCAAAACAAGTGCCACAACTAAATGACTCCTCATGGTTGTTGGAAATTTGGCTATTTTATGCGACATCACATCACATCTAAATAAACTCAACACCAAACTACAAGGGAAAGACAAATTGATTTCACATTTCCAAACAAAATTGCAACTCTTCATTCAACAGGCGGAAAAGGTGCATCTTGTCCACTTTCCAACCTGTACCACTCTAGGAAATGATAAGCAGCTAAATATGTCTTTCCCAAAAGAAAGAATGATCCAACTTCTAAGGCTCTTGATGGATAATTTCAGTGCAAGATTTGTGGATTTTCATAATTTAAAAAAATGAAATCCGTCTTTTTGAAAATCTGTTTGCTGCCGATGTGTCAAGTGCCCCGACAGATCTGCAACTGGAACTGATTGACTTTCAAAGCCAGAAATTCCTGCTTGTGTCAAGTGCCCCGCAGATCTGCAACTGGAACTGATTGACTTACAAAGCCAGACATTCCTGCTTGTGTCAAGTGCCCCTTCAGATCTGCAACTGGAACTGATTGACTTACAAAGCCAGACATCCCTGCTTTACAAATTTCAAGTTATGCAGACTATTGACTTCTACTCCGTGTTACCTGCAGAAACTTTTCCAAATCTTCGAAAACAAGCGTTAACGATGATCACAATGTTTACAAACTTTTTCAGTGATGAAATGGGCGATAACCATGTTACATAATCGCCCCACAGATAAACATCTAGATTCAGTGCTCTGATGCAGCCAGATAATCAGAAGATGGTTTTGGATAAACTTCATGCATCACATTAATTTATGTAAGTAGGTCCACAAATAAAACTATTAAAAATAGCTTATTGTATATTGTTTTTCTTCTTTTTTGGTGATATGGCCCGCTACTCGAATGCCGAAAATTAAAATGGCCCGCAGACCAAATAAGGTTGTGAATAATTTTTATCATGATTCATGTTAATATTGTTAATCATTTTAATTTAAATTAATGTTAAGATGTTAATCATTAATCATTGTTAATGTTATATTTATTATTTATATTGAACTCTGGGCTATAACCAGACTTTTTATTATAGACTCATACATACTAACTATACTTATAGTTATATTTTACTAACTTAAATAGATCTAGAGTCTAGTAAGAATTCGGTTTGAATACAATTATTATATTTATTACTGTAATTAAATTTCAATTTTTAATACGTCTATACTTAAATAGAAATACTACTCTATAATACTATTACTATTATTAATACTAGATCTAGATCTACATGATGATATGAATAATATTAATAATAGTAAATGATGGTCTAAAATAATCTAGATCTTGGTATATAATATATAATAATAATATCTAATAGACTGTTCTAAACTATGAATACTAGATTCTTTGAATGATTCTAAAAAGTGGCCTCAGAGTTTGTATTCAGTTTATTTCGATAGATCTAGAGTGACTCTTAGAGTATTTTTCTTTTTTTTTTTCATGAGAGAGATCAAGGAATGGCACTTAAGACTAAGACTACTTTAATTGATCCTTATGGAGATTTGTTCTGATTACAAGGACTCTTTTCTCATATAAATACAACAGAACAGACACAACATTAAGTCAATTAAGAGTATGCAGGCCTACCACTATGAAATAAAGTAACAAACAAGAAAAAAGCAACTAAATCCTAATAGCATTAAAAACCTAGATTCTAGATTGTAACTGATACACCAATTCACGGGCTAAAAATGTAATAGTTAATAGTGAAAATGTGACCCTTTTTTTTTTTATATAAAAAAGGAAAATTAAGGGGCGTTCCAGTCATAATATAATATAATATATACAATATAAAGCCTAGGAACAATACTGGCCATAATAAACAATAAAACATAAAAACTTATCAACGGGCTTAGATGGTGCGCACTGCTAGTAATATTATAAAAAAATAAGTGAAGCTCTCCTTTAAGACCTTTTGATCTATGGAACAGATGATGTAAAGGTCATCCGTTTCTGTGGCCCATGGCAAAGAGGGTGTCATGTGGCCAGCACAATGACCAACTCCCTTAACGTTTCCTTAACTAAAGTCAGGTACTCATTACATCTGGGTGGACTCAGATGCGCCCTAAAGATCCCAAAGTAAAAATCCCAGTCTTTACGATTCGAACCTCAGACCCCAGGTTTGGAAGCCAAGCACTTTACCACTCAGCCACCTAGTAATATTATAAATGATCTAAATTTATGAGAATAGAAATATTTGTATCAATTGTTTTTGTTTATTGCTATTTCATGCTTTAGCATTTTAGATGTGCTATGATCCTATCACTTGTCTTTAGATGTGCTATGATCCTATCACTTGTCTTTAGATGTGCTATGATCCTATCACTTG
Organism: Biomphalaria sudanica; assembly: GCA_036873155.1. Classification (NCBI taxonomy): domain Eukaryota; kingdom Metazoa; phylum Mollusca; class Gastropoda; family Planorbidae; genus Biomphalaria; species Biomphalaria sudanica. The sequence continues at coordinate 1,545,166 of JAZGLO010000050.1, read as the reverse complement.
TCTAGACCAGTTGGGAAAAGGGGTGGGAAAAGAAGGAGGTATCTGGGTGAAAGTAACCCAGATCACTTTTTAAATGCATTTTATATATGAGATCAAGCCACTAACTAACCACTGTGCTAGTGATGGGCTTATGAAAATAGAAAGTATTAAAGTTATCTATTGTTAGTTTCAAACCTTTTTTGCGATGACCTAATTCTCTACACAAAGTGAACTACGCCAGACCCTCTTTTGGTTTCATCATTCTATCCTACCTAAAACAAAGCCCTCTTTTCTGTTACTTTAGAAACACACATTCCTTAGCTGTCTGCAAACTAATATTCACTTAATATTTTACATTAATTACACATAAATTCACTACACCATCTCTTCAGAACACCAGTTAGTCAGTCCTACCTCTAATTTCAAACTCTTGTAAATATTGGCAATTAGTTACAGTTTCAACTTATTTAGAGAAATTTTTACAAAGAAAAATGGGAACATATATCTAAAATGTTATTTAACATTAGTTAGGCCAATATTAGAAAATGCCTCCTCTGTTGGGATCAAGAAAACATAAAGAAACTAGAAAATACAAAATACAGCAGTAACACCATTAGTAAAATCACTTAATTTAGAGACACTTCAGCCATAATGCATAAAACACTAAACATTTAAACAATAATTTACAAATAGAAAAACAAAACCTATTAAAATACTCAGAAAGACACAAAGTCTGATGGACATTTCTTATTCCATATGCTAGGACAAATTCGTACAAGTGCTCCTTCTTCCCTAGTGCCATTAGATAATGGTATTGGGTAGCCTGAATCAGCCAGGAAAACCAACCAGTTGGTAAAGTTCAAATCAACAATATGCATGACTAGATTAACATAGAAACATGAGTAGGACATAATTATCTTCTTTTTTGAAGTAACGTCTGTAATCTATAAAATAAGATAAGAAGTGTTTGAGCTATTTTCTTATTAAGACTTTAATTAAGCCTACCTTTATAAAGAATAATATACCGGTATTTTAGGTTTTTCTTGTTTTTTTGTGTGTGTTTTTTTGTTGTTGCAACAACTTGGCAGAGTTAAACTTTCTATACAAGTACTTATAAAAATTTACATTCATGGAAGTTTACTATTTCCTTGTTTGTTTTTTTTTGTGTTGCAGAAATAGCCACTGTTGTAATTGTACAGCCACACAATTACAATGATGCTATGAAAAAAATTGGATTTATAAGCTGACAAATGTCATTCAAAAATTGTTAAAAAGTTTAAGCATATATATTGCTTTTAGAAACTCTTATCATGGATGACATGAGGCATGACTTTACTAATGAACTTAAAACTATCCTAAAAAGTGAGGAGATAGATTGGTCATTGGAATCAGAGATGACAGACAACAGTTCCATGTATGAAATTTCTAAATTAAGTTTAGAAGAACAGACACAGGTAAGACACATTTTATTTATTGCCTAAGAAATTAAAATTGTATTCTCTAAGCTTTATGTGTAATAATTTGGTGATGCATTTTGTTTTCCATTTAAAGACAAAACATTTTTAACCATGCTTAGATAATTTGACACTTTTTAAATTCTGTTGTGAAGTATATAAACATAGGTGAAGAACTAAGATGATTTATCTTATCATCATCATCAGACTCCATTTGAGTGAGAGCTTGAGAAGCTCAAATCCTCTCTTACAAAAGCCCTGGACAGAAACCCTGCTGTCTTGCATAGTGCATAAAGTCACCATACAGGTTGACAATGTTTGGTTTCCCTGGCCTGTCGAGACTGAGATTAGCAAGTCTGGGGCAGTCAAACAGAATATGAGGCACGGTTTCCTCTTCTTCCCCACAGCGGGGGCTCGATGAATTGAAATTTGGCCATAGCCGTGAGAAATATGAGCCTAATGGCCTGTTCTGGACTGTGCTATAATAGCTTACTCAGGCCTGGACAGCCTCCACCACGGGGAAGTGCGGTCAGGGCGCCTCATGCGCTCCCAGACTCCACAGGCTTTTTGGGACTTGTCCCAACACTTAAACCACTTTTCCATTTCTGTTTTTTGAATTATAGCCAGAGCATCATTTATCTTGTAGAAGTAATTATCTTAATAAAAAGGGACACTAGAAAAATATAGTCCCTTCACAGCTATATTGAAAATGAGATTTTAATTTATAACTTCAATTCTATTGAGAAAGAAATCTGGAGAACAAATTCATTCAATGCCAATGATAGATGAGTTAAAACAAGACTTTACCAATGATCTCTGCAATGTTATGAAAAATGAGAAGACAGAATTGTCTTTCCTTAAAGAGACATCTGGATTCAGCTTCATTGGTCAAACCTGGGAATCAATTTTATCAGAGGTAGGACAATTTTTTAAAAATAAATTCTTTAAAAACTGCAGACTATTTAAAACATGACATGTAACATATAATAATAGCTGGACTAAGGTGCCAATGCTAGTATGAGAAGGTAAAGAAAATATAGTGAAACATAGGTAGGTCCAGATGATTTAAACATTGACCTTGACCCGGTGCCATCGCCTTGCATCAACCAGGTTCCAAACTAAATCCACTTTTGCTATCTCACTCTCTAAAAAAAGAGCATTCAAACGCTCTTATAATATGTTTCATGTCATGTTTATTCATAAATTGTTTTAGAACTATAAGCAAACATTTGTTTAAAACTTTGTTTGTTTGCAAAAAGCTGGTACAATCTGGCCAGAGGAATGCTCCCGTCACCTCAGCGTTGGCCCTCTGGTGGAAACATCCGCCCGGGAAAGTGGATAGGCGAAGTACGGTAGCAAACATAGCTCTCAGTGGGCTACCACACGTGTCCTCTAGCGAGGGTACATTACACGTTGTAGGGATGGAAAAAAGGCTCGCTAAGCCAGTCCGAAACCCCCAGCAGCCCCCATGGTGATAGTCCTCTCACTGGTACTATGGGACAGCATAGGCATTAGGATGGCCCCCACGTGGGGTTTGAGCTTCTGCCACACATGAAAGGAGGAATTCATGCAGGGGCTCAGAAGAGCGTGCAACATGCCATGACAGGTGTGAATGAATGATCACCTAGTCGACGTGGGCCTCCTGATAGAGAGATCGGTGAAGAGCCAATTTCTAATCCTGGCCACGAGATAATAGCCTTTCTCGGGTCACATGGTTCATAAAAGGGGCGTGCTTGCCTCGAACCATTTGGACCATGTACACTCTGGATCTATTTTAAGTTTAATTATATAACTGATCCAAACTAATTGATACAACAACAGGTTCTATAAGCTTTGTGATTTTAAAAAAGTATTTGTTTTTGTTTTTCTTGTTGACTGAAGAGAATGAAATGTTAAAAACTTATTTAGCTCTTTCTCTCCCTAATTATTTACCACATTCTGATGGAATTAACGTTTGTATCGTCGGTTAGGAGAGAAAGAGTTAAGTATTCTCTCAGTCCTCTGTATTTGTTGAAGAATTTTGTTTTCTAATAGGAATAAAAGAATATTACTTATATTTTAGTCAAGTCTTATTTGTTTCACTCTACAGCAAAAAATATATCCAAATCAAGATATGGCTTCAAACCAAGATAAACCTAGAAACTCTCCTAACAAAGATGTGCATGCTGGAAACTTTAAAGATGAAGAACAAAATAGTTCAAATGAAAATAGAACTCTCCAGCTGGTTTCTGCTGAAAAACCATTCGGTACTTCATCAATCTCTAAGAACCATGAATTAATGCATTGCTTTAGAAAAACATTTAAATGTGACTTATGTCAAAAACAAATGTTTTATAAATGTAATTTGAAAGCTCACCTGGCACTTCATTATGGAATAAAATTATTCGAATGTCATATTTGTCACAAAAGATTTAGTTCTGCCACTAGTTTAAAGAACCATGAGATGATTCATTCTGGAAAAAAGACATTTCAGTGTCAAATTTGTCAAAAAGATTTCTTTGCCTCCTCTGCTTTAAAAAGACATGAGATGATTCATTCTGGTAAAAAGCCATTTAAATGTCAAATTTGTCAAAAAGAATTTACCCAATCCTCAAATTTAAAGAAGCATACAAATATTCATTCTGGTAAAAAGCAATTTCAATGTCAAATTTGTCAAAAAGAATTCTCTACCTCTTCAACTTTAAAAAGTCATGAGATGATTCATTCTGGTAAAAAGCAATTTAAATGTCAAATTTGTCAAAAAGAATTCTCTGCCTCTTCAGCTTTAAAAACTCATGAGAACATTCATTCTGGTAAAAAGCAATTTAAATGTCAAATTTGTCAAAAAGAATTCTCTACCTCTTCAGCTTTAAAAAGTCATGAGAAGATTCATTCTGGTAAAAAGCAATTTAAATGTCAAATTTGTCAAAAAGAATTCTCTACCTCTTCAACTTTAAAAAGTCATGAGAAGATTCATTCTGGTAAAAAGCAATTTAAATGTCAAATTTGTCAAAAAAAATTCTCTACCTCCTCATATTTAAAAATGCATGAGATGATTCATTCTGGTAAAAAGCAATTTAAATGTCAAATTTGTCAAAAAGAATTCTCTACCTCCTCATATTTAAAAATGCATGAGATGATTCATTCTGGTAAAAAGCAATTTAAATGTCAAATTTGTCAAAAAGAATTCTCTACCTCTTCAACTTTAAAAAGTCATGAGATGATTCATTCTGGTAAAAAGCAATTTAAATGTCAAATTTGTCAAAAAGAATTCTTTACCTCTTCAACTTTAAAAAGCCATGAGATGATTCATTCTGGTAAAAAGCCATTTAAATGTCAAATTTGTGAAAAGGAATTTCAGCGATCCTCTCATTTAAAGCAGCATGAAAATATTCATTCTGGTAAAAAGAAATTTCAATGTCAAATTTGTCAAAAAGAATTCTCTTCCTCCTCTCATTTAAAGCAGCATGAGATGATTCATTCTGGTAAAAAGTCATTTAAATGTCAAATTTGTGAAAAAAAAATTAGCCAATCCTCTAATTTAAATGAGCATGAAAATATTCATTCTGGTAAAAAGACATTTAAATGTCAAATTTGTCTAAAAGAATTAAAGGGATCCACAAATTTAAAACAGAATGAGATGATTTATTATGGTGAAAAGCCATTTCAATGTCAAATTTGTCAAAATAAATTCACTACATCATCAGCTTTAAAACACCATGAGATTATTCATACTTGTAAAAAGCAATTTCAATGTCTAGTTTTGAAGAGTAAAAGCGGTTGGTATTTGTGCCTTCCACATGAAACCCTTGTTAACTGTGGGCCACAGAAACAGATGCCCTTAACATCATCTGCCCTATAGATCATAAATTCTGAAAGGGGAACTAACAAGCTATTTCAATGCTAAATTGGTCCAAAAGAATTCACTCATTCCTCAAATTTAAAACAGCACAAGATATTTCATTCATTCTCATGAAAAGCCATTTGAATGTAAAATAATCAATTTTAAAACAGCACCAGATGATTCATTCAGATAAAAAGTCATTGTTAAATTTGTGAAAAAAAAAACCATACAGTTCTCTAATTGAAGAAAACATAAGGCTTCATTTTGGTAAAAAGTCAGTTAGATGAAATTTTTTTCAAAAGAAACTCATTCCTCATTTTTTAAACGGCATGAGAGGATCTACATATTTATACTCATAAAATGGTGATTCTTTAGCAGATAAGGCATTTTGTGTACTTGAGTTTGCAAATACAATTCTCATTGTCACAGGGCAGAAACTTTTTTGTTTGGGTAGGTTAATGACATATTTTTTATTGTCAGTAAATATCAATAGCATGAAAGATTGCATGACAGCTACTAACAACACATAGGAGGGGACATCCTGGAGTGCTTTTGGGAAAAGTTATTTAAGAAACTTGTGTCCTATTAGGCATATTTTTTTGTATTGTTAAATATAGGACAATGGTATTGGCATATTCTTTTTGAAGCATCATGTGTGTATATATACAGTTCAGGTGCATTTAATGTACAGCTTACTAGATATTTATTCACATTCTTTTTTTCTAGTTTTATCTTTTTTGGCCTTCATAATCCCATGTTTTTTAAGGGCATTTCAAGAATAACTATTAGACTCCCAGAGATGAAAGATAGCACGCTCAACTTGGACTTAGGTCCTCCTGGGCCGTTTTAGCTTTCTCTGTCACTGGCAACTTGATGTTTAAGTTGTCTTAAAATGTTTTCATTTTACTTACTTGCTCTGGATGGTGCATTTTATCATTTTTAGCATATTAAAAAAAAAAAAAAAAAACCCACCCTAGACGCATGTAAAAATGTTTGTTAAAATGTGGGGTATTCATATAGCTACAAGAATAAGTTGTGATAAATAATACTTTATTTCAATATTTTGTATATATATAAATAACATGCCATGGTTTACTGTAACACAAAAATAATAAAGCTTTTCTTCAGATCTGAAGATTAATGAGGAATGCAGTATTTCCTGTGGCTATGTAGTCCCAGGTGTGACCTACATATTTTTGCCATTATTGATGTAGAATAATGAAACAAATAATGTTAGTGAAAAATACGTTTAATTCATAGTTTTACTTAGATAATTTTGTGCATAATGACCTAAAAACCCAGTTAGCTCAATGATTAGCTCTATGATTTATTTCAAATATTGAGACTCTTATTTTATGCTAATTTAATAAACTGAAAATCAGAACTCTCTAAGAGCAGAAAAATGTTTAAACCAGGCTTCTGTATAATAGTGTACGCAATGAAATCAATTCTTTTAAAATAAAGATGTAAACACTGGATGAGTATGTTTTGTTTGTTGATGCATGAAATGAAGTAATTATGATAGTTAAATATATGATGAATATGTTTTAATCTCCCATTGAGCGCCTCCCCAGATGGCGGATAGAGGAATGCCCTCCAAATATGGTGGGTACCGGGGAAATAAAATACCCAGGGTGGACCAAAAATCAAACCTGCTGCCTTGCAGCTTGGGGTTAAAGCGTGGAGACGAAAGGCCCAGGAGAGATCTGAATGGAAGGATGTGTTGAAGCAGGTCAGAGCCCTCCATGGGCTGTAGCGCCACTGGAATGGATGGAAAGATGTTTTGAATGTCATTTAATGTTGATTACACTTGACTTTCTCTGAAACACTTTGAAATGGAGTATAATGGTGATAATAGTCCAATAATATAGAGGGCATAATTGAATATTGATAATACAAAATGTTTTTTCAATTTAGAATGAAATACATGTGTCCGTTTTTTTTTACATTGTACTTAATGAGCATAAAGTCTTGATTCAATAGAATAATGTTACAGGTCTTACAAAAGGAAGTAGCTTCGAATTTTTCATTCTTTTCAAATAAAGGTATTCAATTATTACCTGTACATTTTTTAAAAAGAAATTAATGTATTCTTATGATATGATAATTATATATCACAGATAAAAATATTTTTTTTAATGTAAATAATTATTGCTTAGGACATAACAGGAACTAAACATCATATGTTGATAAATACTAAGTAATTTTTTTTATCGTACTCAAAGTCAATGATTTGAACTTAATTAATGATTAAATGATAGTTTTGTAATAGATCTTCAATACATATTATTTTTCATATGTTTGTTTTAACTGCATATTTTTGAATGACAACATCTTGCAAAATTACCATACGTAAAATGTAAATTATACAAGGTTAAATGAGGATACCACTCTGATTGAATGTTTGCTAGTTAGTGAGTCATCCTCTTGTCTAATTAAATATGTTTAAAAAAAAAAAAAAGGGTCCTTAGATATGAGTAGGGAATCTTGTGCTTGGTAATAATAAAAAAAAGGTATTATGGGATAGAGAGAGAGAGTGAGTTGATGCCAGCAACTTTGCAATAGAGTTTTGTTGTGTGTAGTGTAGCAAGGTACAGTAATAATTCAAGTGTCATCTATGAATTACATACAAATATATTGTGATTATTATATGTGAGTGGGCCCTAAGCTATAGCTTGTGTTGCTTATAGGACTCCTTAGGTGGAAAATTCACTAAGAAGATTCTTATTTTCATAATTATAAAAAAGATTCAAACTGAAAGTACCAGGTAAGTATACTTACCAGTATGTAGAAACAAAAGTGATATGATAATTTAAATAAGTGATATATAACTAACTAAAAATGCATGTCTTTACTGTCTTATTTTTATAATCATAATATTCAAATTTAAAGTACCAGTATGTAGAAACACAAGTGATATGATAATTTAAATAACGTGACCGGTCATTTCATCCCCAATTAAATATTTTTTCATTGTGTTAATTGTGCTGTTAAGGCTTTGACTTTAAGCCCTCATTTCATCTAATATATAAATATGATTATGTAGAATGCTTTTTGATATTTTTTGACATGTTATTAATGCGTTTATAGTGTTTCCTCTTCCACTTTGCATTCTTAATGAGAAATCTTATAATATATTGTAAATCTGGGTGTGTACTTAGCTATAGCACTTCTATTGGATGTGGGGGATGTAATATCATAATATTATCCTGCGCATAACGTAATGATCAAAGGCCAAGTTTTGGTGGAAATAGTGGAAATCTTTTGAGAGATAGAAGTGCGAACAGAATAATTATGACCATGCCGCTGATAACTTATCATCAATTGCCAAGGTGTGTTGGAAGTACGACCATGTTTCACTCAATTATTTTTTTTCAATCGCTCTTTCTTGAAAATGGGCGTGTCATTGTTAGCCTCAAAAAAAGTTTTTTTTTTTCTAATAAAGGCTGACTCCACCCATAACACTTTTTTATTTTAACATTACCTCTGTATTTATACATGTTACATTTTTATATTTTTTTTAATGGCATTTAATTTTATTGTTATCTAATGTGTTACACTTTTGGCATTTAGGCTAAATAAAAAATGAATATATTATATATTAACTATTGCTCATTTCATGATTTTTACAATTACTATTTGTTAGATAAAATGATTAGATGATGAAAATAACATTATGAAATGACCAGGGGATGAAATGACCGGGAACCTTAAATAAGAAATAACTAAATAAAAATGCATGTCTTTTCTGTTTTATTTTTATAATAATAATATCCAAAATGAAAGTACCCGTATGTAGAAACACAAATGATATGATAATTTAAATAAGATATAATTCACTCAAAATGCATGGCTTTTCCATCTCTTGTATCTTGCTAGTCTTTTTTTCTCTTCAACTTTCGTACCTTTATTTATGAACATGAGTTTCTTTGTGGTTTCATCAGCCTACACAACCAAAACAATCCGCTCTCCTTTCTTCTTGTTTCCTTCATAAACACACTCCACAATACATGGCAACATGCTAGTCTACAACGCCTGTAGTAGTGAGTGTCGCTGTTAGTTTTGGAATGGAGTTTATTTGTATAGTAATAGGGTACGGTGCACTAATTGAGAGCACGGTGGATAGATCCACATGGAGAGCTAGCTTAAGAAGTGTCCTTTATTGCAGACGGCAGGCACAGCAGAAGTAGAAATAAAAACAACGTATCATGTTGTTTCAATCAGTCATGTAATTATATTTGTAAGAGGGGAAATTGGGCACATTTTTTTTTTTTTTTTTCATTGGTCGGTATTTATACAATTTGATGAAGCTAAGAAACAGCATCTGCAATTTAAATTGGAGCCCTATTTTGGAGAGACACTCCCGTCCACAAATAGCGCGTGCTAAGATGGCTTTGCTTTGGTGGTAGAGGAGCTGGCTATTTTTCTTATTGTGCGTTTTTCTTCCTGAGCTGAGACCCATGTTCTTTCACTGTCCATAGCTTTCTTGGTCACTTTCTCTCTCCATCTGGTGCGGTCTAGAGCCATGTCTTCCCAATTGTCAGTATTGATGCTCACTGATTTGAGGTCCCGTTTTATTACATCTATGTAATCTATTACATGTAATTGTTACAGTCGCTTCTGTCAACTTTGTTGTAATACAGTGTAATGATTTTAGCATTCCGCAGGTCTTGTGGCACATAAACATAAAATGTTAAAGGGAAACTCCGATGGTTTTTCAAATTTGAGTTATTGACATATTTAAATTTTGCGTAAAAAGTTATAATAGTAAACTTTTTACCATTTTTTATTTCAATGCTTAGAAAAATTTATATTTAATAAATTAGTCAGTAAATTCTTGACATCTTAAAAAAAAACGGGGATCTTTGAGATTTTGTTTTTAGGTTAGGCATACGTCACTTCTCTCAACAATACTGAAAAGGAAACTACATGTAACCAATCGTATCTCTTCATTCTTACAGTAGCTGTTAGGCTGTTAGGCTTAGTGACTGCCTGGTCCAGAGCTATGGTACAGTTATATTTATACATGTTTAGATAGATCTAAAAGCATAAGGATAACCGACTCGAGAAAAAAAGTAACATTTTCATCTAAGCCTCTCCCTATCCCAAGAAGTAAATAGATCGTGTGTCTGAATGATTCGAACAAACTGGTCAGTGTAAGGCTAGTCTAGAGTTTAGACTACGTGTAGTCGGTCATGACAAGACAACCAAGCTATAGTGTTTGTTGTGTGTTGATCGGTCAGGCGAGAAAATACACACTGCCGTGGTTAGTCAAGCATGTAAATCTACTTTCAACACGCATTTTTTTTTTGCTTACAAGATCTAGCAGATCTAACTGCAAAGACCAAGATATATTTCTTTTACGAGAATGTAAACTTTGCTGTATGGTCTCCCGTTATACAATAAGTTAATAAATTTAATTAATAGGTTAGTGTGACGTCACATAGAAACCCGGTGAAAATCTGATCGTTTTGGATACTCAGGAAAATTGTTTTGTTTTGTTTTACGTAATTCGGATGTTCCTTCAGAGTTGAAGATAGTTTACTTCCTAGTCCAAACCTCCCGCAGGACGACGGGGGATGAGAGCGGGCAGGGTTTGAACCCTCGACCGTCGATAAATCCGAACGACAGTCCAGCGCGCAAACCGCACGACCAGGCAGCCATAAAACATCCATTACTAAGTTATTATTGCAAATTAAAAGAAAAGAATAATATTGTTATAGCTCTGCCATTCGCACCGCCATCTAAGCTAGAAGGTGCGCACTGTGATAAACTAGACTGGAAAGGATGTCAACATTAGAAGAGGAGAACGATTTCCGCCCAAGTAAAGAACCAATATGGAGAGATTGTGCCTAAGATAGATGTTGTTTTGTGTACCTGTGATGTCCTGTGAATAAACGTCTATGTCTCGTTGAGTTGCCTCACTTAAGTTATTACAATTGGTGTCAGAAGTGGGATTATAGGCAACTCAACGAGAGGAGGTAGGCTTTGATTACAATTACATATTTGAAGCTATTACATCAGCTCTCAATTAAAGAGCTAAGACAAGAGCTTCAGTACCGAGGTTTAAAACCCGTCGGTAGCAGAGAAACGCTCACGGCTCGTCTCCGGCAGGCCTTGATTGATGAAGAAGAAATTCCGGAAACCTACCAATTTGAAATTGAATCTGGGATTGTTGAGGTCATTGGCGAGTACCAGGACTTTAGGAATGCAGTTAATGAACAATTGAACATGATCTGTAATATGATGAGGAGCATGATGTGGAACAAAGTAGATGAAAGTGTGTTGCAAGTAGAAGGCCAAATAGACAAAAGTGATAAAATTGTTTCGCAAGCAAAAGGAGGAATAAACTCGTTAGGGAAGGAGCAGTTAGCTGGTCAGGACTGTGGCTGCACAAACAGTGGTGATGGAGGCGCTGGGGATTGGAGCGCCGTCTGTGACTGTGTTGTGGGCAAGTCTGGCGGGGATGACTTTCAGGGTGAGAAACGTCACAGCGATTGCTGCGACGATCTCAATGGGATATACAGAATTGGAAGAAAAGAAACAAATGAAGAAACTAGAGAAGTCTGTTATGTGCCTGAAACTTTTGTTCCTGGTATACCTGCAACGAGCCGGACAGATCAAGACAACGTTGGATCTGCGTCCAAGCTTTCTGCTGTGGACCTTAAAGACCTCTTTTTATCTGTCAGTACATTTGACGGGACCTCGAACCATGAAAGCCTCAAGACCGTTTCTGATTCCTTGCCTTGGATGACGTCGGGTGAAATTGTGAATACGGGCCAAAAGATTGGCCGAGTCAGAAACAACGAATTAGACTTTGGCGTCGGCATAAGAGAGAACTTGATGCTTCGCAACTGCTTCCATACGATTGACAAGAACTGTATATGCGACGCCCTGCGGGGACAGTGCCCATGCCAAGAAACCCAGCTACAGGGTCTGAACTTAACAGACATTTGTACTTCTGCCTACATCAGTGAGAGTGACTTGAACAATTCTTGCAGAACCTGATGCAGTGATGGATGAACATTTGCTTATGGAACATTACAAGGGTGCTTCATGGACATACCTTACAGATGAGGCTGAGAAAGACTACGTGTTTGAAACCATGGCTACCTGTGGGCCTATAACTGTGTCACGTCCATGGAAAACGTCCGCTGACTTGGCGTCTTAAAACAGCGGCCCTGGAAACAACAGTGATCGCCAAAACCTCCATTTGTGTTAAGTGGCTGGCATCAGAGACTATCGTCATGAAGTCAAAGCAGCGACCACGACATCGTCTCAAGCGTAGACTGGCCAACTGGAAGAAGAGGAAGCGACGGCCGCGGAATACTGTGCAGATGGCCTCGTGGACAACAGGCTCCCTGCCGTCTGTGGCTCCCACCGATCGGCCTCCACCTGAACCGGCAAACCTCCACAGCACTGTTTCTTTTCGGGACGAAAAGCTCTAAGAAGGGGGCAATGTTATAACTCTGCCATTCGCACCGCCATCTAAGCTAGAAGGTGCGCACTGTGATAAACTAGACTGGAAAGGATGTCAACATTAGAAGAGGAGAACGATTTCCGCCCAAGTAAAGCCAATATGGAGAGATTGTGTCTAAGATAGATGTTGTTTTGTGTACCTGTGATGTCGTGTGAATAAACGTCTATGTCTCGTTGAGTTGCCTCACTTAAGTTATTACAATATATTCATATATGTTGTAAAGTATTGAATGTATTAATCATTTAAATTAATGTATTACATAAATGTATTACACAGTGACTGGCAGTGTCACTGTGAATTCTCTCACCTAACTACCTAATACACAGCATAACATCTCTATCTGTATTATTAACTATTATATATACAATATGTACATATGATGATACTTTACAATATATATTGTGGTTCAATGATGATCACGTTGTCATCCAAGGGGGCTTAGGGCTTTGCACTGGGGTTTTGTGCCTCCTCATGTGGCTGGTGAGACCTATGTGAGTCGGAAATGTTCGGCTGCACCACTGGGCAGGTTATTCCAGCTGGAGCTAGTGTCATTGGCCTTGCTTTTCTTCTCTGGCGTTTTTCTTCTGCCTGGGTTGTTCTCTTTTCCTCAGCAACATGTGCGCCTGTTTTCACAGCGCGACGCCATGATACTCTGTCATGTGCCTCTGTCTCCCAGGTGGCTGGGTCTATGCTGAGCGCCTTCAGAGCAGAGAAGCTTTGAGGGTCTCCTTGAAGCGTTTTCTTTAACTGCCTTGCAAGCACTTTCCTTCCCTTAGTTGGCCATACAAGAGTCTTTGTTCATGTATGTACAATGGGTTGATTTTATTGAGAAAATGTATTCTCAGTTTGATGCCCCTCTTCACTTGATGCCCCGTGCGGCCCGCACCACTCGCACTTGCCTAGCTACGCCACTGACTGTGCCATAGTTATGGACTTGGCCGTCACTAAGCCTAACAGCCACTGTAAGGATGAAGGGATACGATTGGCTCAGCACTGGCATACAGTGAATACTTAAAGATTTAGGTCACAAGAAGTCCAAAAGGAAAATCTAGTTTGACCCTTGTGTGTAACATGTTCATTATATTGAAAGAGATGGGGGAAAAAATGCAGGTTGCAGCTGGGTTTGCATAGTCATGTAAAACACTGCACTCATGCTTAATCTTCAGAATTGAAGACATTGCTATTATATCTAAGCATATAGTACTTGTCTATTTGAATTTTGATTATTGTAATCAGAACTGAAATTTTGTGTCGATTTTCCTAAGAATTTTTCGTTTCCAAGTATTAAGTATATTTTCACTTGTCTTTGTCAGGATTCACTTCCATACATTGTTGCTGGTCTTATTATGCTTTTGTATAACATTTTCTAGGTTTTCCTTGATATTGTTCTGTAGATGATGGGTGCTATAAAATGCCTCTTGCTATTCTTTCCTTGTTTTCTGTTAGTATATCATTTTTGAAATCAATTGTACTTCCTAAATATTTGAAAGTTTGGACATTTTCAAATTTGTGGGCTTTGATTTTAATATATTGTCCCTCTGTTTGATTGTCTCTTATCATTGTGATTTAAAAACATTACAGTTGTTTTGATATTATCTTTCACTTGTAATGTTACTTGTGTTTCTGAAAAGTTTAAATGCCCAGGTCATGTAAGACAACAAATATCACTTAAGCATGTTTTTTTTTTTCATCTGTTGTAATCAATGGTTAGCTCATGATCAATGGGATTACACTTTAATTCCAAATCCAGTAGGAAGATAAAATGGTGAAAAATTAGTTAAAAAAGCATATATTATTTGTTTATATCTTGATTTTTTATATCCTAATACTTTTTACCTGTAACAACTGGGTTTGCGTAGTCATGTGAAGCACTGCACTTAATCTTCGGAATCAAAGACATTGGCATCATTATTACTTTATTGAAATGACACGATTCACCACATGACCTTTTCAACAAACCAATAGCTCTTTGTAAATATTAGCAGTTAGTGACAGTTTCAACTTAATGAGAGGGTTAAAGTGTTTGGCCTGTTTTCTTAATTAATTATGATAAAAGATGAAGCTCACCTTTAATAAGATAAATTCATCTTAGTTTATAACTTAGTACCGGTATACGCATTTATATTTCATCATAGTTTTCTATTTCCTTTGATTTTTTTGTTACAGGAATAGCCATTATTGTAATAGGAAGAACCATACACTTTTATGGTGCTATGACATAACTGGCTTCATGAGCTGACAAAAGTCTTTAAAAGTTGTTTTTTTTTAAAGTTAAAGAATCTTGCTTATAAAAACTCTGAGAAACTACTTTTACCATGGATGACATGAAGCATTACTTTACTGAGCTTAAAAATTTCATAAAAATTAAGAAGATAGAACAGTCATTAAACTCAGAGATGACAGACAACAGTTACATGTATCAAACCTCTAAAAAGGGTTTAGAAGAACAGATACAGGTAAGAGACATTTTATATAATCTCTAAGACTAAAAATTGAATTTTTTTTAGTCTTAATTAAAAAAAAATGTTGTCTTTTTTTTTTTCATATTAAAGAAGAATTATTATTTTGTGTCTATTATATGTTGTTATTTAAATAAACGAAAATCTTGAAACAAGCAAAATATATTTTTTTTTAAAACAAAGCTTATCTAAAGGGGAAGAACTCCATCCTTAAAGCTATTTACAAATGATGTACACGTTATTTCCATTATTTGATATCAAACAAAATAATTTATTACCAATAAATAATTGACTGATTATTTTTGTTTATTGCTTCATGTTTAGTTAAGTACAATAAATAATTTTGTAAAGTATCAACTTGATAGGAGAATGTAGGATGCAGAAACAGCGTTAACAATTATTTCAGGGGACTAAACCCAACAAATTTAGCCACATTTGTGAATGCTGATGTATTAGCTTCCCTTGTTGCTATTAAACTAAATAATAATTTCCAGTAATAAATTGTCTAATTGGTTACTTTTTTAAATTGGTTCATGTCTTGTCTATGTCAATAAATAATAGTGAGAATTTTCAGCTTGATCCGAAAATGGGGGGTTTGAGAAATAACGTGTACACACTTGTACAGACAGACGGAGTGAGTTGATATAAATAGTCCCTCAACATCTGTTAAAAATGAGATTTAAATATAGAACTTCAATTCTATTGACAAAGAAATATGAAGAACAAATGCATTCAATGCCAATGATGGAGGACTTGAAGCAAGACTTTACCAATGCAAAATTATGAAAAATGAGATGACAGAATTGTCTCTACATCCAGAGACATCAGATAGTTGCTTCATTGGTCAAACCAGGGAATCAATTTTATCAGAAAAGACAGAGGTAAGACAAATTTTCTATAATTAATTGTGGTATGTTCTTCTAGGGTGTAGCAATTACCTATGTCAAGCTGCTCTAAGCTTTGTTGGCTCCTGATTTTTTCCTCAGGCTTGACTACTGAAGACGACTTTTCTTATGTTTAGGTATAGATGCTACACATAAGAGGATTGAATTCAGACTTTTCCTTTTTCCTAGGTGGGAAGCCAAGCAAAGCTTTTAAGCCCCCTTATGCAATGCGTACTGGTTTAGGCACCAGTTACTCACCTTTGTCCTTTCTCCTGTTAGTAATAACAGTTCTGCTAGACCCAATATCGGAGCTGCATGTAAAAGCCATGTCTGGCAATAACAACCTTATGAAACAAAATAATTAGTTAAGTCATAAAAAATTAGTTCTATTTGATATACCGGTATAGTTGATTTAAATGTCAGGTTTAATAAAAAAACAGTAAAGCTATCCTCATAATTAGAGGAGCTGTGGCTGAGCGCTAAGTGCTTGGTTTGTGAACCAAAGGTCCCAGGTTCGAATCCTGAGGAAGACTGGGATTTTCAATTTCCAGGATCTTTGAGAGACTTTAGACTGTCATCTTAATGGTCGTCTTGAACCCTGGCCATCTTCTTTCCGGAGGCTTGGGTTAGGCTGTATTAATCTATAATTCTGAAGGAACATATGGAACATGAAAACAATTTTAGGCCATATTGTACCCATTAGTCCTTGAAGGACTATCTATTCCTCTGCCCAGCCAAACCTAAAAGGGATGCTTGATAATAGCGTAATAATTATCACTTTACAAAAGTCCTAAATACAATCTATGATTATTTGTAAGTTAACTCAAGACAATATCAAAATGTTTGATAACCTATAGGTGTGAACAGCAGTATACAAACAAAGATTTAGGCCCTTATATTTACAGTGAGACTTTGTTAGATTTTAAAGTTGTAAATATATAATACATGTCAATATAGATTGATTCTTAATGTTCCCTCTTAACAGAAGATAGTTGTAATAAAATAGTACTTCAGATTCATACAGATAAGCAGCAATCCTGAAAAAAAAATCTCATTTTGGTTTTATGAATTAATATTGTTTATTTCCACTATGGTCTACTGTATAGAACTCTTAGATCTACATAGTTACAACAATAAGGAAATGTGTAGAATTGAATGTTTTACCTGTAAGTAGCAGCGTAATAAGAAAAAGGATGTGCTAATTCTGTATTATGTCAGTTTTTAAAAACATATTGTGTTGAAATTGCAAATAAAAAATCATTTTAGTAAATTTAACCTTAGAAAACCTTAGAAGTCGTTCGTTTATTGTGCTGCATCTCAACATATGCCTATTTGGTTTTCAGATTGATGTGTCTGGTTGTGTATGCTCCTTTTTATTAAAGGATTAAAGTATGGGATATTAAAGTATTCAAAGTTTTACAGAAGATTTGTATTAATTCAATTACTACTTAACAAATATCCAGCACAGGATTGGATAGTGTGTCATTAAACTTAGGGTTAGAATATAACAAGGACATTTCCAAAGCTTAATATAATGTGATATTAGTTTTCTAGAGGAATAAAATGATTTAACTCATTGTTTTAGGTGACTTTCTTTTTGTTTCACTCCACAGCAGGAAATAAATCAAAATCGATGTATGTCTTACAACCAAGATAAACCTAGAAACTCTCCTAACAAAGATGTGCATGATGGAAACTTAAAAGATGAAGAACAAAATAGTTCAAATGAAAATGGAACTCTCCAGCTGGTTTCTGCTGCAAAGCAATTCTCTAAGAACCATGGATTAATGCATAGCTCTAGAAAAACATTTAAGTGTGACTTATGTCAAAAACAAATATTTCATAAACCTAATTTAAAAGTTCACCCGGCACGCCATTGTGGAATGCACAAAAATTCAAATGTCAAATTTGTCTAAAAGAATACATTACCTCCACAAGTTTAAAAATGCATGAGATGATTCATTCTGGTAAAAAGCCATTTAAATGTCAAATTTGTCTAAAAGAATTCAATGACTACTCAAATGTAAAAAAGCATGAGATGATTCATAGTGGTAAAAAGCCATTTAAATGTCAAATTTGTGAAAAGGAATTTACTCAATCCTCTCATTTAAAGCAGCATAAAAATATTCATTTTGGTAAGCCATATAAATGTCCAATTTGTCAAAAAGAATTCTATGACTCCTCATATTTCAAAAAGCATGAGATGATTCATTCTAGTGAAAATCCATTTCAATGTCAAATTTGTCTAAAAGCATTCATTAACTTCTCAAATTTCAAATACCATGAGATGATTCATTCTGGTAAAAAGCCATTTAAATGTCAAATTTGTCAAAAAGAATACAAGAGGTCCTCAATTTTAAAAATGCATGAGTTGATTCATTCCGGTAAAAAGGCATTTAAATGTCAGTTTTGTCAAAAAGAATTCACTTTTTCCTCAACATTAAGGCAGCATGAGATGATTCATTCTGGTTTAAAGCCATTTAAATGTCAAATTTGTCACAAAGAATGTACCGCACTCATTCCTCAAAATTAAAACAGCAGAAATGATTTATTCAGACTAAAAGCCATTGAAATATTGAATTTATAATGTTATATTATCACAATACACTAACAATATTGATGTTTAAAAGTTACACTCCTATTTTTGATTAACGTGAAACAAGGAGAGACCAACCAGCAGAGACTAATACACAGTGAATACACACTACTGACACACGTAAGAGTAAACCATGAACACGCTAACATACTGAACAGTAGAACAAGGGAGACTACATGAAAACAAACAAACACACACACAACATACATAAACATAAATACACATATAAATGTAACATCCTCCGGTGTTTGAGGTTAGTCGTATACATAGTCACTAGTTCTTGTGGATTTGACCACTCGGCCTGACCTAGTTGTATAGGTTGTCGACCTGTGAGACCCGTCTTCTATATGGCTCTCAGGTCTCTGAGCATTAGGCCTACTTTCATCTGTGCTGGGTGCATCCACAGGTGCGGTCGTACCTGTTGGTGTAGGCGCATTCGTTTCAGCAGGCAGTGGGATTCTTCGTAAGTGAAGTCTATTTCGGCGATAAACTCCTCCGCCCGATTCAACTTCATACGACCGTTGTTGTAACTGACGAGTTATAACTCCCTTTTGCCAACGCTCATGGCCACGCGACCTTGACTTAAGTCTCACCTCTTCACCCTTAGCAAGGGGAGGTAAATCAAACACTTTCAAAAGTATGATAGTTAATTGTAATTAGTCCCATTTTTTCTGACGTTTTCTTCCCTAACAAGGGAGTTAAGTCATCTCTCACAACCACGAAATCAACACGATATCTCTTGTTGGTCATTGGATTTTGTACTACGAGTTGTACCTTTCCAATAGATATGAGTGTGCTACCGTCATACACACGTAGCTTGCTTTGAGTGGGACAGTTTTGTGCAGATTTAATAAGCTTCTTAGGGATGACATTAACGCTGGCACCCGAGTCAATCTGACACACAATCTTCTCACTCACCAACTATGATCATTTCAGCTTTTATGATTTTATTGTTTTGTCCACCTTGTACAGCAAGCACAGCCTCGTCATTAGAAGATAACGAATAACAATCATCACTGTCCTCCTGTACACATTGCAGTTTCTTTGGGTTGCATTGAATGCCGAAATGATTTTTTTGTTCACAGATATTACATATTTTACCCCACGCAGGACACAGTTCCTTTTTAAATGGGTGGTTTTGTCCACAAAATTTACATTTGCGCTGTTTATGAGCAGCATTTTGTTGTAGAATATTTTTTGCGAGACGAAACAGCGAACGCCTCATCCTGAGGTGGTGAGGCATCAGATGTACCTGTCTCTAGTACCTGTAGTTGCAAGTCAGCAGCTTCATTTGCCTTGCAGATTTCTATACAAGTCTTGAGTGTTAGTTTATGTTCTTGTAAGAGTTATTTCTTTGTCCTTGTGTCTCTGATGCCAACTACCATTCGGTCTCTTATTAATGACTCTTCCATATGGTCGCAAAAATTGCAGGTTTTAGCGAGTGTGGGTAGAGCTAGTAAGTAATCCTCGACGGTTTCTTGTGGCTTCTGCTGTCTGTTGTTGAAAACATATCTTTCATAAGTTTCATTTTTTAAACCAATGAAGTGCTCATCAAATGCACATATTATGTCTTGAGCATTGTGCTTTGGTTTAAAGGTGATACTGTTGTATACTGCCAATGCCTCTGGGCAGATAGTGTGCAAGAACAGTGCTTTGGCATACTCTTAATCTAAATCGTTTATTCTCTCGATAGTGCAATAGTTCAGCCACATTTGCTTTAAAAGCTTCCATTCCTCACACCCTTTCTTCACATTTAAAGGAGGTGAAGGGTTAATTCTTGGTTTAAAGTTAGTTTTACTTACAGTTTCCATTTTAGAAGTTACACTTTAACAGCCTTTACCTTTTCAGGATCAATCTTTAAACCATCATTTGTAATTAGATGTCCCAGAAATGTAATTTCTTTCATTTTAATCTCAGCTTTTTGTTTGTTCAGTTTTTTATTAACGTGAAACAAGGAGAGACCAACCAGCAGAGACTAATACACAGTGAATACACACTACTGACACACTTAAGAACACGTGAACATACTGAACAGTAGAACAAGGGAGACTACATGAAAACAAACAAACACACACACAACATACATAAACATAAATACACATATAAATGTAACATATAAAAAAGTAATTCTCTTATTCCTATTATTCAAACAATCATGTGATGATTCATTCAGGTAAAAACTATTTAAATGTCAAATTTTGCCAAAAAAAGCATTCATTCAATCATTAAAATGAGATGATTCCTTCTAGTACAAAGCTGTCTAATCTAGTTTATTTCCTCCCTCTGAGAACTACAGACATGACTGAATGAAGTCATTGTTCAGGTTTTAAAACATTGAACATCTCTCCTTTAAAAGTAGTATTCATTTCGTAACAAGTTATTTGTAATGTGCTACTTGTTTAAAACATAGAACATCTCTCCTTTAAAAGTAGTATTCATTTGGTAACAAGTTATTTGTAATGTGCTACTTTTTTTAAAACATTGAACATCTCTCCTTTAAAAGTAGTATTCATTTCGTAACAAGTTATTTGTAATGTGCTACTTGTTTAAAACATAGAACATCTCTCCTTTAAAAGTAGTATTCATTTGGTAACAAGTTATTTGTAATGTGCTACTTGTTTAAAACATTGAACATCTCTCCTTTAAAAGTAGTATTCATTTCGTAACAAGTTATTTGTAATGTGCTACTTGTTTAAAACATTGAACATCTCTCCTTTAAAAGTAGTATTCATTTCGTAACAAGTTATTTGTAATGTGCTACTTTTTTTAAAACATTGAACATCTCTCCTTTAAAAGTAGTATTCATTTGGTAACAAGTTATTTGTAATGTGCTACTTTTTTAAAACATTGAACATCTCTCCTTTAAAAGTAGTATTCATTTCGTAACAAGTTATTTGTAATGTGCTACTTTTTTAAAACATTGAACATCTCTCCTTTAAAAGTAGTATTCATTTCGTAACAAGTTATTTGTAATGTGCTACTTTTTTAAAACAAAAATATTGTCGTGAATCTCTATGATCTTTTAACTGATCATTCAGGTATGCATCCTTTTAAATGTCTCTCATGGCAAAATCAGTTTATTAGTTATTCTAGCTTGAGAAATAGAGGAAGCAATAAAATCACTTAAAGGTGGCAAGTTGCCTGAAATTGATAACATACCATCAAAACTTTAACTGCATTACATATAACTAGGAAGTTTAACGACAATCTGTCCGAAAATATGGGATGAAGAAACAGAGCCAAAAGAATTAAATATTTCACTGCCGAAGAAAGGAAACGTGAGACAATGCCAAAACTCGAGAAAGATAAGTCTGGTCAGAAGCCAGAGCGAGATAATACTAAGAATAATTCTGAACAGAATGATGGCATGTGATGAGGGAGTTCAACATAGATTAAAAATATTATTGATATTATCAAAGCCATACCGGTATATTAAAATATGATTAGCTCAGTACTTCTAGAAAAAAATCTGCTGCCATGAGTAAACTGGAAACTCTGAAAGAGTAACATCAGCTTTCCCGTAAAATTAAAGTGGTATTCTTTCCTGGTGGTCTCTACATATTGTAAATGTTGGATACTGAACACTCAGGCTGAAAGAAGAATCCAAGCCTTTGAGAGTAAATGCGACAGAAAAATGCTGGGATACCAGCAAAAGAAGACACATGAGTCAACACAAGTCAACACTCTGGTTGGCAAAAAGAAAGAACTCAATATTGTGAAGAGACAAAAGCTGAGCTGGTTTGGTCATATTGTAAGACACGACTCCATGGCTCGCTTCCAAAGGTCATTCTTCAAGGTACAGTGGTACAGTCTTAAAAAACCTCATCAGTTTGCTGCTCTTTCTTTGAATACAGCCTATTCACAAGAATATTTAGAGGGAATGAATTTATGTTTTTCATAAAACTTTTAAAAGATGTAATTTAAGTTCAAGTGATTGCGCTAGGATGTTGTATAAACATGACCGTGTCGTAAGTAGTACTTGTTAAGAAATATTTGAGCAGAAATAATTGATATGATATTCATTAAGAATCACAAACATCAGATTTAGTGTTATATGATATTAAGAATCACAAACATCAGATTTAGTGTTATATGATATTAAGAATCACAAACATCAGATTTAGTGTTATATGATATTAAGAATCACAAACATCAGATTTAGTGTTATATGATATTAAGAATCACAAACATCAGATTTAGTGTTATATGATATTAAGAATCACAAACATCAGATTTAGTGTTATATGATATTAAGAATCACAAACATCAGATTTAGTGTTATATGATATTAAGAATCACAAACATCAGATTTAGTGTTATATGATATTAAGAATCACAAACATCAGATTTAGTGTTATATGATATTAAGAATCACAAACATCAGATTTAGTGTTATATGATATTAAGAATCACAAACATCAGATTTAGTGCTAATGTAACATGTTTTAATTGGATTTTATTTGTTTCTTTTCTTGCAAAATGAATTTCGTATAAATGAAACAAAACATTTTAATCTATTTTCTGTTGTCTTTAGGTATATCATTGTCAGAGCAGGGGTGTGTAAGATGTGAGATTGTGTGTGTGCTTGTTTATTTTATTAGTTGTGAGTTTTCAAGGGAATAAATAGGGTAGGCAGTGGTCAGTCTAGTCAGTTGGAGAATAGGGTGTGGATGGTTGTTTTGGTTAGAGTAAGGAGATATCATTCTTTCTGTGTGTGTATTGAATATTTTTGGGTAATGCTATGGTGTTTGATGATATCCTTAAGATAATGCATTATTAAATCTAGGTCTAAGTGCCCTTGGATACCGGCAAGTAATTGGGGCACATTTAATACTCTCTAATACCAGTATATTATGATTGTGCATTTTATATGTTTATATATAGAGTTCGTCCATTTTGGTTTGATGATGACCACTTTGTCATCCAGGGAGGGTTGAGGGCTTTGCACTGGGGTTTTATGCCTCCTCGTGTGGCTGGTGAGACCTATGTCAGCCTGGAATGTTCGGCTGCACACTAGGCAGGGTATTCCAGCTGGAGCTAGTGTCATTGGCCTTGCTTTTCTTCTCTGGCATTTTTGTTCTGCCAGCGTTTCTCTATTTTCCTTAGCAACCTGTGCGCCAGTTTTGTCATGTGCCTCTATCTCCCAGGTGTCTGGGTCTATGCTACACTTTCCTTCACTTGGCCATACAAGAGTCGTTTAGGGATGCAGCGGTCTTCCATTCTGCAGACGTGTCCAGCCCATCGCAGCTGGGACTACATCAAAATTGTGTGGATGCTCTGCAGACCCGCTCTTTGAAGGACTTGAGTATCTGGTATTTTGTCTTGCCATTTGACATTCAGTATTTTACTTAGACATGTCATGTGGAAGTAGTTCACTATCTTTGCATGTTTTCAGTACACTGTCCACGTTTCTGAGGCATAGAGCAATGTAGGGAGGATGACAGCTCGATAGATCCCTAGCTTTGTATTTGTTTATAAGTTTATACTATATTGTTGAGTGTTGATACAATAGTTGTTCCTATTAAAGTAATCTGGAATGGTCAACCTCTTCATATATATGTGCAAACCATTATCAGAGTCATACCCTTAGTACAGTGTGGTGTCGTGCTCACCCACATCAAGCCATTTGTCCACAGTAAGAACTAACCTAAGTTCTTTATAATCATTAAGACTTAGAAGACTGTAGAACAAACCAGAGTATTTATTGTCATGAGAGTCTATGATTGTAGCCAGTGTTATTTTCAAGAGCACAGTCCTGGATCTAAGTTTTGTCCATGCACCAAACTTCCTTTTCGATTTAGAACAATTCATTTGACACCAACCTGGTTTGAGTTGTATGAGGGATAGACATAGTTTATAATGCCTAATGGGTTGCCTGAGCTGAATGGGTTGCCTGAGCTAGCCAGAAAAACCAGTGACTTGGCAGAATTTAAGTCATTGGTTAATATGCATGACTAAATGCATGACGCGTAGGACGTAATCATCTTCTTTTTTGAAGTAACATCTGTATTATATAAGATAATTTTGTGGTTCTTTTTATTCTTCCTCAAAGTTGACTCCTAAAATCTAAGCAACAGATGGGCAGCTGAGGTTTGAAATCAGTCTCAGCAACACTAGGGCAGCTGGGGTTTGAAATCAGAGTACCTATCTACAAATGTATTTCTCCCAGTTTTAGCAGTGCCTTCACCTGTCAGTAGAAGCAATTCAAAGTCACACGAGTAGTCCAGGGACTGATCTTTGTTGTGAGAGAAACTATTTGAGTCATATCATTAATGATCAGTTTCTAGAACTCACACTTCTTTGGCCCATCAGTTGTTATGGTGGGAAAATGTACATTCTGTTAACAACTATATTAGAAAGCCCCCACCACTGTGACACATTCTGGCCCACGAGTTCCAGAAGAGTTACATTTTGCATCTCCTGTGAAGTGATACGAAGAGTCAACAGGGGGTTTTAACACTTTAGTCCACACTATTCGCTTTTTTTTGTGCTGTTATTTATATCTAGACTGAGGTACTGGTATAAAGAAAAGTAATAGTCCTAACAAAGTAACAGTCCAAAACACAAACAAAGCAGGAAATAAAAAAAAAAAAAGCCCACAAAATAAACAAATTAAAAAACTATGCAATTCTTATATTTGGTCTTTGTGTTGTTTTTTTGTGAGAAAATATTGACCTGTCACATTGACATAACACAATTTAAATTACTTTCTAAAAAAAAACAACAACATTTTATGAACTACATTTTAAGAATCCATTCAACTGAATATGTATTAATGCAATGGTCAATGACAAAAAGTTGAGTTCAATTTACATAAGTTAAAAAAAACTGCAAGAATAAGATCCCATTAATTTCTATATTTCTAATTGAAATGACTTATTTGGTGAAATGTACAAGTGTAAGAAAAAACAAAATGGAAGATTTTGATTTAAGAAAATATGATTACAAGTGAGTTTCCCATGTACCCTACACACCATTCAGTCTTGTAAAATAGTTTTAATACAAACATCATAGCACTTCTTCTAAACACGCCCTCTCCCCAACAGTTCGCATGCAATACATCTATGGATACATATATTTATTTCTGTACTAGAGCAATGGCTTTGCATCAATATACCGGCATTTACAAGTTTGCAATTCAGAGAGAGAGAGACAGCAATGAAGATTTCAAAGATGAACCTGACCAACCCAAATACAAGTCAATCAGTACACTTCAGTGTACAAGTATTTACATAAGCTGGTTGAAAGTTGTCGCTGAATGTCAAGTTTCTGAGCTTTAGAAAAAAGAAATTTCTAGCATTAAGAATGAGACATGGTAATTTAGTGGCCGACAGCTTGAGGGACCACAAAACAGTCTCAAAAGTATCTTCAAGCTCTAACTTGAACTACACAATGATGAAGTTTGTCACTTCAAGGACAAAACAGTCTCAAAAGTATCTTCAAGCTCTAGCTTGAACTACACAATGATGAAGTTTGTCACTTCAAGGACAAAACAGTCTCAAAAGTATCTTCAAGCTCTAGCTTGAACTACACAATGATGAAGTTTGTCACTTAACTTCAAGGACAAAACAGAAGCTTGACTCGTATCCCTGAAATTGCCTTTAACTTATTAAAAATAAAAACACTGTTTACATTTTTTCCTATAAAATTCCATGGTGAACACTGGAGTGGCATTTCAAAAATTCTCTAATGATTTTCTTAGAAAATAAGTACCTACCAAATTGGTTAAACTGTGAAAACTCTGGGTTGATCATTATAACTTTTCAAAATATCATCATTTAAATTAAATTTATAGGGTATATCTTAAGGAAGAAGTACTTAACTAATTGGTCACATACTGGTACCTCGTGAAAACTCTGCAAAAAAGGGCAGCAAAGATTATGATTACTAAGAAAACTGTCCTCGTTTAATGTTAGCGAAAAGGCCTTGGCTATGTTTTATCACGCTCACATCTGCAATATTTTAAGTTTCAATATCACTGCCTGGTATGGCAATCTGAGCATTACAAATAAAATTTATAGAATCCTAAATGCTGCTGGTACAATCATTGGCAAAAAACAAACCCCATCTGGGCAGTTGTTTGAGACAAACATCTATAAAAAAAGCTAACAAGATCCTCGAAATAAAGAATCACCCTTTGTGTCAGGATTTTGTGATTTTACTATCACAAAAGAGATACAAGACACCGATAGCAAAGACAGACACAAACACTCTTTTGTTCCCCTGGCAATCAAATCATTAAATAAGAACAATCTGGTATAAACTTTGTCTCATGTAAATTATGAGTGATTCTGGTGTGAATGTACACTTTGGTTTCTTATAGTTATAATGTTTTTTGTTTGGTGAAATGCACAAATTGTAAGACAAATTTCCATACGGATAATAATGATGATTATTATTATAATAATTTTTCAAAATATTAAATTAAATTTGACTCGTGTCTTCTATTTTGAACATTCCTTTGCACAGTGCTGCCCACAAATATTTCCCTTACCAGTATTCAGCAACAAAATGAAATCAATGGACCTCATTCACCAATTGTAAACAAACACCATTTAGCCACGTGATTCTCTATATCTTCTATACAAAATATAATATTTTTTTCATTGTTTTATCCATATTATCACGTGGCTAAGTGTTGTTTGTTTACGATTGGTGAATGAGGTCCATTAGCAGACATACTAACATCAACATTTCCTTTACTGCCCGATGAGCAGCAAGACTGATGATAATAGAACTTTGACTGTGCAAGCTCACTGGAAATAATGAAGTCTTACAAGAAGTAGAATGAGATAGTATGGACCACACCAGCTTCATAAATTGATTTGAAAAAAATCTTTTTTTTTTAGGTTACTTGTTCCTAACATGATTCCTACTTTTTAAATGCAAATGAAACAAATTTCTTTAAGTGAGAAACTCCAGTATCTTAACTTTTTAAATAGACTGTTTATGTACATACCAGTATCTTTCTTCTATTGGTGCAATACCCATTTATGATCTATGGTTGAAATAGGAGTTCAAGTTTCAACATCACCATTACTTAAACACTTAGCATAGCAATAATTGGCCTGACAACTTACTAATCTGATGAGCCTGACCGCAGCCTTGGAGAAAAGGTGACTCACCACTGAAGTGTCTTGAGTACCGGTACCGGTAATCAGAAAACTGTGCTGTCTACTTTATTCCAATCTCCACAGATAAATGGTTTGGCAATACACTGAAAAGAAAATATCCTTCAGAGATGCCAGCACAACAAGCAGCTGCCTTTACTTCCATCAACTTAAGTCAGGTACCCATTAGAGTTGGGCAGACTCAGGGGCGCCCTCAGAATCCAGAAATTCAAAATCCTAGTCTTTACCGAGATTCGAACCCAGGACCCCAGGTTTGGAAGCCAAGCGCTTAACCACTCAGCCACTGTGCCCCCATACAAAAAGGAACTCACAAGGAAAGAGGAAGTGGAGACAATCAGATGGGAAAGATGCAGATACGGTTGGAGAGTCTTGCCCAGTAAACAGACACCTCTTTGTGGCCTACGCACCAGATGGGACCTCAGGATAAGAGGAATAAATAGAATTAAGTGACCAGGAGAAAGTGAGAAATCCGTTCTGGTATATCTGTCAATGATCAATCTAGAATTCAAGTAAGTTTAATAAATATTTTAGTTAACAGTGAAATAGTTTTACAAGAAAACAAACTATGTACATTTCATAGAATAAATACACATTAACTGCAATCATCAGAGTGCTTTCCCTTTTTTTGGTCTTAATACTGTCAACAGAAAACAATCTTAAACATGAACAAAAATAATGAAACAATTTTACTTTTTTTGTTTGTTTTTGGGAAGCACTTATACATTTTAAAGTGCACAATGAACTACACAACACACAGTGCAACTTATAGATAGCCTCTATACAATTATTTTCTTTAAATAACATATGTACTAGTTATCAATTAGTTTGTGCTTCAACAGATGATGAAATTTTGTAATCTTCTGAGTAGAAGTCAAGTTTCAATGTCTATTATTATACATTTTCTTAAACTCCTACTCACACAAAACCTATCGCTGTGGGTTGTATAAAGAAGGACAATGAGACCATTTCATTTCAGCAATACAGTAGCAGGAACTGGCAAGAAAACAAGGTTTGATCCTAAGCAATGTTGCAACTACAGACTTGACGCAGACTGTGACTTTAAAACAGTCTTCAGTGACAAAAGTAGCAGGAAAAAAAAGGTTCTACTTGGATAGACATGCTAAAGAAAAAATAATAAACCAAGTCCATCACTTGATCAGTGTTCAAAAACATTTTCTCATCACAAAAAAGTTGAGAAACAATATCATCATCAATATTACAGCCTGTTAGAACTGTACTTGAGAGACAATATAAAAAAAACAACATAATATTAACCCATTGGCTCCTATGTACTACTGACATTAACCCATTGGCTCCTAAATATTATAACAATCAGGGTGTCATGTGGCCAGCACAACAACCAAACGCCTTTACTTTTCCCCAACTAATGTCAGGTACCCATTAATAGCTGGGTGGACACAGAGGTGCCCTGAAGATCCTGAAATTTAAACTCCCAGTCTTCGCCAGGATTCGAACCTGGGAGCCCTGGTTCAGAAGCAGTGCGCTTTACCACTCGGCCACTGCGTCTCCATGTAAACTAAAGGATACCGGTCCATTTTTATACCGGTAGAAGTGTAGATACCCAATGTTAATCATGCCTGCTACCACTTAAAAATACTGGTACTTAACAAACAATTAAAATGACAGTACTATTGTAAAATACCAAAGTCAAACTATTGTGTACCGGTAACTGTTCTCTATCTTTAGTTAGCCTAACAAATGTGTTGTTAATACATTAGATATTATGTTAATATTTATTATTCATGGGGCAAGGTGGCTGAGCAGTAGAGTGCTTGGTCTCCATGCTGAGGAGTCTTGTTCGAATCCCAGTTGGATTTTGAACTTCTGCATTTTTAGGACACCCATTTCTAATCCTGATGAATTTTGTGGAAATGAGGAGAAGGCCATTGTGCTGGACACGCGATTTAAACATTAGCCATAGAAACAGATGAGCCTCTTGGAGAGGAGTTCCTATGTTTTATTCACAAACATGTTAAAAATTCTTAACATTGGAATTATAGTACGCGCAGCAGAAATAAAACTCAATACAAAGTTACTACAAAATCTGTACATCTTCCAGACATTTAGCTTCAATTTAGTCACTATAAAGCCCCTTTTCATAAGCAAGCTAAACAACCGGAACTTATTTTTTTAGCTTTATTTTTATATCTGTGTCATTGTTTTTCTCTAGTAAATAAAAAAAAAATTGGATCCAAATAAAAAAATTAAAGAGCTATGAAAATTTAAAAAAAAATAAAAATTTTAATGCTAAAAAATATAAGACAACTGTACAAGATTTTATTAGCTCACTTGAATCCCACTTTTAAAAAAATCCATACTAGATAATCATTAGTCATTTACACTAAAGACAAAGGTTGCAATGATCACTTTGGAAGTTTGCAAATGTATTGCCAAGTCAAAAGTGACATATTGGAAAAAAGATCTGATTAGTTTTTATGTAAAATATAATGTGGGGAAGTTTAAGGTACCGCTACCGTACACCTAAGAAATTGTGAAAGTAAAAAAAAAATATGTAAGAAATTACTTAAGAGTACCGGTATGGTACAAATAATTTAGCAAGAAATTGAAATCTTGAACATAATGAGAACCTCCATTGTTAAGACTTAGCACAACATTTAATACAACAGCTTATTGTCGGGCTTCATTTGATTGAGAGCTTTAATCCAACATTAACCAGGAAACTTATAACATTTCTCAACTATTCCATTCAGGATTGTAATTTTTAAAATATGTTTTACATATTTTGGATGTTCCTTCAGAATTGAAGATTATTACATCCTAGTCTAAACCTCCCTCTAGACCAGAGGGAGTGTGGCGACTGGGAGGGTTCAAACCCAGGGCGATCGAGATGACAGTTCAGAGCACAAACCTGGCAGCCATCTTGCCTGGGCTATCAGGTTAAAAAAGAATAATATAAAGAAGTTTATTTGAAGATTGAAACATTAGATTTCTCAACTGATGGTCTGTTTGATCCCAGCCAGCCTGGACAGCAAGACATAAAGATGTACACTGACCAGATATAAATATGGTCATTAAGGAAAACAGTCACATGAATTTACTGTCCAGATTGTTACCATTACACAAAAACATTAGCCAAAAAAAAATTTGTGAGGTACTCCTCGGTTTCCAGCATACCAAGAACAAGTTCAAATGATCCCAAGGAAATATTTGATGAAAACTTACATACAGGTAGGTACATATATAGTGTCATTCTGTCTGCCTTCAAAAGTTTGAATACATTACCATACATACAACAACAATGCATAATTAGAGACATGAGTTCACTATACCAAAAAGAAAAGAATGATGATGATTAGAAGCACTAATGATAAAACTCCAATAGCGCACCACTGTCTGCGATCTGAAATGGAAAAATAAAAAGTATTTACAAGGCTAATCATTTGTATTTATTTGTCTAATGTATTTGCTGCATCAAAAAAAAAGGAGATAAGAAACAGGATGACAATGGCAATTGGGCCCCATGATAACCTGCTGGCCACTGTCAAAAACGAAAGCTAAAAGTTTTTGGCTTTACACAAGGCACTTGTTTCTGGGAACAGTCGGCCTACTAGGCAAAATTAGAGGAGACCGAGAAAGCACTGGTAAGAAAACCTTAAAGAATGGATGCGCCTGTCATTGAAAGAGATTCTATTCAAGGCAAAAGACAGGCATGGAAAAAAGAGGGGTCAACAGATCATGCGGTGCCACATTGTTCAACAGACTAAGGAATATGTGATGGTGAATATATTTTTTCATCTTTGATGAGATGTGAATGTAGAGACCAAATTTGTGCTTATTGTCTTTTTGTTTAAGCCAGCACCAATACATGGTGATTCTATCTCACAAAAACAATACTAGACATAAAAGCAAACAGAATGAATAACTACACCTTATTAGGAAACTAGTTGTTACAGTGCTAGTGCAGTGTGGTGTGATTATTAAGTGGTGTAAATTTAGGTTTAGAATGGAATCAGCAAAAGAAGATTATATTGATATGAAAGTTCTTATGACCTTTTGTGTACCTCTTTAAAAAAGGCTTAAACTAATTAGAAATGGAAGCTGTTTTGTATAAACTTAGAATTTGAAAGGATACTTGAGTCTAACTTAACACAAGCATTAAGGTCAATATTAGAAGTCATTTTAAAGCTGATAATCTCTTTGAGAAAAAAATAAATAAATTCAGTACTAGTACTCATAGCATGAAAAAAAAAAAAGAATTACAAAGGTGTAAAAAAAAAAGAGAGGCAATATATATAAATAAAAAAAAATATTATTACAGTACCAGTTATATGAACTTTGGAAAGAGAAGTTGTTTTTCTTTAAAGACACAAGGTACCGGGTACATATAATGCAGTATCTATCTAAAAAAACAGATACAAGAACTCCTTTGTTTGCCCTGGCAATCAAATCATTAAATATTAAATACAATCCAACTTTCTGATGTTTAAAATCACGTCATGTTTGAATGAAACTGGTGGACATGTACATTTTGTTTACTAAAGTTATAATGTTTTGTTTCATGTGGTACCGGTATTTCACTAATTGTACAACAAATGTCCACAAGGACAATAATGATACTATTATTGTTATAACTGTTCATTGATTACATTATATTTAAGGAAAAAGATTCTACAGGACCGGCATTTGCTCAATGGCAAGACTTAGATTTAAAAACAAAACAGAAAAAAAAAAGAATTTAAAAAAAAAAAAGATTCTATTAAGGCCTACAGAAACTGTCTCATGAGAAAACCAGACTTATCGGTACAATACAAAAAAAAAAAAAAAAAAGAATGAAAAAAAAGGGTTCTATCTAGGTCAGCGGTTCTCAACCTTTTATGCTTGGCGACCCCTTTTTACAATCCCCTACTCTGCCGCGACCCCCCCCCCACCCCACACACACAGCAATAGAAGAGTAGACAACAACAGTCCATATTTTCGATGGTCTTAGGCGACCCCTGGCAAATCGTCAATCGACCCACAAGGGGGTCGCGACCCACAGGTTGAGAACCCCTGATCTAGGCCTACAGAAACTGTCTCCTGAGAACACCTACCATTTGACATGTGTAACACTTTAGCCATTTTCTTCATAGTCTGGTCCATCTTATTCTCGGTGTTATCCATCTCATGGTGGAATTCATCTAACATCCTAATGAAGCAAACAAGTTTCAGTTTGAGAGGGGAGGAAGAAAGTTATTCAACTATAGTCCAAGGTAACTCTTCTGTTTTCTTCATTCTTTTTAAACAAAAGGGGGGAAAAAATCATCAAGCTTTTTGTCTATTTTTCGGCATCTAGGATTTAGGATTTTATATACAGGCACATTTCATCCATATTAGGTGCCTCCACTTTGTATTTACTTGTCATGATGTTCAATATTTCTTCAATTTTAAATCTGAACAAAATGCCCTACTGCCAGTAGCAAAGAAGTGACAGCAGCAATTTTCAAGTACATTATTTATTTACATTAGGATAACACTCAATAGCTTGTAGAAATATCTTTACATTCATGTCAACTCTGAATGGTAGTTCATCTGTTTATCTTTTTGGAAGGGGGAGGGGAGATAGGGGGGAGTTTCTGTGTTGAGAAGATAGATTGGGATGAGCTTTTTTTTTTTTTTTAATACTAAAAATTTTCTTAAGATTACTGGAAGAGGATTTGTAAAATTAGGGCTTTCTTGTTTTTAAGGAATGATCGCTTGATTACCATCAAGATGCAAGACAAATACTGGATGAAGATGATTCTGTCTAACTGTTGTTGTTTTTTTCGTTCATAGAATATATACATAACAAAGATGTACTTGTAAAGAGAAGTATCCCAAACTCAATATTTTATTTAACTTTATAAAAGTTGCAAGTGTATATATGGGGGTGTGGTGGCTGAGTGTTTAAGTGCTTCGTTTCCAAACCAAGAGGTCCCAGGTTTGAATCTCGGTGAGGACTGGCATTATGTATGTAGAGATTTTAAGGACACCCCTGAGTGCACCAAAATCGAATGGGTAACTGACTTTTATTTAGGGAAAGTAAAGGTGGTTGGTCGAGCTGTTCACATGACGCCCTGCTCATTAACTATTGGCCAAAGAAATAAATGACCTTTACATCATATGCCCCAGAGATTGCTAGGTCTGAAAGGGGGTAGTTTACGTATATAAACACACATATCTTGGTGAAGACTGGCATTTTGTATTTAGTGATTGATTAATAAATTTAGTATCAACAAATTTATTTTATTTGAATTACTTTTGCATACCACATCTTGCATGCTATAGCTATGGTCTAATCTCTTATAGATGGTGGGAGGGGTGTGTGTGTCAGGATTCAAACTCAAGCCTCTTTAATAGATAGCCCAAGGGGTTTATGCCACTCAGACATACATTCTACTATTGACAAAACATCATAATAGCCAACCAAAATATTTTCTTTGAACTTATTTGGCCAATTCACAAAAGTTACACTCAATGACTACTCACAAATTCTGATCTTCCAATTCATTGCCGATTTGTTGACTCATGTTTTTTAAAACGCCAACACTGGAGCCTATCATGTCCAGCTGGTCATCCTGAGATCTTATCAATAGCTAAGACAAATAAAAAGAAGTGAATTAATTTAGTCATGAAAAAAAATCATTGTCGGGTAGTCGATATTATGATTAAAATGAAACTTTATTAAAAAGTAGTTAATCAAAGAATAAATGTTTGAAATTGAAGCTTTCGATTTTATTGTAAAAATTGGCAGTCCAAATTCAAATTTATTTGGTAACTCATAGATAGAACTTTAATAGATGTAGTAAAAAAAAGTACAATTTTTTCAAAAAACTTTCAGGTTATTCATTTTTACCTTTTAGGAATTTAAACACATTAGGTCAAATTTAATAAACTTTTATAGCTTAAAACAATTGGATCATTACAAAAAGACTCACCTTCTGTTGCTGCTGTGTGTCATTGATGAAGCGTTGATTGGCTTGTTCCATTTCTTCATCCAGTCGTTTGTATTTGTCTTGTGGAGCTTTAGGACCGTTGGAGCTTGATGTCATCAGAATTTGTCTGGCATTGGCCTCTTCCCTTTGTCTGTTCCCTGGACTTGAAATTTGGCTCTTCATGTCCTGTAGCATTAAATGAATAACTACACTGAAAACAACCATTACCTGTTATTGTTGTTAACTCTATAAATAAGATTAGATAATAATTATAATTATACTAGTAACTAGAGCCTGAAATATAAGAACATAACTAACTCTCACATGAAACATGACAGGTGGCACAACTAGCTATAACTTGAAATGTGACCTATATAAAATAACTAACTCTCACATGAAATATGACAAGTAACAAAACTAACCCTGACAGCTGATTTCGTCTTCTCAACAAAGTTTCGCCTCTCTTGTAGATCGTATTCAGAGATTTTGAATTTTCTGGGATTTTTTTCAACAATGCGTTACATAAGTTAAGAAAAACAAAAATTGTGTCCCTTAAATATTTCTATCAATACCGTATACTAAAAAAAACATAGCATAAGGTACACATTTGATAAAGTTAAGAGAACTTTAAATGGATAGTTGTTTGTAAAGCTTCCCTGAGTGAAGAAGAAATGAAGCCCCAAAATTGTTACACAGGTATTTTCAATCATTTTAAAGAGAATAAAAGGAAAACGAGCCTTGCAAGGTCTCATATCTCTCTAATAGCTTAGAGCATTATCAAGCCCAAATAGGTCATGATTTGAGCTCTGCTCAATATAAAACAATATAAAGTTTAATCCAAGCCAAACATTCATGGAAAAAGAAAGTGAGATAGAAGAAAGAAGTTTTAGGAAAAAAAATAAAAATATTTTGAAAAAAAAAAAAATCAAGAAAAGGATAAATGTAGTGATAGCCTTGACTGAATACCAAAGAGAATAGAGGGATGGTTCACTTAACATATATCCCAATTATTTTACATTAAAAGAACTGAACAATTATTTAAGGATATCAACAGTCTCTTCTAAGTCTTCGAGATCCCATTCTATGCTGCGTAAGCTGTTTCTCAATTCATTGGTGGTATACTCTAACTCCTCTCGTGAGGACATGACGCCATTCTCCTGTAGCTCTCTCCATCTATTAAACAAATTACGAACAACACCCAGAGCCTTTTGTACCTCACTGCAACGAGAATTATTATTTTTTTTTAATTTTAGGATTTCTGATCAAATATACTAAAATCATAATTTAAATTAGGACTTTACTTTCCTATGCCATGTGATAATAGATAATAAAAAGTAATTTATGCAAATTTTCTTCAACTTATTATAGTAACGGTTTTTGATGTTCATCATAATATTCATCAATAGTCAGAGACTCGATGAAAAACCATTGACAGGCACAGATGAAGAAAAAAGAAGTGAAGCTTAATATACCCAAGGCAGACATGTACATCAGATGTGGCAATATTTGCCAAGTGCATTTGGGCCTGTGGTCTGTGTAATCACAAGGAATACTTCACTCATCCTTCATCTTCTGATTAACTCTTTCTCTCCATAATTATTTACCACATTCTGGTGGAATCAACGTTGGTATTGCAGTTAGGAGAGAAAGGGTTAAAAAACAATGCCTTACATTCAGATGTTATTGAAAGAAATTTGCAAGCAAGTGGGGGTGGTAAAATGCCATCTCTTAAAATGACTAGAATACTGACAAGGTTTTATTAATAGGAGGTACCGTATCCTTGAAAACTCTATTTTTGTTATTTGTATCCCAGAACAAAATCCAATTTTTGGTTTCTGAAATAGATTTTTAGCTAATACTAGTAACTACATTGAATAGAGCAAGATGTAAGACAAAGACTTTTTGACTGTTGTTATTTTTCTGTCATATAATATATACATGATAGAGCAAACATTTTTTTTTACATAACAGTCATTTTTATTGCTAAAATTGATTTTTAAAACATGTTTTAAGATGTTTTTTGAAAGCATGTGTAACAATAATCTTATCAAATTTGGCAAAAGAATAGTTTAAAATTATTGTTATTATATCTACAAAGACTGAACCAAGTCTTTGGTCTCATTTTTTTTTTATGATCACGATTCTAAAAAAGCCTTGTCTTCACGCTATGTTAATATTTATCTCCTTTTGTTTAAAGAGACATTTAAAATCTTAGTAGATAGCTGTAAAAATACAAAGATGTTCCCAAAGAAATCTTTGACAAAAGTTCCTCAATTCACTCAAATATATTTAATAAATATATAAATATATTTTTATATATAAAATTATTTATGACAAAAACTGTTTTCCTCCAAGCTTGAAGTAAAGACTTAGAACTTGATTTGTTAAAAAGAAATAATATATATATATATATATATATATATATATATAAATAAATATGTATATACCGTGACATATATATATTTATATATATATATGTGTGTTAATTCATACTTACTCTCGTACGACAAAGAAAGGGTCTTCCAATGACATTTTATCAGATAAAAGAAATTTTTTTAGCTATCCAGGTCAAATGTCACAAGCAACGATAGTTAAATCCTCAAAAGCTTTACACTTAGCTGAAGTAAGATTAAAATATAATTATTTGTAAAAATATAATATATAATAATATAAAATTAATAAAAATATAATAATTTGTAAACTTTGCGGAGAGGTGCGGTCCGCACAGGGAGACACCCCTTTTGGAGTGACACTCAAGTTGGAAAAATATGTCTTGGCAAAAGCAGACACATTCCAAATGACATATATATAGCATGTAATTACCGTTTTCATATATTATAATATTTATAATATTATATATATAATATTAGACACATGTCATGACACAGTCATGACATTTTAATCTATTTTATAATAATGTAATAAAGTATAAACATTATAGACCCTAGATCTATACTATATTTAATAATAATAATATTATAAATATATAGATCTAGACATTCTAGACTTAGACTTAAAATATAGATTGATCTATCTAAAATCTAATAATTATTAATTAAAATTATTATTTAAAAAAAACGCACTCACTAGAGTCGCTCATGTTTATTACTTTCTCGTTGTTGAAGGCGCTGTACCGCTGTCACTTAATTTAGATTTTCATCTCTAGATTTATAACACTAAAGGGGAAGAAACAAAGTAGATCTGTAAAGAGTTAATAGAAAGAAAAAAAGAGACGTATTTTGATAAACTATTTTACAGTGTCCACCATTTTGGCTACTTCTATTGACGTCATTAAATGGAATTCCTTCGAGGATCCCTAACCTACTTTCCAAATCTTAAAATATGTAGTTTTGTAAAATGTGTACTGAGACTATTAACTGAAAACAAAGTAAAGAAAACATAACATTAATATTATACCTAGAGTAGATATATATTGTTAACACCTAGAATATATCTAAATAATTTAGTAAACAAATTTAGTAGTTTAATACTTGATATTTGGCGTAACCGAAAGGTGGAATATGAAAAAAAATGTTTTTGAGGGAAAGGGGGGGGGGGTGGACAAAAGAAAAACAAAACAGCAATCATACTTTTTAATGAAATAAGAAAACATCACTCGATCTGAACAGATTTTAAAGAATTGAACGACTCGATCTAGAATAACTTAGACTTAGTCGTCTTAGATCTATATAGATCTATAGATTATAGATCTAGATCTATACACAATTAAACATGGATATTTCTCGATCTTGGAACTTTTTAGAAAATATTTTAACCGCTATTTCGGTAAGTCATGATTGATCATAAATCATGATGATCATTCATTCTTGAAGTTCTAGTTCTAGTCCTCCTCCTAGTCATTCTAGATCTATCATCTACTAGAGTCTAGAGAGTAGAGTCTAGTAGAGTTTAACTAGAGTAGAGTGACGACCTATTTAATAAAATAAAAATACTACCAAATAATTTCCCGCAAATACTCAAATATAGTGTTATAGACCATAGTCAATACTAATTAGTAATTTATACTATACCTAGTAAGTAATATAGGGAGGTGAACAAAAAAATTTTTTTTTGAAAAAAAAAATTTTGCTTAGTAAATCATTAAAGTACTTGATTGGAACTGTCCATCGATGTAAAAATTATGACTGTATGTTTAATAGTTAGAAAGTTATGATTTTTTTTGTGTCGTTTTGGCTTAACATAGGTTGACATGGAAAAATTGTGATGAGAGCGTCTCGGTCGCTTAGCCAGCGAGACACACCCCCCGCTCAAAAAGTTAAAATTTGGAATTGAGTTTCGTAGGGGATAAATCTACTTATTCAATAAGAAATTTAATAGTAGATTTAGTATTCATAGTGAATTTCTAGCTCACAAATCTGATTTCATTTGTATTTATGAACTTTACTTGTTTAAAATGTAAATATTGATGAAATAAACAAATTATCGGGTCTAGATCTACAAGAAATGTCAGAGAGGCGGGGACAAAATGGCGGCGTTGTGATGGCAGAAAATAACAAAATATTTAAAAAGTGGGATCAAAATCGTCTGAAACAATTATTTTTCAAATGCGCTTTCAAATTAATGCGACGATGATTAATTCACAAAAACTATTTGAATATATCCAGAATATTAGGCTTTACATTACCTCAAGTGGTTAAAAATTGATGACGAAATTTCCTTAACAAAATTCACAAAAACTGTAAAAATCCCATAGCCCACAATGATAACCGTATTTTCAAGTTTTTGGGCGATGCGACGGATAAATCGCGATAAAACTTGGTAGAATTATAGCCAGGCATGATATCTACCGTGATAAAAAAAATGAATGTTTGATGACTTTCCTGGACCCTGTATTGCTAAAAACAAAAAATGAGTATTTTTTATTATAAATATAAAAATGACAAATAACTTTTAAAAAAAAACTTAATTAAGCTTTATGTAGGCCATTGTCTAAAGTAACCGATAACACAAGTTTAAAACGTCTCACATTTCATTCAAAAGTGTAATAAATTTGCAAGTGTGGCTTATGTGAAAAAAAGTCAAAAACGCAATCACAAATTTATCGGTCATTTTTTCCTTTTTCACTTCCGGGTATTTTGGGCTCCCTAAGTAATACTAGTATAGGAATAGTAGTACATACATATAATGATATTATATTAAACATAAATTAATAACAGCCACCTGGGACCAAGTTTTTTTAAGAGAGAAAGTAGTAAATTAAAATGCTACGAAAATAAGGGCATGCGCCATCCGAGGCTCGAACCTGTGACTCCGGATTCGACAGCACCTAGCTTTAACTCCATAGTATAGTAGTAATACTTGAATTATTTAAGTTTACTACTCAACCTAGGACTAGGTCACTAGGAGAGGTACTTTGACTTTGACAAAAACTTCAAAATAAATATATAATAACAACAGAAACTATCTAGTTATGTAGACTGTAGAGCTTGCTGAGAGGTTTACAATGATACTAATTTATTTATATTTCTATGTTATATAAAAATATAGAATAGGAGCACAATTATGCCGTTTTATATACCATGTGTAGAAAAATAGACTATAGAAAATGTCCAAAAAAAACTGTGATTGAAAGAATGAATTTTCGTCTTTATCTCATCATAAAGCCTTCAGTGTTAGAGGCGGGCGATCCCGTTAGCATGACATATTACGATATATACATAGTTTACTTTTACAGCACAGGGCCCCGCATTTGACATTCGCCCAGGGCCCCTCGCACTGCTCAGGCGGCCTCTGAGTTCATACTACTTAGTTATTAGTAATACTAGATGAGTGAGTAGATTTAAATAATCTAATGATAATGTAGTATTTAAAATAATTCATACTAACTAAAAGTCCAGTCCAAGTAAAGTTAAAAGTATATTATAATTATCTACTAATCTAGATCTAAGTCTAGTAAAAAATCTAGAGATAGAAAATCTCTAGAATCTCGAATCTCATTTCTAAAGAAATATTATGAAACTTAAAAAAAAAAAAAAACTTTTTTATTTTAATTAATTAATTAAAACATCATTCTAATCTAGAATCTATTTTCTAGTTAGGGCTGGATTTAGTATATATATGATAGTACTAGAGTCTAGTGACTATATCTAGATTAGATCAATAGATCTTTTATAATTTATAGTAGTATTAGACTAGCCTTATTTATGTTTTTACATTTTAATATGTACTAGATAGAGATCTACTTTACTCAGATTTATTCCAGAGATAATTAGGAACAAGAAAATAAAAATGGTGCTACTAGATCTAGTCACCCAGTGTGTTAGTGCTGTTAGCAAGTGGAAATATATTCTGTAGACATAGATTTCCATTACTTTAAAGTTTTAAAGTCACAAACTAGATTCTAGTAGTGCATATGTGTGTTAGTAATTAAGTTATTCCTTACCAACAATTTAAAAGTGAAACAGTTTGCTCATTTCATATAAATCTGCTTCTAGAAATGTTACCATTCCATCGCTTTGTCCTTTTGAGCATTTGCTGAACCTTGCTGAAGATCTTTGCTAATGTCTGAACTTGGGACCTATTATATTCAAATTGTAGAAACTTCTTTGGACAAACTTTTGACCAATAGCCAGTTGACAGAGTTTTAAAAGGGGACATTTTCGTTTTGTCGTATATAAACCAAATAAAATTCCTTTAAAAAGCTATTCAACTAATAAACTAATATCTTTAAATTATAGATTTAACTTAATTCAGCATTATTTCCACTAATTAATTCAAATTAACAACTCTTAGTTTAGGACTATTTTGTCTCACTAATCAACTAATCCTTATGCCTTATAATTATATTTAATATTATTTAGTCTATATTTATTTTTATATTCTTAGATTTTAGATCTAGTCAGTCTTAGACTTAGACTTTAATTAAGGCCTTAGATCTACTAATCATCTACAAATACTACTAATTATAAACTAATAGTAATACTCTATATAGTTAGTTTAAGTTAGTTAAACACATAAATATATTGATCTACAATTAGATCTAGATCTTGAATTAGATCTGGATCTAATCTAGGTCTATATTTTGAATAAACCATTTGATTGTCATTGTAAATTAGCTATCACTTTAGACTTAGACTTAGCTTAGGCCATCTTAGGCATTTTTAGCCTTAAACTAGATTTAGACTAGACCTTTTAAAACTAAAATCAACAACAGTCATCATGAAATTGCTCTGGCTATTTATCCTAATAATTACTAAATACACACTAGCTGAACACAGAACTAGATCTACCTCAGTCAACACTAAACTTAAAAAGGAAACAACAGTCATAATTAATCATCACACTTTAGATCAATGCAACTTCAAAAATAACCTAACATATACATCCATAAAATTAAAGAAGATTACCCATCACAAATGGAAGTTCTCAATCAGACACAGTAGAAATAAATACCTTTCACTGTTAATATTAATAGCAGGAGATGTAGAGTCAAATCCAGGGCCTAGATCTAAAGATAGATGCAACATCTGCAAAAAAGTATGCACCATGAAACAGAAAGCCATTCAATGTGACACCTGCGATGAATGGTACCATGCATCATGTCTCCATATGAATACACCTGTGTATTATGCCTTAGGCAACAAA
This sequence comes from Biomphalaria sudanica, assembly GCA_036873155.1. NCBI lineage: Eukaryota > Metazoa > Mollusca > Gastropoda > Planorbidae > Biomphalaria > Biomphalaria sudanica. Next base: position 1,502,823 of record JAZGLO010000050.1, on the reverse strand, counting down.
GATGCATCATGGCACTGTGTACCGTGTGGGTTACCTCAGTTTACATCAGGACTGTTTGATTCCTTTGATGCGGACACTTCTAACCCATACAACATCCTAAACACCATCCCAAAACCAACTCACCAACCACTAGCCAGATCCACTCCTGTTAAACCTAAATCTACTAAAATTAATACAACAGCCTCACTAAACAAACCTCCTAAAGAAGTAATACCAAAATACCTTAAAACCTTAGTAATAAATTTTCAAAGCATTAGTGTTACGTATCTAGGCATTGTTTTTTTTTTCTTTGACCTGTTGCGGTCGAGAGACGGGGAGGTTGTCTGCCCCTTGTGTAATAAGTTTTTATTCGTCAAGCCACACAGACAGTGTGACCGGTCCTTGACCTATGTGTGTACCTCTGGTTGAAAGGAGGGTGGTTTTTTTTTTTTCTTCTGTCTCTTTGAAGAGCGTTCTAGATCTGGGTGTTGATGACTTATTCTGTTCTAGAAATTACTAGATTTGTCTTGAGATCGACGCGCGGTAGATTATATAAAGACCGCCCGCGTAACGTTGACGGACAGACATACGGAGACAGCCGTGAGACAGAATAGCGGAGACATTGCGTGACCCGTGCGTGGTATACCACTTGATCGTGTAAGTTAAGATTTTTTCTTTTTTCCAAGGCCTTGCTTGCTTGTATTTGTAATTACATTTTCAAACTCTTGTATTGTAATATTTTTACATGCCATTTTTGTAAAAGGGTTTTGGTCAACCTTCCCATTTTGTATTGAGTAAATGTTTGTTTATTTTTCTTGCTTTATGTGATTCAGTTAAAAGTACTATTCGAGTTATATTTTATTAAACATTAAGTTGATATTTTACCTTCCGATTTCTTGTGTCATTTTTTTTTGTTATTCATTGTAAGTCTTTGATTAAATTCAGACTTAAGATAAGTGACACAACTACCTTTTTTCTCTTGTCACGTTCCCTTAGGCAAGCCATTTAAAAGTAGAATTCAATTCGTAATACGTGACAAAAGAAGTTTGAGGGCTTTCGTCCCGGATATTTTTCTGAACCTATTTTCGTCTTACTTGAGTAATTTTGTAAAGGCGAAGTTGACTTTAACAAAAATTTTTTTGGTTCAAAGAGTCGGAAGTAAAGTATCAATAGTATTGACCAAACTCTCTTAAGGTTTTTTGTTGTACTGATTTTGTACTGTATATTTACATTGTATACATTTTTTTTTTGCTTGTAATAGTTGTTAGTTAGTCATGGATATTCAGGTTTTTCTTGCAAATCCCTCTGTGGAAGAGCTTGATGCTTTTACTAGGAAGGAACTGGTCCTTATTTCTAAACATTTAGGGTTAAAAATAAAATCAAATGCCCTTAAACAAGAAATCAGAGATAACATTGTAATCCATTATGTAGACGAGGAAGTGTTTTCTGAAGACCTTTTAGAAACCCTTAGACCCGATGAGGGTAAATCAGATGTAGAACTTCAGATAAAATTAAAACAAATGGAAATAGAAGCCCAGTTAGCTTTAAAAGAGAAGGAAATTATCTTGGGGAAACAAAAAGAATTAGAGCTTGCAGCGGCTAGAGAGCAGAGAGAAATTAAACAAAAAGAATTAGAGCTTGCAGCGGCTAGAGAGCAGAAAGAAATGGAAATGAAATTACAAATAGAGTTTAAAAAATTAGAGTTAGCTGCTAATGTAAGACCAGATTCTTCCCCTGCCAGTCATACTGCTGAAGCAATAAAATTTTTGAAAATAATTCCACGCTTTAATGAAGCCACAATTGACAATTATTTTCCACAATTTGAACTTGCTGTGAAAAATTTTAATGTACCTGAAACTTTGTGGCCCACTTTGCTGCAAACAGTTTTGACTGGTAGAGCTGCAGAGGTATTACGTTCTTTGACCATTGAACAACAAAAAGATTATAATGTTGTTAAGGCCTTAATTCTTAAGGCATATGAACTTGTTCCGGAAGCTTACCGAAAGCAGTTCAGGGATTGTCGCAAATCGGATGGCCAAACCCATGTAGAATTCCTGCGGGAAAAGGAGCGACGCTTTGAGAAATGGCTCACTTCCAGGGAAATTGGCACCGACTTTGAAAAATTCAAGAACCTAATGCTGATGGAAGAGTTCAAGAGTTGTGTGCGGCTGGACGTCCGTACGCATATAGCTGATCGTGGCGAGGAAGATGTGCACAAGGCTGCAGTGTTGGCAGACGATTATATAATATCACATCAATTTGCCAAGTATACGACGGATGTCAAGCCAAAACAAGTCAAACAGCCTGAGTCCATTGCTAGCAACTCCATCAAGAACAGCAGTACAAATGACAGAAAACCTACTACAAGTAAAGCTACTTGTTCCTACTGCAAACGAGAAGGCCATAAAGTTGACGATTGTTGGAAATTGAGGAAGAGAAACGAAAAAGCTCCTTCAAAAGTCAGCGCTTGCACAGTACAGTGGTCGTCGAGGTTTACTCCCTCATCATCAAGTCATATCAAGAATACCTCGACACCACCTGTTTCAAATGTATTGACTGTACAAGACTCTCCGAAAATGTCTCCACGATGTTCAAATGACTCAACAGTGAGTTCTTCAAATTCATCTTTACGATGTTCCAATGACTCAAACAAGAGTTTTTCAAATACATCAAGCCGATGTTCCAATGACTCAAACAAGAGTTTTTCAAATACATCAAGCCGATGTTCCAATGACTCAAACAAGAGTTTTTCAAATACATCAAGCCGATGTTCCAATGACTCAAACAAGAGTTTACCTAATACATCACACCGATGTTCCCATGACTCCATCAAGAGTTCCCATAATACATCACCCCGATGTTCCCATGACTCCATCAAGAGTTCCCATAATACATCACCCCGATGTTCCAATGACTCTATCCAGAGTTCCCATAATACATCATCCCGATGTTCCCATGACTCCATCAAGAGTTCCCGTAAGACATCACCCCGATGTTCCAATGACTTCATCAAGAGTTCTCCAAATACATCCAAAAGATGTTCTACTGACTCAAGAAAGAGTTTCTTTACTGCGTCTCCTAGAGATGTCAATGACTCCAGCGAGAGTTCGACCCAAGTCCAGTCTGCATCAACCAAAATTGATGTTTTATTAGAGGATTTTAAGCCTTTCATTTCGGAAGGATTCGTATCACTACCCGGTGATTCTACAAGTCTACGACCTATCACCATTTTGAGAGACACAGGTGCCTCACAATCGTTACTTTTAGAGGGTATCTTGCCCTTGTCTAAATCATCATCGACTGGGAAGAGCATCCTGTTACGAGGCGTAGAGCTTGGATGTATAGATGTGCCTCTACATCTAATCGACATAAAGTCAAATCTCATTACTGGACCGGTTGTTGTAGGTGTCCGACCAACATTACCATTGGAAGGCATCTCGTTGCTGTTAGGCAATGACTTAGCAGGTGGAAAGGTGATAGCCGAACCCATCGTCACTCAAACACCCGACTTATCTGCCACACCCGAGGAAGACCTAGAGTTATATCCCGCGTGTGCAGTAACAAGGGCAATGAGGTTGAAAGCATCTCAAGAAGAGAACGTCATCAAAGCCAACAGTAACCACGATGATGTGGACTTGAGCACCACATTCTTTGCTTCTCTTGAAGAAGAACCAACGCCAAATTCTGAAAAGCCGGCATCAACTCGAAAACAGTTGATTGAGGACCAAAAGAAGGATCCAGAGCTCGCCAAACTCCGAGAAACCGCAATGACATCACAAGAGGCAGAGCTAGCATCAACGTGCTACTACATCCAAGATGATATGCTCTTCAGGAAATGGAAACCTCCAGACGCATCCAACGAAGAAGAATGGAGAATATGCCATCAAATCGTGTTACCAGAAAGATACCGAGCGTACATCATGAATCTGGCTCATGACACACCAATGTCAGGTCATCTCGGCATCCACAAGACATACCACAAGATTATGTCACACTTCTTCTGGCCACGTTTGAAGAAAGATGTCATCCAGTACTGCCGATCCTGTCATGCCTGTCAGATGGTTGGCAAGCCAAATCAAAAGATCCCTGTTGCTCCTCTGAAGCCGATTCCAGCCTTTGAAGAACCTTTCAGCAGAGTACTTATTGACTGTGTTGGTCCTCTCCCAAGGACAAAAGCTGGCAACCAATACCTGTTGACCATTATGTGTGCTTCAACTCGTTTTCCTGAGGCTATTCCTCTAAGGAACATAAAAGCATCAAACATTGTGAAGGCCTTAATCAAGTTCTTTACTCTATTTGGTCTACCAAAGTCCATCCAATCGGACCAAGGAACGAATTTCACGGCCAATCTTTTCAAGCAAGTCATGACTCAGTTGGGCATCAAACACTGCATGTCGAGTGCGTATCATGCCGAGTCGCAAGGCGCTCTTGAACGATTCCATCAGACTCTCAAGAACATGATCCGAACCTATTGCTTTGAGCACGAAAAAGACTGGGACGAAGGAATCCACATGCTGCTGTTTGCAACCCGTGAATCCGTCCAGGAATCGTTGGGATTCAGCCCTTTTGACTTAGTCTTTGGCCATTCGGTGCGCGGTCCCTTGAAATGTATAAAAGAGACTTTGTTGTCACCAACAGCCACTGAAGGACTTTTAGACTATGTAAGTAAGTTTAAAACTAGACTTTATGATGCTTGTGTTCTGGCCAAAAATAACTTACAAAACACCCAATCCAGCATGAAACGCTGGTATGATAGAAAGGCCCGTGTTAGAGAATTTTCTCCCGGGGATAAGGTGCTTGTATTTTTGCCCATACCAGGTCAACCCTTGCAAGCCAGATATTTTGGTCCCTATGAAATTGAGACCAAAATTAGTGACCTCAATTACACAATCAAAACTCCTGACCGTAGGAAAAAGACTCAGCTATGTCATATAAACATGCTGAAGCCTTATGTATCTCGGCCAGATCACTCATATAAGAGTAATTGTGTTGTAAATACAGTCAAAAGTTGTTCAAATAGTCATGTTTCTCCTATTGATGATGATATTGTAAAGGAGAAATTTGGACAATATAAATACCTAATTCTTTTGTATTACAAAATTTGGATGTAAAACTGTCTCATCTGTCTTCGACAGAAAGGCCAGTTATCATGAAACTCATTAATGAATTTAATGACATTTTTTCTGATGTACCAAAACAGACTAATGTTATAATGCATGATGTAGATGTTGGCGAGGCTACTCCAGTCAAGCAGCATCCTTACAGGGTCAACCCTGAAAAACTTGCCATACTTAGGTCAGAAATCAAGTATATGCTTGAAAATGACCTCATTGAACCAAGTTCCGGTAGCTGGAGCTCCCCATGTGTCTTGATACCTAAACAGGACAAGACTTATCGTTTTTGTACAGACTACCGTAAGGTAAATGCTGTAACAAAAACCGATTCGTTTCCTATCCCTAGGATAGACAATCTCATAGATCGTATTGGTGACGCTAAGTACATCACCAAAATAGACCTACTTTCAGGTTATTGGCAGGTTCCCCTGACTGATAGGGCAAAGGAAATCTCTGCCTTTGTCACCCCTGATGGTCTGTACCAATACAAGGTGATGCCATTTGGCATGAAGAATGCTCCTGCCACTTTCCAGAGAATGATAAATGCCCTGCTTGCTGACATGGAGAATTGCCACGCATACATAGACGATGTAGTAATTTTTAGCCAAGATTTTTCTAGCCATTGTAAACAACTGCATTGTCTTTTTACTAAACTTTTACATGCAAAAATTACTGTAAACCTGAGTAAGAGTGATTTTTGCCAGGCTTCAATCCAATACTTAGGCCATATTGTAGGACAAGGCCAGGTGAAACCTGTAATGGCCAAAGTAGAAGCTATCCAAGCTTTCCCTATCCCTGCTGACCGGAAACAACTCCGAAGATTTTTGGGAATGTCTGGATATTATAGAAAATTTTGCGAAAATTTTTCTGTCATTTCCAGTCCTTTAACAAACCTCCTGAGAAAGAATGTCCGATTTACTTGGACGGATGAATGTCAGAAAGCCTTTAACCAAATTAAGCAGATATTATCTAGCTCCCCCATTTTGATGGCTCCTGACTTCGGAAAACCTTTTAGGTTAGCTATTGACGCCAGTGACACAGGTGTTGGGTTAGTCCTTTACCAAGAAGATAATTTCCAAGTAGAGCACCCTATTTGTTTCTTTTCCAAGAAATTTAATAGACATCAAAGAAATTATTCTACTGTGGAAAAAGAATGTCTTGGGTTGATTCTTTCTATACAACACTTTGATTTTTATATCAGTGGGTCCAGATGGCCACTGGTTGTATTTACTGACCACAATCCCCTTACATTTATCCACAAAATGTCTGGCAAGAACCAACGACTTCTCAGGTGGAGTTTATTTTTACAAGAGTACAACCTAGATCTTAAACACATAAAAGGCAGCGAAAATGTTATCGCCAATGCCTTATCTAGATTGTAAAAAGTATTTTGATGTATATTTTTTTTTATATATATCATGATAAATACATTCTGTAATGTAAATATTTTTTGTAGTTCTAAAAAGATTTCCATTTCGTGGAAATGTAAACTTTTTATTTTTAGGAGGGAGGTGTTACGTATCTAGGCATTGTTTTTTTTTTCTTTGACCTGTTGCGGTCGAGAGACGGGAAGGTTGTCTGCCCCTTGTGTAATAAATTTTTATTCGTCAAGCCACACAGACAGTGTGACCGGTCCTTGACCTATGTGTGTACCTCTGGTTGAAAGGAGGGTGGTTTTTTTTTTTTCTTCTGTCTCTTTGAAGAGCGTTCTAGATCTGGGTGTTGATGACTTATTCTGTTCTAGAAATTACTAGATTTGTCTTGAGATCGACGCGCGGTAGATTATATAAAGACCGCCCGCGTAACGTTGACAGACAGACATACGGAGACAGCCATGAGACAGAATAGCGGAGACATTGCGTGACCCGTGCGTGGTATATCACTTGATCGTGTAAGTTAAGATTTTTTCTTTTTTCCAAGGCCTTGCTTGCTTGTATTTGTAATTACATTTTCAAACTCTTGTATTGTAATATTTTTACATGCCATTTTTGTAAAAGGGTTTTGGTCAACCTTCCCATTTTGTATTGAGTAAATGTTTGTTTATTTTTCTTGCTTTATGTGATTCAGTTAAAAGTACTATTCGAGTTATATTTTATTAAACATTAAGTTGATATTTTACCTTCCGATTTCTTGTGTCATTTTTTTTTGTTATTCATTGTAAGTCTTTGATTAAATTCAGACTTAAGATAAGTGACACAACTACCTTTTTTCTCTTGTCACGTTCCCCTAGGCAAGCCATTTAAAAGTAGAATTCAATTCGTAATACGTGACAATTAGGAACAAAACAGCAGACTTAGAAATTTTATTAGAATGTGAGAAACCAGACATAATTGCAGGAACAGAAACTTGGCTACATCCTGAAATTTATAATGCAGAAATTTTCAATAGCAATTATGAAATTTTTAGAAAATTTAGGGCTGATAATCATGGAGGAGTTCTTTTAGCAATAAAAAATACTCTTATAGCAGAAGAAATTACCTTACCTAACTCAAAAAACATAGAATCTACATTTTGTAAAATTAATACCACCTCAACATCCCTTATAATAGGCAGCATTTACAGACCACCAAATTCTAGTTTAGAATACATGCAGGAACTATGTAATCAGATTACTACACTTAAAGAGACAAATAAAAATGCAGTTTTTTGGATTATGGGTGACTTCAACCTACCTGATATAAATTGGAAAACACTAACCATAGATAAACACCAAAACCTTAAGGACATAAATGAGCTTTTCATAGAAACTTTACACAACCTAAGTTTAGATCAAATCATTAAAAAGCCAACTAGATTAAACAACACATTAGATCTCTTCTTAACCAACAGACCTGGATTAGTAGTTGATTATGATATTATCCCTGGTCTATCAGACCATGAGATCATAAAAATACACAGTCAGATAAAAGCAGTAGCCAATACAAAAACCAAAAGAAAAATCTTACTCTGGAATAAATGTAACCTAACACAACTACACCAAGCTGCATTAAACTTTCAACAAACATTCTTATTAGAAAAAGACATTAACCAACCAGTCGATGACCTCTGGAATTTCATTAAAAACCATCTTAAAAGCATTATAGAAAATCATATACCAACTAAATACACATCAAACAAAATAAATAAATGCTGGTTTAATAATAGACTAAAGAAGCTTTGTAAACAGAAGGAAAACCTATATAGAAAATTTAAAGAAACCAAGGCAGAAAGAGTTTACAAAAAGTATATAAAAATTAAACACCTAACCCAAAAAGTAAGCAGACAGCTGCAGAGTGAATACATAAACAATGTAATATCTAAAGATAACAACAAAAACCTATGGTCATACATTAAGTCTAAGAAAATGGAAACAACAGGCATAGCGCCATTAAAAGATGAACATAACATAATACATAATGATAATGAAACTAAAGCAAACATCCTAAACAAATACTTTGCATCAGCATTCTCAGCCCCAGGAGACAAAGACATATTTCTTAATTTGAACCAAGTAGACAACATAGAAGATTTAGTAGTACAAGAAAATGGAATTAAAAAACTATTAGCCAACACCAAACCAAATAAAGCGTCTGGACCTGATGGTATTCCAGCTAGATTACTCAAAGAACTAAGCAATGAGCTAGCCCCAGTGTTCAAAATACTCTTTCAGGCATCGCTTAACCAGGGCAGAGTACCAAAGGACTGGAAAGAAGCTAATGTCACCCCCCTATTTAAAAAAGGAGAAAAATCTGATCCAGGAAACTACAGACCAGTATCACTTACCAGCATCACATGTAAAATACTAGAACACATAATATGTAGCAACATCATAAACCACTTAGACAAACATAATGTCCTCACCCCATACCAACATGGCTTTAGGAAATATAGATCATGTGAAACACAACTAATAGGACTAATTGATGATTTCTCAAAAGGTTTAGATAATAGTGAACAAATAGATGCTATCTTACTAGATTTTTCCAAGGCTTTTGACAAAGTTCACCACCATAGTTTGCTTAAAAAATTAAAATATTTCGGCATTAACGGTCCACTGTATCAGTGGATTAAAGATTTTCTGATAGGGAGAGAACAAACTGTAATAATAAATGGCTCTAAATCAACACCAATAACAGTAAACTCAGGTGTACCTCAAGGAACAGTCTTGGGTCCACTACTATTTTTAATTTACATAAATGATTTACCAAATTGCATTAGTTCAGGAACAAAAGTCAGATTATTTGCAGACGATTGCATAATATATAGAACAATAAAAACAAAACAAGACACAGATATTTTACAAAGAGAATTAGATGAATTACAGAAATGGGAATCAAATTGGAGCATGTCTTTCCACCCAGAAAAATGTCAGTTGTTAAGAGTAACAATAAAACTAAAACAAATTAATTCCACTTATCTTATTCATGGCAAACCAGTAACACAGACTAAAAACTCAAAATACCTAGGTGTTATAATAAATGAAAAACTGTCATGGAATCCACATATTGATGAAACTATAAAAAAATCCAACAAAGCATTAGGGTTTATTAAAAGAAATTTCTATAAATCAAATAAGAACATAAAACTAAAATGTTATTTAACCTTGGTTAGGCCAATAATAGAATATGCATCTTCCATTTGGGACCCCTCAACTCAAGAAAACATTAAGAAACTGGAACAAACACAAAATAGAGCAGTGAGATTCATAACAAACGAATATTCACATTTGACTAGGGTAACACCATTAGTAAAATCACTAAATTTAGAAAGCCTTCAGGACAGAAGACTCAAAAGTAAAGTAGCAATTATACATAAAACACTGAACCATAATCTTCAAATACAAAAACAAAATTTAATAACATACTCTGAAAGACACAAAAATAAGGGCACATTCCTCGTCCCATATGCTACAAATACTCCTTCTTCCCTAGTGCTATTAGAGCATGGAATGGGTTGCCTGAGCTAGCCAGAAAAACCAGTGACTTGGCAGAATTTAAGTCATTGGTTAATATGCATGACTAAATGCATGACGCGTAGGACGTAATCATCTTCTTTTTTGAAGTAACGTCTGTATTATATAAGATAAGATAAGACATCGGTATTGGAGGTGAAAAGCTGATAAGTGTCAATAGTTTTAAATACCTCAAACTTATTGTTTCAAATGAAGGAACCGAACCTGAATTACTGGTCAGAATTGCATAGTCTACCGTTGCCTGTCCTAACTATGACCAAGTGCCGACAATACCATCTATCTTGCATCATTCACAACCAATCGCTAAACGCTTCTCACTGTCACCATAGAAACACAAACTCCATAACACCCTCGACACTAAAATCAAACTGATGCATTCCTTGGTCATGACCACATTTATATCTTGGATACGAACTGCAGAAATAAAAAGGAGGATCCTAACAGTGTAATTGAGATGCTATAGAAAGATCCTAGGCATCACACAAAGACAACATCACAAACAAAGAAATAAGAAACAGGATCACTGGGTCAATCTGGCCCCATGACGACCTGCTAACTATTGTTGAAAAATGCAAATTCAAACTTTATGGCCGTTTTACAAGATCCTCAGGTATCACAGAGAGAAGTACCAGGAAAAAGAAGAAGAGGCAGACAGAAAACAATGGAAGACCAAATGTTTAAGAATGGACAAGCCTATCACTGAAAGAGAAATTCTTGCCGAGGTAAAAGAGAGAGAGGAATGGAGGAAGATAGTCGACAGATCATCTGTGGTGCAGTCCAGCAGATTGAAGGATAGGTGAAGATGTTGGCTATACAAATTTCTGACACATATAATATATTATGGGCACTATCACCTCAAAAAAAAAAAATCTAATGGAATGAAGCTTTGGGCCTACATTATGGGTCAGCTAGTACCAACTCTATGTCTGGACTAAGCCTTAGTTTGGGAATCACTGTCAAAGATAAACTATAGTTTTATATTATTTCCCTTTGTGGAATGCTACTTAGCTTCAAAGCTTATGTTGTCGTTTTTTTCTATTTATGAATAGATTCTTCCAGAAATCAAATGGAGACAAGTTGCTATTACTCCAGAACTGAAAGAAGCAGTCCTATTTTTAAAAAACCCTGGCATGAATACCTTGCTGGAGGAATGGTTGATTGAAACAATATTTCAGGATCTCAGTAAGAGAGTCAGTTCAACTTTTTGGAAGTTGTGTTCCAAGTCTGATATCAAAACTGATGCTGACGTGCTTTCTGAAGCATTCGGATTTCTATATGGTAAATTTAAAGCAAAGTTTCTATGCAATAATATTTTCACTGTCTTATGCATATATTCTGTTCAGTCTGTGTCAATGAAATTATTTATTTTTAATCTCTGGCATTGAGAGAATGGGAAAAAAAACAAACAGCAACTCATTAAGTATTTCAAGTCCTTGTGGAGTCCTAAAGCACGGCTCGGCTCGTATGTTCCAATGTGGGAAGCGTGGTCGAGAAGGCCAAGTGCGCTTGAACTTGGCTACCTAGAATGGAACTCGGGCAAAGTTGTGTTTACTTAGCACCTAAAGGCAGCACGGAAAACCAACTCCTAGATACCCCCTCCCCCCCCCCGCTGGTCCACAAAAGAGGTTGGACCAAAAGCGCTCTGAGCATGCTAAAAGTATGAAAGTAGCGCTATATAAAAACTATAATAATAATAATGTTCAGTCAGATTGAATGTTCAGTCAGATTGAATGTTCACTGTTAGAACTGGATTAAAAATGTTCCATTCAGAAGCTAAACTATTTTGAAATGTTCTGCTACAAACTACCTCCCCCTATTCTACAGTTAATATAAATGTAATTTGGTCCAAATCACACTAAACTAGGTTAATTAAAATAATATAAAAGCTTGAATTCCTAATCACCTTTTTTTATCATGTTTAATGGCAGCTATATGGTGTCATTTAAGATCCTATCAACAGTAAACAGTGTTATAAAGGAAACTATTATTTAAGTAAAACTAAAATCTATTTTTCTTTTATGAATGTTATACATCTTTTTTGAGGCATTACTTTCGACTATATATATATATATATATATATATATATTTTTTTTTTTTCTTGTCTATATTCTCTTCTCTAAGTTTTTTTGTGTGTATATTCTCTTATCTTAGTTTTCTTTTTCTATGTTCTCTTCTCTTTGTGTATATTCTCTAATCTAAGTTTTCTTTTTCTATGATCTATTATCTAAGTTATTTTGTCTATGTTCCCAGGTGTGTTTAAAGACTATTACTTGGTTTCCCTACTAAGATTGCAATGGTTACAAAGTCTTTCCTTGCTGGCTCCTGTGTCTGGCCAATCAGCATTAGCTTCAGCATTCACTCCTGTGAAAGGGAACTACACTTTCCCTAAAGGTGTGCGCTTTGGGAATCTAGATAAACAGAAATCTCTGACCTCTTCATTAGTGGCGCTCAAGTCTGACCGCGCTAGCAAGATAGAAACAGGTCATCTGAGTGTCACCTTTGAAAAAGGTACCAAGGGGGAGGAGATGGAGTTAGAGTCCAGGGATGATGGTGAAGATGCAAGTATTATCCAAACAAAACTCTGTGCTGCTGCGAATGATAAGAAGCTTAGCACGTCAATGGTAGTTTCATATTGTGAAGACAGCAGTATTTTATGTGACTCTATGCAGGATACAACTCAAGGTTCATTAAATCCAGCCTTAAATTTTTCTAACAGCCGGATCAGCAATATCATAGAAGAGGAGGAAGAAGAATCATTTATACGCTCTCCAATTGGTGGTAGTAAGAAACTGTATGCCTCACATGTAAACAGTAGAAAGGATCTCCATCTCCTCAGTATGGCCAAGACAACACCCGTCACCGACATCCGAACACATTCAGACCGAGTCGCAGTTCATCTCCCCAGCATCACATCCACCCCCGGAGAAATATTAACTCAAACGCCTGGCAACATCACACCTATCTCTTTTCAATGCACGCCAGAAGAACAGTTGAAAGGTCAATTGCTCCAGGGAATGTCCATAAGCGTAGACCCAGTAACTTCACTAGTTACAGGAGTATGTGAGGTGCTGCCAGATGCCTCTGAAGTGTTCGGTATTTGTCTAACTAACAGACCAAGTCAGTGGCAGGCTAATGATAGAACAAAGCTATTTTTGGCTACTCAAGCTAGAGTAAGTACTCGTATATTAAAAACTTTGCTTTTGAATATATTTAATGGTTATTTAATCTTCCTAATGCTTGCACATATATTGAAAACAAATGAATCAAAATTTACTTCAACCATAGCATTTTACAAAAAAATAGTTACGTTTTTTATGTCAAGATTTTTCTTTTTCCTAATTTAGTTGTTATTTGCACACTATCAACATATTGCTTGACTTGAAATACACAGTCTCGCTACTTGTGGAGGCGTGGCTGTTGAGTGGTAAAGTACTCAGCTTCCAAACCAAGGGTTCCGGGTTCAAGTCCTGGTGAAGACTGGTATTTTAAATTTCAGGATTTTAGGGTGCCTCTGAATCCACCCAGCTCTAATGGGGTACCTGACATTAGTTGGGGAGAAGTGAAGGCGGCTGGTCGTTGTGCTGGCCACGTGACACCCTCGTTAACCGTAGGCCACAGAAACAGATGACCTTTACATCATCTGCCCCATAGATTGCAAGGTGTGAAAGGGGAACTTTTTTTTTTACTCACTACTTGTTTAAATTAAACTGCTTTATTTTATTCTGAACCAGCAGCTTGGATGTTAAAAAAATACTTGCCATTTGTGAGCATGAATTATGGGTGAATATCTATATATATAATTCTCTTCTTCCCTCAACAGTTTAAACGAGTAGTAAGGAGTAAAGGAAAGATCACTCTGCTGATAGTCCTTGAGAAAACAAGAGGGGGGGGGAGAAACACGTAGTCACAAAATAGCAGGGCAGGACCGTTGAAATATCACTTTTTAAAATTTTTTAAAATTTCTACCTCACGTTAAATAAAAGGGGGGGGGGGGGGAGTAATCTACTTTGTAGTAACTATCGAAGCGACAGAGCATGCTCAAGAGTTTGGACACAATGGAGAGATCACTCTTTTATTTTTGCAACTCGGACGGTGGGAGTTATCCTAGGTAATTTAAGAGTGAAAAAAAAAAGATAATTTTCATCTGTATATATCAGGAGATTGGTATGAGTTTTCAAAAGGTTTTAATAATTTCTGGATATTTCTAGGACTTTTTCGTATATTTTGCAAATTTAGGAGATTTCCAGGACCTCCTGTTAAATCGACAGGAGGCAGCGGGAAATCTGTTATAAGTTATAAAATGGTTTAATTTAAATAATTTATACACCTAAAATTAGCGCGGGTCCTAAAAAAGTGCTGGGTCGACTGCTGTCGCATAGGTTGCAGTGGCCTAAGGTTGGCCCTGCAAAATAGCGGCGTATGCTATGCCGCCGGTCGACTAGTATAACATAATACTGTAACTCTCCATTTTGTAGATCCGCTAATCACTGCTCTTGTAGGCTCTCATTTTTCTACTTGCTCTCCACATTAATCTTTTGTCGTGACTTGTTCTTAGGTTCAACTTATGATCAGATCTGTTTTGTTCTACACATTCCCACAACACTTTAGAAATGTTGTTAAAAACTTCTATTCTGAGGCTTTTGACATCCACCGAAATCAAACTGATGAATCAGGTAAATTATTGACTTGAGGTGGATTCAACATAATAGTCATCTTAATGTTGGTACTTTTTTTTTTCTCTTGTCGTTCATATCTTATTAAAGTTTAAATATTCTCTTCCCCTTAAAATGTGATCAGTAGCACTTAGTAATTGTGTGTTTTTTTTTAGCCTCGGGTTTTAAAATGTATTTGTTTATAGGTTCTCTTGCAGATGTGGAAGAAAGTCAGAAAAAATTTGATGATATCAACAAAAAATTGTGAGTTTTTTTTTTCTTTTACAAATAAATTTTATTTTTTTTTTTACTTTTCACTAACAAGTAACACTGACGTAAATTTTGAAAAGCAAATTTTTTTCTCGTTAAATTAAAAAATGTATTTCGATGTTAAATAAATGTTTAAAATGAGTAAACTTTAGTTTACTTTTCTTAGCAAATATATTTAAATGTTTTCACTATTAATATTTTTTTTGGCTTGAAAAAAGTTTATTATGTGCCTTCCATCTGTAGGGATGAGCTAGGTCTAATGGAACTCATATCTGGGTCAGCAGTGACAGACATCGTCCACTGCCAGATTGAGAAATACATTGAGGACAGCTGTAAAGGAAACTTTGATACGTCACACATTGTCGACTTGGAAGAGGTTTGTTTAGTAGCTTTTTGTTGACATATTTTTCCTATACTTGGACTTTCTTGTAACGATTTTATTCACAGTGTTTGTATTGAAGTGGCTCACAGTGTTTGTATTGAAGTGGCTCACAGAGTTTGTATTGAAGTGGCTCACAGAGTTTGTATTGAAATGGCTCACAGTGTTTGTATTGAAGTGGCTCACAGTGTTTCTATTGAAGTGGCTCACTTGGTGAAGAATCAAAAACAAATGGCATTATTACTGTAAGACTATACTTCTTCTTCTTCTTCTAGCCAGCTTTATTGCTGCTGAGCTGTGAGCTCTTTTGAGGACTGTTTTCTTCAGTTGTTCAGCACTGCCGTACAGGGTGTTGGTTATGTTGGGCTGTAGTGGAAGTAGGGTCTGCCTAAGGTGGATTAGGAAGAGGCATTCAAGGAGGATATGGTTTACGGTTTCATAAGGGTGGGTGCAGTGTCTGCAAAGGGGAGTTGTGTGGAGTTTATTTTGTTCAGGTGGTAATTTAATAGTGGTGTGTGTCCTGTTCTTAGTTGGAAAATTGTAGATTGTTCTTTGCGGGGGAGTGGCCTAAGGGGAATTTTCTACTTAACCAAGTGTTTCAGAATTTTCTACTTAACCAAGTGTTTCAGAATTTTCTACTTAACCAAGTGTTTCAGAATTTTCTACTTAACCAAGTGTTTCAGAATTTTCTACTTAACCAAGTGTTTCAGAATTTTCTACTTAACCAAGTGTTTCAGAATTTTCTACTTAACCAAGTGTTTCAGAATTTTTTCTTAACAACGTCCATTTCTCAAGGGTATCTCAAGGATATCTATGCATTTTTTAGACTAGTCAAAGGCAGTTGGCAGGATCCATTGTCCGCTATAGTTAACTTAAAAAGTTGAACCTAACTTTCCTCACATTTCATGTCTTTTTCTGTTTCTATGTTAAGAAGCTAATTTAGTGAATGAATGATGCAAGACATCAATGTTCAAGTACTGGTGTTATAAATGATTGGTAATACAAATATCTGTATGGATATGTGTAGACAATCTGTTTTTTTAACGTGACTCTTGCTAGTCTGACACTTTGTAACCCTACACACTCAGTTTTCGGATGTACAATCAGGTAATTGATGTAGACTGTAGTACCTATATTTTTAGAATTTAGCAAGATTTGAATTGCAATTTAGTACAGTACGTGAAAGCTGAAATCAAATGTTATGTATTTTTTAGATCAATACCTTTTTTTTTTTTTTTTGGTCTGTTTTTTTTTTACACTCTTGAAGTACTAAAAGAATACTTTATTACATCATAAATAGACTTCTCTTGCAATACAGTTAAATTCTTTGAAGTACAGCCAACTTCAGGTAATCTTATGCTTTCAGTAATTAGACACCCCTCTTAATTCTTAACTGTCAGACTATCAAGAGTCATTTGTACTTAAAATATAATTTTTTAGTATTTTTTTATCTGCAAACATTTTTTGCAGTGGTTGGATCTGCATGTTTTGGGTTGGTTGAATCACATCTACGCCTGCAAGCAGACGGCATCACAGCTGGCCAGTGTGGTTGCATTCCGAGACAGACTACGCCACTTCATCTATGAAACTTATGCCAAATCTTTAATTGGCCAGTTTTTTGATATTATCATTGACTACCCCGACTCCAAGCCTGCTATTCAAGATCTCACAGCATGTTTGGAGAAAACAGATTTGAGGTCTGAGCTCGTGTGCACACTGAAACATGCATTGGAGAATAGACTTTTACATCCTGGTGAGTAGTAGCTTTCAGTCTGTGAAATATGTGCAGTGTAGTATATAAAAAAAATATATTTATTAAGCTTTTCTTTATAAAACTGCACACATGTACAGTAGATAATGTTCTAATTCTAGAAGTATTGCAAAATGTTTGTAAAATGCACGATTTCTGAGATACAAATAGTTTAGTTGCCTCTCTTCTGAACGTCATATGCTCATAGAAGATGGTTGATAATCTGGATTTTGAAATATTGCCAAATATGCTTCAATTTTATGCATTAATTCTGGCATGTAGTCAGCCTAAAGAATACTGGTAGATCCAGCTGTTGGAATTGGTAGTGGAAGTTGCCTCCCATTCCTCCAGACCATTTTAAATAAAGTTAATCACCTTTTACAGTCCAACTATTGTTGTTTTTTTTTGTTTTTTTTTTAAAACTGTTTTAAATAGCTTTTAATTTATCGGCACAGACTGTTAAAGAGCCTATAGTTCAGCAGCAAAAAGCTGGCTCGAAGAAGTAGAAAAAGAAAATAGCTTATAAACCAGAAGAGTTCTCGTTTCAAAATAGTTTTTACACATCAGAAGAGTTCTCGTTTCAAAATAGTTTTTACACATCAGAAGAGTTCTCGTTTCAAAATAGTTTTTACACATCAGTAGAGTTCTTGTTTAAAAATAGTTTGTACACATCAGAAGAGTTCTTGTTTCAAAATAGTTTTTACACATCAGAAGAGTTCTTGTTTCAAAATAGCTTTTACACATCAGAAGAGTTCTTGTTTAAATATAATTTTACACATCAGAAGAGTTCTTGTTTTTGTTACGTATCTAGGCGTTGTTTTTTTCTTTCTTTGACCTGTTGCGGTCAAGAGACGGGTAGGTTGTCTGCCCCTTGTGTAATAAGTTTTTTTTTTATTTTATTCGTCAAGCCACACAGACAGTGACCGGTCCTTGACCTGTGTGTGTACCTCTGGTTGAAAGGAGGGTGTTTTTTTTTCTGTCTCTTTGAAGAGCGTTCTAGATCTGGGTGTTGATGACTTTCTATTCTAGAAGTTACGAGATATCGACGCGCGGTAGATTATATAAGACCGCCCGCGTAACGTTGACAGACAGACATACGGAGACAGCCGTGGGACAGAATAGCGGAGACATTGCGTTACCCGTGCGTGGTATACCACTTGATCGTGTAAGTTTTTTTTTATTCAAGGCCTTGCTTGTATTTGTAATTACATTTTCAAACTCTTGTATTGTAATATTTTTACATGCCATTTTTGTAAAAGGGTTTTGGTCAACACATCAATTCTGTATTGAGTAAATGTTTATTTTTCTTTCTTGTAACTTTATATTTGATTAAACATTAAGTTGATAGTTTACCTTCCGATTTCTTGTGTCATTTTTTTTTGTTATTCATTGTAAGTCTTTGATTAAATTCAGACTTAAGATAAGTGACACAACTCCTTTTCTATTGTCACGTTCCCCTAGGCAAGCCATTTAAAAGTAGAATTCAATTCGTAATACGTGACAAAAGAAGTTTGGGGGCTCGTCCGGGATATTTTTCTGAACCTATTTTCGTCTTACTTGAGTAATTTTGTAAAGGCGAAGTTGACTTTAACAAAAATTTTTTTGGTTCAAAGAGTCGGAAGTAAAGTATCAATAGTATTGACCAAACTCTCTTAAGGTTTTTTTTTTGTTGTACTGATTTTGTACTGTATATTTACATTGTATACATATTTTTGCTTGTAATAGTTGCTAGTTAGTCATGGATATTCAGGTTTTTCTTGCAAATCCCTCTGTGGAAGAGCTTGATGCTTTTACTAGGAAGGAACTGGTCCTTATTTCTAAACATTTAGGGTTAAAAATAAAATCAAATGCCCTTAAACAAGAAATCAGAGATAACATTGTAGTCCATTATGTAGACGAGGAAGTGTTTTCTGAAGACCTTTTAGAAACCCTTAGACCCGATGAGGGTAAATCAGATTTAGAACTTCAGATAAAATTAAAACAAATGGAAATACAAGCCCAGTTAGTTTTAAAAGAGAAGGAAATTAGACAAAAAGAATTAGAGCTTGCAGCGGCTAGAGAGCAGAAAGAATTACAAATAGAGTTAAGAAAATTAGAGTTAGCTGCTAATGTAAGACCAGATTCTTCCCCTGCCAGTCATACTGCTGAAGCAACAAAATTTTTGAAAATAATTCCACGCTTTAATGAAGCCACAATTGACAATTATTTTCCACAATTTGAACTTGCTGTGAAAAATTTTAATGTACCTGAAACTTTGTGGCCCACTTTGCTGCAAACAGTTTTGACTGGTAGAGCTGCAGAGGTATTTTGTTCTTTGACCATTGAACAACAAAAAGATTATAATGTTGTTAAGGCCTTAATTCTTAAGGCATATGAACTTGTTCCGGAAGCTTACCGAAAGCAGTTCAGGGATTGTCGCAAATCGGATGGCCAAACCCATGTAGAATTCCTGCGGGAAAAGGAGCGACGCTTTGAAAAGTGGCTCACTTCCAAGGAAATCGGCACCGACTTTGCCAAATTCAAGAACCTAATGCTGATGGAAGAGTTCAAGAGTTGTGTGCGGCTGGACGTCCGTACGCATATAGCTGATCGTGGCGAGGAAGATGTGCACAAGGCTGCAGTGTTGGCAGACGATTATATAATATCACATCAATTTGCCAAGTATACGACGGATGTCAAGCCAAAACAAGTCAAACAGCCTGAGTCCATTGCTAGCAACTCCATCAAGAACAGCAGTACAAATGACAGAAAACCTACTACAAGTAAAGCTACTTGTTCCTACTGCAAACGAGAAGGCCATAAAGTTGACGATTGCTGGAAATTGAGGAAGAGAAACGAAAAAACTCCTTCAAAAGTCAGCGCTTGCACAGTACAGTGGTCGGCGTGGTTTACTCCCTCATCATCAAGTCATATCAAGAATACCTCGACACCACCTGTTTCAAATGTATTGACTGTACAAGACTCTCCGAAAATGTCTCCACGGTGTTCAAATGACTCAACAGTGAGTTCTTCAAATTCATCTTTACGATGTTCCAATGACTCAAACAAGAGTTTTTCAAATACATCAAGCCGATGTTCCAATGACTCAAACAAGAGTTTTTCAAATACATCAAGCCGATGTTCCAATGACTCAAATAAGAGTTTTTCAAATACATCATCCCGATGTTCCCATGACTCTATCAAGAGTTCCCATAAGACATCACCCCGATGTTCCAATGACTCTATCCAGAGTTCCCATAATACATCACCCCGATGTTCCAATGACTCTATCCAGAGTTCCCATAATACATCATCCCGATGTTCCCATGACTCTATCAAGAGTTCCCATAAGACATCACCCCGATGTTCCAATGACTCTATCCAGAGTTCCCATAATACATCATCCCGATGTTCCCATGACTCTATCCAGAGTTCCCATAAGACATCACCCCGATGTTCCAATGACTCCATCAAGAGTTCTCCAAATACATCCACAAGATGTTCTACTGACTCAAGAAAGAGTTTCTCCACTGCGTCTCCTAGAGATGTCAATGACTCCAGCGAGAGTTCGACCCAAGTCCAGTCTGCATCAACCAAAATTGATGTTTTATTAGAGGATTTTAAGCCTTTCATTTCGGAAGGATTCGTATCACTACCCGGTGATTCTACAAGTCTACGACCTATTACCATTTTGAGAGACACAGGTGCTTCACAATCGTTACTTTTAGAGGGTATCTTGCCCTTGTCTAAATCATCATCGACTGGGAAGAGCATCCTGTTACGAGGCGTAGAGCTTGGATATATAGATGTGCCTCTACATCTAATCGACATAAAGTCAAATCTCATTACTGGACCGGTTGTTGTAGGTGTCCGACCAACATTACCATTGGAAGGCATCTCGTTGCTGTTAGGCAATGACTTAGCAGGTGGAAAGGTGATAGCCGAACCCATCGTCACTCAAACACCCGACTTATCTGCCACACCCGAGGAAGACCTAGAGTTATATCCAGCGTGTGCAGTAACAAGGGCAATGAGGTTGAAAGCATCTCAAGAAGAGAACGTCGTCAAGGCCAACAGTAACCAAGATGATGTGGACTTGAGCACCACATTCTTTGCTTCTCTTGAAGAAGAACCAACGCCAAATTCTGAAAAGCCGGCATCAACTCGAAAACAGTTGATTGAGGACCAAAAGAAGGATCCAGAGCTCACCAAACTCCGAAAAACCGCAATGACATCACAAGAGGCAGAGCTAGCATCAACGTGCTACTACATCCAAGATGATATGCTCTTCAGGAAATGGAAACCTCCAGACGCATCCAACGAAGAAGAATGGAGAATATGCCATCAAATCGTGTTACCAGAAAGATACCGAGCGTACATCATGAATCTGGCTCATGACACACCAATGTCAGGTCATCTCGGCATCCACAAGACATACCACAAGATTATGTCACACTTCTTCTGGCCACGTTTGAAGAAAGATGTCATCCAGTACTGCCGATCCTGTCATGCCTGTCAGATGGTTGGCAAGCCAAATCAAAAGATCCCTGTTGCTCCTCTGAAGCCGATTCCAGCCTTTGAAGAACCTTTCAGCAGAGTACTTATTGACTGTGTTGGTCCTCTCCCAAGGACAAAAGCTGGCAACCAATACCTGTTGACCATTATGTGTGCTTCAACTCGTTTTCCTGAGGCTATTCCTCTAAGGAACATAAAAGCATCAAACATTGTAAAGGCCTTAATCAAGTTCTTTACTCTATTTGGTCTACCAAAGTCCATCCAATCGGACCAAGGAACGAATTTCACGGCCAATCTTTTCAAGCAAGTCATGACTCAGTTGGGCATCAAACACTGCATGTCGAGTGCGTATCATGCCGAGTCGCAAGGCGCTCTTGAGCGATTCCATCAGACTCTCAAGAACATGATCCGAACCTATTGCTTTGAGCACGAAAAAGACTGGGACGAAGGAATCCACATGCTACTGTTTGCAACCCGTGAATCCGTCCAGGAATCGTTGGGATTCAGCCCTTTTGACTTAGTCTTTGGCCATTCGGTGCGCGGTCCCTTGAAATGTATAAAAGAGACTTTGTTGTCACCAACAGCCACTGAAGGACTTTTAGACTATGTAAGTAAGTTTAAAACTAGACTTTATGATGCTTGTGTTCTGGCCAAAAATAACTTACAAAACACCCAATCCAGCATGAAACGCTGGTATGATAGAAAGGCCCGTGTTAGAGAATTTTCTCCCGGGGATAAGGTGCTTGTATTTTTGCCCATACCAGGTCAACCCTTGCAAGCCAGATACTTTGGTCCCTATGAAATTGAGACCAAAATTAGTGACCTCAATTACACAATCAAAACTCCTGACCGTAGGAAAAAGACTCAGCTATGTCATATAAACATGCTGAAGCCTTATGTATCTCGGCCAGATCACTCAGAGAAGAATAATTGTGTTTTAAATACAGTCAAAAGTTGTTCAAATAGCCATGTTTCTCCTATTGATGATGATATTGTAAAGGAGAAATTTGGACAATACAAAATACCTAATTCTTTTGTATTACAGAATTTGGATGTAAAACTGTCTCATCTGTCTTCGACAGAAAGGCCAGTTATCATGAAACTCATTAATGAATTTAATGACATTTTTTCTGATGTACCAAAACAGACTAATGTTATAATGCATGATGTAGATGTTGGCGAGGCTACTCCAGTCAAGCAGCATCCTTACAGGGTTAACCCTGAAAAACTTGCCATACTTAGGTCAGAAATCAAGTATATGCTTGAAAATGACCTCATTGAACCAAGTTCCAGTAGCTGGAGCTCCCCATGTGTCTTGATACCTAAACAGGACAAGACTTATCGTTTTTGTACAGACTACCGTAAGGTAAATGCTGTAACAAAGACCGATTCGTTTCCTATCCCTAGGATAGACGATCTCATAGATCGTATTGGTGACGCTAAGTACATCACCAAAATAGACCTACTTTCAGGTTATTGGCAGGTTCCCCTGACTGATAGGGCAAAGGAAATCTCCGCCTTTGTCACCCCTGATGGTCTGTACCAATACAAAGTGATGCCATTTGGCATGAAGAATGCTCCTGCCACTTTCCAGAGAATGATAAATGCCCTGCTTGCTGAGATGGAGAATTGCCACGCATACATAGACGATGTAGTAATTTTTAGCCAAGATTTTTCTAGCCATTGTAAACAACTGCATTGTCTTTTTACTAAACTTTTACATGCAAAAATTACTGTAAACCTGAGTAAGAGTGATTTTTGCCAGGCTTCCATCCAATACTTAGGCCATATTGTAGGACAAGGCCAGGTGAAACCTGTAATGGCCAAAGTAGAAGCTATCCAAGCTTTCCCTATTCCTGCTGATCGGAAACAACTCCGAAGATTTTTGGGAATGTCTGGATATTATAGAAAATTTTGCGAAAATTTTTCTGTCATTGCCAGTCCTTTAACAAACCTCCTGAGAAAGAACGTCCGATTTACTTGGACGGATGAATGTCAGAAAGCCTTTAACCAGATCAAGCAGATATTATCTAGCTCTCCCATTTTGATGGCTCCTGACTTCGGAAAACCTTTTAGGTTAGCTATTGACGCCAGTGACACAGGTGTTGGGTCAGTCCTTTACCAAGAAGATAATTTCCAAGTAGAGCATCCTATTTGTTTCTTTTCCAAGAAATTTAATAGACATCAAAGAAATTATTCTACTGTGGAAAAAGAATGTCTTGGGTTGATTCTTTCTATACAACACTTTGATTTTTATATCAGTGGGTCCAGATGGCCACTGGTTGTATTTACTGACCACAATCCCCTTACATTTATCCACAAAATGTCTGGCAAGAACCAACGACTTCTCAGGTGGAGTTTATTTTTACAAGAGTACAACCTAGATCTTAAACACATAAAAGGCAGCGAAAATGTTATCGCCGATGCCTTGTCTAGATTGTAAAAAGTATTTTGATGTATATATTTTTTTATATATATCATGATAAATACATTCTGTAATGTAAATATTTTTTTTGTAGTTCTAAAAAGATTTCCATTTCGTGGAAATGTAAACTTTTTATTTTTAGGGGGGAGGTGTTACGTATCTAGGCGTTGTTTTTTTCTTTCTTTGACCTGTTGCGGTCAAGAGACGGGTAGGTTGTCTGCCCCTTGTGTAATAAGTTTTTTTTTTATTTTATTCGTCAAGCCACACAGACAGTGACCGGTCCTTGACCTGTGTGTGTACCTCTGGTTGAAAGGAGGGTGTTTTTTTTTCTGTCTCTTTGAAGAGCGTTCTAGATCTGGGTGTTGATGACTTTCTATTCTAGAAGTTACGAGATATCGACGCGCGGTAGATTATATAAGACCGCCCGCGTAACGTTGACAGACAGACATACGGAGACAGCCGTGGGACAGAATAGCGGAGACATTGCGTTACCCGTGCGTGGTATACCACTTGATCGTGTAAGTTTTTTTTTATTCAAGGCCTTGCTTGTATTTGTAATTACATTTTCAAACTCTTGTATTGTAATATTTTTACATGCCATTTTTGTAAAAGGGTTTTGGTCAACACATCAATTCTGTATTGAGTAAATGTTTATTTTTCTTTCTTGTAACTTTATATTTGATTAAACATTAAGTTGATAGTTTACCTTCCGATTTCTTGTGTCATTTTTTTTTGTTATTCATTGTAAGTCTTTGATTAAATTCAGACTTAAGATAAGTGACACAACTCCTTTTCTATTGTCACGTTCCCCTAGGCAAGCCATTTAAAAGTAGAATTCAATTCGTAATACGTAATATAATTTTACACAACAGAAGTGTTCTTTTCAACTTTCTCATTCTAATTTTTTTATACTTGGTTTTCAATTCAATAAAAACTCTGGTCCATTTTACTAGGTGTGAATACAGCAGATATACTGACAGCTTATATAGCAGCCATCAAGTCTCTGAGACTGTTAGAACCAGCTGGAGTAATTCTTGAACTGGTTTGTGAACCTGTTGGCAGATATTTGAGGTAAGTCTTTGACTGTCAAATTTTTTCTCAAAAATGGATTGTAGTATAAAAACCTTTATTATATGGTAAAGTTAGGCTCATTTTTAAACCTAATTATTTATTTTTTTTCGGATTTGTAATATACAATATATTTCCTAATAATTTTGTCAAATAATATGAAGTACAAAATAATGTGAAAAAATATTTGCGTGTTTGAATTCTAAAGTAGATTTTCACATGAAATGTCTCTTGCTATATTAAACATCAAGTGTACAATTACACCACACAGTGACAAAGTGAGGTTGAAGTTCAATACATCTATGAAAAATTGACATTGAAACTTGCTGTTTTAGTGTTACCTCATGAAAAAAAAAACAACTACATTTTTCTCATTGCCATTTTGTTTACAAAGTTTTGCTAAGACAAAAGTGAATAGTGGGAAGCGTGGTCAAGAGGCTAAGTGCGCTTGAACTTGGCTTGGCTACCTAGAAGGGGGCTCGAGGTTCGACACCCGACTCATGCAGAGTTGTGTTTACTGAGCGCCTAAAGGCAGCACGGAAAACCTTCTCCCTCCCCCTTCCCCCACTGGTCAACAAATGAGATTGGACCAAAAGTGCTCTGAGCATGCTATAAGCATGAAAGTAGCACTATATAAAAGCTATAATAATAATAGTCTGATTTCAGCTTTTTCATCCATTTCTTATTTTCACCTTTTAGTTTTATATTTTACTAGTTATATTTTTTTTAATGTTTATTTTCAATACTATTTTTACTTTAAAGGACTGTAGACAATTATTGAAAGTTATATTTTAGTAGATTATTATTACAATATTTCTATTCTATGCAAAATGTTTTTCTTTCTGTTTATCACTTATTATCACCAGCAGACATTGGCTTTGTCTGCATCAGATGTTGTAAAAATATTTTGGTCACATCTGGTTCCGCATGTTCGTGTGAAACATCGACTCAGTAATAATTGGACATGGCTATTATTAACTTATCTTATTACAACAGGTCAAGAGAAGACACTGTGCGCTGTATTGTGGCCAGCTTGACTGATGAAGGTCACAATGAACTCATTAGCGAGCTGGTCAACACCAAACCAGTTGGGGAAGAGAACCAGCAAGAAGATGGCAACATGGTGGGCTGGGAGAGCTGGACACCAGACCCAGTAGACGCTGACCCATGTAAGTCTTTTGTTAAAGAATCATTACCATAAGAATACTTTATTTAATAATATTTAAGATAGTTCCACTATATGAAGCTTACATGATCCATCACTTGTTTTACATTTGAACTTTCTAATACGTCCAGCCACTGTGTCCAAAAATAGAAGATCGGCTGACATACTATCCACTCTGGTCAACATCTACGGCAGCAAGGAGCTATTTGTTAATGAGTACAGGGCCCTGCTCGCAGACCGTATTCTGATGCAGTACAATTATGATGTTGAGAGAGAGCTGCGGTATCTGGAACTACTCAAGCTAAGGTTTGGTGAGGC
Source organism: Biomphalaria sudanica (assembly GCA_036873155.1). Taxonomy (NCBI): domain Eukaryota; kingdom Metazoa; phylum Mollusca; class Gastropoda; family Planorbidae; genus Biomphalaria; species Biomphalaria sudanica. Next base: position 1,476,258 of record JAZGLO010000050.1, on the reverse strand, counting down.
ACAGCTACATTTCTGCGAAGTCATGTTGAGGGATGTGACAGAGTCTCGACGTGTGAATGCCAGAATTCAAGATGCCAGGAAAAACACAGAAAAACATGAAGTTAGTTCTATGACATAGTTAAATTGTTTACTTGTGTCTAGATAGTCAATAGGAAAGATGACAAGATAAGCAAATAGACATTCCTTCGACTTGCCTTGAACCAGATCTGGTTCACCATAAGTTTCAACATGATAAATTCACATGATCCGCATTTTTGGACATGTGTCGGAACCACTCCCTAAAGTACATTCTGAAACACAAGAGAAAATTAAATTGCTTTTTACTTGTTTTCTATAACTGTATGCAAAGCATTAATGTTTCCTGTTATCAAAAAAATGTTTCCAATTTAAATCCTACAAGAAACAAGTTTTAAGACATTTTGACCAAGCCACATTGCTGCATCGGCACGTAAAGAGTGACTGACACATTCAGTATTTAAAGAATGCAAACCTTTAATGGATGTTATAATCTAAGTAAAGCCTTAAGCATGCCAGACAGTTCCAGGTGTGGCATCATCAAGTCCTAAAATTAAGGAGTGTTGTTTTTTTTTGTGCTCATTTTTTAAAGTTAAAATATTTTTAAAATGAAGCTTTTAATGTGTTGCTTCGTAGGTATGTGTGTTTTTTTTTTTTTTGTTCTGTTGACATTTGGTTTTATATATACTTTTATTGATTTTTGCTATGTATTATTTTGACATGCGTCTGGGTTAAAAGTTGTTTTTTTTTACTTCCGTGAAGTTATCGCTTTTCAAAAAGTTCATTCACCTGTCCTGAAGTTAATTGGATCATTGAGATCAAGAAATGATCTGTCAGCCTCTTATATTTCTCTGCTTCTAAAGGGCTCATCTTTTGCAAAGCCTAAGCATTCATTCCCATCATTCCTTTGTCTGCTGCCCTTCCTTTTTCCTGGTACTGTTCCTAGCCTGCAATTCTTCCAGCTAAGAATTGGAAATAAAATTCGTCATGAAGTTGAGATGCTTCAGCAAGTTATTAGATATTACTTACAGGGACCACACCTCAAATGAGGGTGTTGACAATAAGATTGTAATTATCAGGCTACTGATGGCAATGTCTTTGATTCTGAAGATTAAGGATGAATGCAGTGTTTCACATGACTACCCAAACCCAGTTGTGACCTGCATATTTTCTTCCATTTCGTGCAGTCAAAGCCGTTATCTGCTGGCGGTCTATGTAAGTTTTCTTTCCGTCTTCTGCGCCCGTCTTCAATAATGGCTATTCTTTGAGTCTCAAATGTTTGTACCGCACTTTTTGTGAGAGGTCTCCAACAGCGGCATTCTGCTGCCAGGTACTTTCCTCTATGCTAGATAGGGCAAAATGGTGCATGAGTTGATATTTATAGCATTTAGGGGTGGGCATCTCTGTTAACACAAACTCTGGTGGTTCAGTCATATCTTTGAGATTTAATTACTTGAATAAAAGTTATAGTTTACTCATTTGCATGCCTAGAAGAAAGGAGAAGGAACAATAACTAATGAAATGAAAATATGTTTGTGTTTTACTGCATTTAAGGCAAGTCATTGTATCAACCTTGTTTTCGGTGACTGGGTAACAAAGAAGGGTAAACTATTTGTTGGTTTTTTTGTTGAGCTTGTGAAATGAATGTTAAAAATGTGCACAGATGCCAGAATGAATGTAATAACAAGAAACATTGCATCTACTTGTTAAATCCATATCCATCATTTAATGTTCCAGGATATAGAAATGAATGCCATGATCCTGTCTGCCCAATTCTGGCCAGCCTTCAGAGATGAAAAGATCACCCTTCCAGTGGAGCTGCAACAACATCTGGATAAATATACCAAGGCTTTTGAAATGCAGAAACAAAACAGGACGTTGCTATGGAAACCACATTTAGGTTGGTCATATATGCCGTTGTTTTGTACTCATCATTGTTATTTGCTTTTTTTTCTTCTTAATTTACTCTGACCAGCCCGACCATAAATTTTAGTGCTTGAATCTTTTGAAAACCTTATACAAATGTATTAAAAACCATTTATTCTTTGACAATAATGTTGTCTAATTATTATAGATCTTTTGTCTGGTAAAATTATTGGCATGAACCTCTAGCTTTCTTGTCATTGGTCACCTTAGTTGTAAGGCAGAGCAGTGTTTCCTAAAGTGAGGTACGTGCACCCGCGGGTGTACGGGAAAACTTTAGAGGGGGTATCCGTTGCACCTCATTAACGATGCAGATTTTTAAAAAAATTAGTTTTTATGTTCTGTTAATAAATTAAAAGTGTGGTTGGGGGTGGGGGGCAAGGGGTACTCAGCATTACAAAAATTATAAAAGGGGTACACATAGGTCAAAAGTTTGGGAAACACTGTGGTAGAATATTTCTTCTTTTGGCTATTGGTTGAACTCAAAATGACTGATATACTATTGACTACGATTTTTATTTGCAGGTTTAATGAATATTGAAATTGAACTAAAGGAAGAAACATTAAACTTTTCTGTGTCTCCCGTCCAAGCGGCCATAATTATGAAGTTCCAAAACAAAAGTAATGCTTCATCTATGTCAGTGTCAAACCTATTCAGTGTCAATGTCAGCATCAGTCTATGTCAAATCTATGTCAGTGTCAAATCTATGTCATTGTCAGTCAGTCTCAAAGTATACCAATGTTAATCTATGTTAGTGTTGGATTAGTCCAGGGCTAGTCATTCATATCTGATGAACAGTTAACAAAGTTTTTAGCATGAAGTATTCAGTTGTTCTATAGCTCTGCAGACATGCCTACAGTCCCGCATTATGTGGAACCGTCCCGCAAAAGCATCAAAAAAAGCTCTCTATTTTCTTGCTCCTCAGCATCCTTTGTTTTACTCTCTTTTTCAATTGCAGCGATTCTAGCTTTCGACTCCTCGTCGTCTCTTTTTATTTTGGCCGCTTCCATTTAAATCTCATCTCTCTTCTTCCTGCATTGCCATCTTCCGTTCTTCTACTTTTGCCTTTTCTTTCCTCTCTTCCATTCTAGTATCTCTCTCCTCGTTCTGTCTTATGACTTTAGTAACCCACTCTTCCAATTCTTCCCTCTGGTAGCCAAGGCTCTTTCCCGTTTCGTATAGTTTTAGTAGGTCACCGTATACTCTTTCAGCCATCCTATGGACGTAGGTTTGTTCTTATACTTTAGGACAAGCGTTTTAGTCCCTGAGTTAAGTCAGTAGAGCTTACTGCTAACCAGAAGATAATGAATAACAAATATAGGGATGAAATAGTTCACCTGTCAACTTGTTGACACACCTGCTGCTCCACCATTGTTGTGAACTCCTAGCCTATGACTTTGACATGGATACATTACGTATGCAATACTTCAAGAACACCAGGGATGCATTAGAAATAAGAAATATTTAATAAAGAAATAGGAATAAATTATAACTGTAGATAACGCCAACAAAAGCTTAATTCCTAAATATACATTAACTATCAGAACTGCCTTATAATGGCTCCTACTATGCTATCACAAAACTCCCGTCCCCTGTCAACAATAACAAACTTCAAGCGCTGTCACTCTGTCCCCACCATTGGACCAATGAAAAAATAGTAAAAATAATAAATAAACATAGAATTCTTTAAGTCTTACAACCAAGGTTCTATGACGTACCGTTTACAATATTATATACAAAACATAATCACCACACCTAAATGTAATAGACTTTATAGACTAAAACAACATGAGCTTCAATAAACACAATGATTTTTTTTTTAGTCTCTATTTATGTTCTTTACTCCAGCCACTTGTTCTATAGATATAGTCTAGACTAAACTTAAAGTATAGATCTAAACTGACTTCCTTTTACACACAGTCCTGACACACTGCTGTTCACTCAACCATGTACACTCAAGGTCCACTGGTCAGTTCATACACATGCACACACACTGCACTACCAGCCACTCAAAACACACACACTTACTATCACAGGCTATATATCTACTTATTAGTCTAAATTAGTATCTACGGCTAGGGCCTAGTTTCTAGGCCTAGCACTAGATAACTAGTAACTAGATGATTAGTAGATTATACTAAATCTAGATCTATCCACAGAAATAGACTTAGAAGGTGATAGATCTCTAGATTTCTATGTATCATTATGTAATAAATTTAGTTCTCAATAAGTCCATAGATCTAGACATAAATATTTAGATCTATAATATAATTATTATAATCTGTGTTCTTAGACTTAGAGAACTTATTAGATGTAGCCATTGTAGGTCTATTCCTAGACTAGTAGACAGACTCTTAAATTATTTTAGATCTAGAACTAGAGACAACTTCTAGAGTGACTAGAGTAGAGCCCTAGAAAAGGATAGATAATCAAGTAGATCTAGAATAATCTAGATCTAGTCATTAGAAATTAGACTAGATTTAGATCTAGTAGTAACAAATAAAAATAGTAACATTTGAGTGTAGGTCATTAGAATAGATTTTTTTTTAGAATTCATCATATAGGAGTTAGAACTATTGATTTCAAACAAAGGACATAATTAGGTACTTCGATAAAAATTTCAAAATGATCACATTGCAATGGAACCTATGTGGTTAGATAGAGCTTGAGAAATGCTTTCCACTGATACCAAGTTTATATTGCTGAGTTAATTGTGAGGGAAGTTATTAAATTTTTGGTGGCCAAAAATTAGCCTTCTTTAGCCTTTGTAAAGCAAAACAAAATTTGTGACTGAAACAACTGACAGTTGAACTTTAATTAACTGTATTATAAAAAGTCTTAAAGATATGGGGTTGAAACTTCACACTCTTTTTCATTAACCTGTATTCTGTTAAAACCAACTTAAAAAATAAGACCAAGCAATCAAATCTTTGAAAAAAAGTGAATTAATATATTTAAAAAAGCCTTCGACAAAAAATACAAATATATGTGATTTTGTCATCATATGAGCCCAAAAATCACAAATAAAATAAATCAGAGATCTGTAGTGTGTTTTATTTAGTTTAATTATAATACTACTGTATTGAAATAGCTATTTATATGCATCAGATAGATAATTTTTATAAATTATAAAAGAAAATAGCACTGCGCAGAAAAATATTTGCTAAAATTCAATGACTACAAGTTTAATAAACTTCAGTTTAAACCTTTTTGTAAAGCACTGGCAATTAATGATTTTAAAATGCCTGAATTTAAATGCTTTAAAAATTAAATTGTAAATGAAAAATTTCTTGCATCGGACAATAAAATAAAAAAAGAAACCTTGCGATTTATTTAGAAGTTATTACAAGATTTTTTACTTAAATTTTTGTGCAGTAATAGCTCATCATTTAAAAAAATATAATGTACTCATTTATTAACTATTAATTTACATGTATACTAATAGAAAAAAAAACAACACACGGAAAGACAAAAAAGTTCGCAGAGCTAAAAATATGAAGGAAAAAAAAATTAAAAATTAATATTATTATTTTAAAATATTTATTTTTACTTTAAAATTTGCACATTACAAAGTCATTATAATAAAGACAGATTCCCTCACCATAATCTAGCATTTAGACATTACAGAAGTTAATCTCAATGAAAAATTCCTATGTGTGCTTCTAAAAATAGGACGTGATAGATAGAAATTGACCATTTCCAGTAAATCACAGTGTTGGTTGTTACTAAAAATAGATTTTAACCATCAACTTTGAAAATTAATATCTAAAGAGTGCGCCAAGCTACAAAGTTCAAACTTAGCACGCAGATATATATTAACATGCTAAATTTAAGAGAATTAGTGAGATTGTTGTAACTATCAACACTTTTATTTTATTTAAAAAATAAAATTTTACCCTTCTTTGTCTTTGTTAATTTTAATATCAAATATCTTTAAAGTGCGCCAAGAGAATTTAATGAAATTTGAAGTATACACATTTCATAATATGATAAATTATTGTAGCAAACAGCATTGTTGTAACTTTTATAGGAAAAAAGTTGTAAAAATGTCAACTTTCACTTAAACTTTTGTTAAGAAAAATTTAACAGATTGGCTTCAAAAGCAAATAAAAATGAGCTCTGATATCTTATTTTTACAAAAAGTAATCACAATTAGTCCTGAAATCAAATACAATGTGCTAAAACTTTGATGGAAATTGTCAGTGCGACATTGAACATTTTTATGTTTTGTTCAAATTTGACACAATTAGGATTTATTGAGAATATAGGCTTTTTAAAATATTATGTTAAAATTTAGATAATTCATTAACTTTTCTTGTTCCAAAGTATTTAACCTCAGTAAACATTAAACTTGTTTACTTTTCTAAATGTTAATAGTGTGTAGTGATGTTTTTGTCTGCTTGTGTATATCACATAAATTCAAATATATAGTTAATATTTTCCTATAACTTTTAAAAAAAAAACCTTCCCACTTAGAAGTTTATATTTCCCCACAAATTTTCTAATAACTCTAAATTTTAATAGTACTTTGTAAAGTTTCTGTTTCAGCTTGTGTTTATCAAATAGATAGTTATGTTGCCACTTAACTTGTAGAAAATTCTAACTCAAATTATACTTTTATATCAGCCAAGTGGAGTGTGGATGAGCTCAGTTCTGAATTAGAGATGACAGCATCTGTACTGCGACGCAAAATTGCATTTTGGCAAGGCCAAGGATTGCTCAGAGAGGTTCACCCAGATGTGTATCAATTGGTTGAGGAGAAGCGAGGTCGACCCAACGACTTAATCATGATTGATGAAGAGGAAATAGAATCAGCCATGGCATCAGCTCAGCAGCAAAAAGAAGAGGAGATGCAGGTCAGTACTACAAATCACGCATGCTATATTTAGAAGTTAGTGACATAGTTTTAGACCCCTGCTATGAATAGTTAAAAGGACTGAAAATTTGTTTGGACATTTTGCTGCCATCTTTCCCAACTTAGCAATCAAAATACTTAACTTTATACTTGATGTTTAATACTTAACTTTATACTTGATGTTTAATACTTAACTTTATACTTGATGTTTAATACTTAACTTTATACTTGATGTTTAATACTTAACTTTATACTTGATGTTTAATACTTAACTTTATACTTGATGTTTAATACTTAACTTTATACTTGATGTTTAATACTTAACTTTATACTTGATGTTTAATACTTAACTTTATTCTTGATGTTTAATACTTAACTTTATTCTTGATGTTTAATACTTAACTTTATTCTTGATGTTTAATACTTAACTTTATACTTGATGTTTAATACTTAACTTTATACTTGATGTTTAATACTTAACTTTATTCTTGATGTTTAATACTTAACTTTATACTTGATGTTTAATACTTAACTTTATTCTTGATGTTTAATACTTAACTTTATTCTTGATGTTTAATATTTAACTTTATTCTTGATGTTTAATACTTAACTTTATTCTTGATGTTTAATACTTAACTTTATTCTTGATGTTTAATACTTAACTTTATTCTTGATGTTTAATACTTAACTTTATTCTTGATGTTTAATACTTAACTTTATTCTTGATGTTTAATACTTAACTTTATTCTTGATGTTTAATACTTAACTTTATTCTTGATGTTTAATACTTAACTTTATTCTTGATGTTTAATACTTAACTTTATTCTTGATGTTTAATACTTAACTTTATTCTTGGTGGTTTTTTTAAAATATTATTATTATTATTTTTTTTTTTTCTAGGTTTTCTGGACTTATATTCAGGGAATGTTGGCCAATTTAGATTGTTTAACGTTAGAGAGAATACACTCAATGCTACGAATGTTTGCCATGGAGGAGCCAAGCTCTTCCGAAATAACACAACAGGAACTCAAAACTTTTCTTGATAACAAGGTCAAAGATCAAGTTTTGATATTCTCTGGCGGAGTTTATAGACTCAATAAGTAGACACTCGCAGCATCAGTTTTATAATATATTGTGGCATTTGAATTATTGTTAATTGTACAAATGTTATATTAAACCAATGGTATATAAAAAAAACATCTTTTATTTTGATTCATTCAGTACAGTGAATCTTGATGACAATACATATTAAAGGTACCCATACTGAAGGTGAGGCTTGCATTATGTAATCTGATGCACAGGCTAAAGAAATGACAGTAATACATCTTTTATCTGATAAAAAATAATGTTAAAAATATATTGAGTCGATATGTAAACATTACTCTAATAAACATGAAAAACAATAACAACTAAATATGTAAGCAGCTTAACTATGACTCCTTCTGTATCCTATAGACATGAGATGGGCTCAGATGAATCACTGATTAAAGTTGTTTTGCTGGATACCCACCCAGGAGAAGAAAGACAGATAAATCAGTTATTAATATATATGAGCGTTCTGTTGGCCTTCTGCAGTTGCAGAATGACTATGGCTATTCTAAAAGATGAATGCCTCTGCAATATCTATGGCTCGAACTTTGTTGCCCATACAAAAGTCCCCCCTCTGAATGCAGCTGATGTGTCCAAAGGAATGGCAGGTATCCAATACAGTTTAGGACCAGCAGCATTGCAGGTTCTGCCAGGTTGTAGTACTGAGGCTGCCAAAGCTCATGACTTTTCCTCAAGGTCTACTACTCCTGACACCTTTCCCATTTTTTGGGTGTTGCTACAAGGCAGCAGAGATTTAGATAAAGAGTTTTTATTTCTCTTAGGTGGGTATACAGCAAGGCTAACCACTCCTCCTGTCTAAACCCTACTGGTTTAGATGCCAGTTGCTTGCCCTTGTCCCTTCTTCTGTCAATGATATTAAGTTGTATGAGCTGACATTTAAAAAAAGTACTATAAAAAATGATTTATTTTGAAAATAGTACTTAGGGAAAAAAAATGTTGCTATTATTATAGTGTGTCCAATTATGACTTGAGAATCAAATACCATAATAAATGTCTTGGTCATTGCATCAGCACAGCCACTTAAAATTGCTACCTACGAAAACTGCCAAGACATGGTAGACATGCTATACAAAAACAGTAATAATAATATGGAAGTGATAAAAAAAAGCAACAATAAATGTTCACGCTATGAATAAATATGAATTTTGTTTATAAAAAAAAATATTTTGAAATTTATTGTTTGTATAATGGTTGGTTATGGTCTTAAAATTATAAATTTTAAATTGATCTAATTCTGATTACCTATATTAAATGGTCTAATGCATCTACTATAATCAAATTCATTATCTAATTCTAACAACTAAATTCTCCAATGATTAATTATTAGAATTTTTAAAAAAGGAGGCGTTGAGTACATTGAAATGAGAACTCTGCTTTCAGTGGTACTTGAGAGATAAACCTTTGAGAATAACTGAGTGTCAACGTTAGGTTTAGATTGTGTAACGTTGAAGAATGCTGTATTACTATTACACATTGGACTGGTCACTACCAATGCTTCGCAAATGCGTAGACTGCTGGGTTCGTGCTTCCTGGAGTCACACGTGACAGACACAGACATTACAGATTGACTCAAGTTCTCTTTCACAGACAAATATAATGTTTTTTTAATGACAATAATAACAATATTGCACCTTATTGGCAGTTACATCAAGACTTCGGATGTGAAACATAATTACATCCGCATAACAGCGGTATTGAATGTCCAAGATGATTAGTTACAGAATAAACCACAAGTAACGTCCGCATCACAGTGGGTAACAAATAATACTTCAATAATACATATCCAACTCTCAGTGTAGAGAAAAACTAATAGGAATATACGTAGTGTTCACTGGCTTCAACTGCCCAAAAGATACAACTTAACTCAGAGTTACTACTCTACTACTCGCTACTACTAAAATCATATTTGACTGCCTCGTCCAGAGGATAACACTTGACTCTCTGACTGAACTCAAAGTCAATTTTAGTCATTCTACTTCCTGTTTTCTACATCAGGAATTCACGAGTCTTTTTCAATGTCTTAACCTGAGGTGAACATTAAACCAGGCAATGTCAACTGAGACTGTGACAGTGAGGTACTGGAAAATATTTCAAAACAGAACATTGACAGGAAAAAAAATACATAACAAATATCTTTTTATTCATAACCTAGTTATTTGTGTGAAAACATTTAGTTGTGCAGTTCCCTAATATTTTTTTAGGCGATTGTGTTGTTGTTGTTGTTTTGGTGGGGAGGAGGATTTAAGCACAACAAACTAATCCCTACAAGCCTAATGGTTCAACCCTTTTAGATATGGCGAAAAAAACATTTTTGGTAAACTAATAATAGCTAGTAGGCTTCCAGCAAATGTAATGGCAATGTTCTGCAGATTAAGGATGATTGTGGTGTTTCACATGATACGCAGACCCAGTTGTGACCTGCTTATTTTTCCACATCTAATTATATATAAAAATTATTATGTTTCATTTTTTTTTTTTACTGTATGCCCACATATATCTAAATACACTATAAGTACTAGGCAGTGCTGAATTTACATATAGGCAACACAAGCCACCATTAAAGCTTTCAGAGATATTTTCAATCAAGCAAGGGAAAAAAAAACCTGAATTTGTTAACAAAATGAGTGTAGACTGTAGGAGAGTTGGGTTTCTAAGGAGCCAATCTCTATAATATATTATCATTCTCTTTGGCTACTATCAATATTTACTTCCGAGAACGTCCGCATGACCCTCCTCGAGTTTACAATCCGGGTAAACGTCTCTCCATACCCCTGCTATTTAGCGGTCCTTTGGATCATGGCCATTACGAAGCGGCGTATGCTACGCCGCGGGTCGACTAGTTATCTTTAAACTGGGTATGTCCATCTAACTCAGATCCTGACATAAATCTTAATAACTTTTAAGAATTGTTTTCAAAATGGTATAATTAAATGGGTAAGATAAGCAAATTTAAATTAAAAAATCAAATTATGTAAATTCGTTTTCAGGAAACTAATGTTTCACGTAAACTTAGCAGGGTACAAAATATGGTAAAATCATAAATCGAATTTTCAGAGTTTAAAAATCTAAATCGGCTAATCTAACAGATTTTACAAATTTGGCAAAGATGAGTACGCGGTGGGGGGGGGGGGAGATGATATGTGATTTTGGGCACATCGGCACAATTTAGGCCATGTCGTGCCTGCAGTCCCTCAAGGGCCACTCTCCCTCCACACAACAAAGGCCAAATTCCATACGGTCAAATCATTAAAATCAAGGTCTATTTACAGTTAAAATAGTAGAGGTAGTAAAAATTTAATAATTTGGTAAAAATCTAATGTAAATAGTACATGTCTACAGAATTCATAAATCAGATCTTCGAAGACAACCCCACTTCCCGGATAAAACCCAATACCTTCCCAGGGTCGACATTATTGAATAGTGTTTTTAAATTAGTGGCTCTAAAAATATATTGCTGTTCTCTTTACTCAGTATAATGATTATCTACTCTTGTGACTCTTGACTAAAACTAGATCTAAGTTCTGAAAATTAATGAAATGCTTTTGTTAGATTTCCTTTATTAGTTTCTCTCTAGATCTAGGAAAATAAAGGCACATTCCTCGTCCCATATGCTAGGACAAATTTGTACAAATACTCCTTCTTCCCTAGTGCTATTAGAGCATGGAATGGGTTGCCTGAGCTAGCCAGAAAAACCAGTGACTTGGCAGAATTTAAGTCATTGGTTAATATGCATGACTAAATGCATGACGCGTAGGACGTAATCATCTTCTTTTTTGAAGTAACGTCTGTATTATATAAGATAAGATAAGATATAGATCTAAAATCTTGATTTTTTTGGGGGTCTAAATTTAGCTCAAATTAATGTTTGTTTTGTAACAATTTTTACGTAAACATTTTAAGAATATTCCATATTCACCATATAGACTAGATCTAGATCTAAGTCAGTTGTATAGGTCGGTGATCAGATAGTGGATACGATGTAAACAAAAAATTAAGATGGAGGTGAACATTGTGGCGTAATATACGAAATTATCTATTGGTGTGATATATTATGATAGAGATCTAGTTATTGCCTAAAAGAATTGTAAACAATCTAGATCTAGAGATCTAGATTGCCTAAAATTAAACAATAAATTGTGTCTTTTGACATACCATGACTTGCAACTGGAGCAAATCAGATTATTTTGTCCAGCTTTTGGATAAAAACCAACTTTCTATTTATGCCGCTCTGGAAATGCTGGTAGATGATCTTCATACAGACAAAGAACACACGATATCAACATTTTTAAGCCATTCAGGGTCAGAAGATCTATTATGGGCTTTAGTTCAACTTTTAGGAAATAAAACTCATCGGTAAGTAACCTACAGAAAGAATGTATAACTATAGACCTAAACTTAAACAACAAATGTCGAATGAACGTCTGTAAATTATAAAATAGGATAATCACATGAACTCATAACATGATAACTGTAGACTGGCGTAGACTTACTTAACTTACTTAGAGTTAGATCCTTCCGTGCCTTAGTGTTATAAGTAATTATATTCATTAAGAATAATGACAAATTTATTACATCTAGATCTTATTTTATATATTACAATTACAGATTATTATTTAATAATAATTACGTCCTACACATTTCATGTGTCAATTTAGTCATGCATGTTAATCAATGACTTAAAACTCTGCTAAGTCATTGGTTTTCTTGGCTGATTCAGGTAACCTGTTCCATTCTCTACAAAGGATTTTTTTTCACCTTTTTCTACCAACATTAATGAACACTAATGAATATAATGTTTACATTATTCTTATCATAAATCCCAAATAATAAAGGAAAGATTACAATAATTTGTATGTCCCTATTATTCTGACCCTACTTAGGTGTATAAAATCCATGTGCATTACCAGGAGTGTTGCCTTGTCATGTGGTATGCATGCTGAACTGTTATTAGGTCGTATTGATGGTCCTGGGTACAAACCCTGCCTGCTGCCATCCCCCATCAACCTGCGGAAGGTTTGAGCTTGGTAGTTTATTATCTTTAACACTGAAAGAATATCTGAACATGTAAAACATTTTACAAGCAAAAAACCTTGTTAATCAGAAGGTTTAACTCCCAGTCATTATTTTTCTTGGTTGATTTAGAAAAGCATTTTTATGTTTTTTTGTAACATATTGCATAAAAACTCTGCTATATATCTTTGTGTCTCTTTGTATTCTATTCCGTTATATTTTGTATATTTGTAAGTGATGGTGCATTAAATTTTTTTCATGTATTATTGCTCTCACCTAAATCTATCCCTTAGTCTGTGGGACCATTGGGGCATCACACTTGATCTGTTTATCATCTTTATCTGATGACCATCTTTCTCCATTCCTTCCTTTCTTTTGCTTTGACTAGAATCTCTTTCTAAGACAGGCTTCTTTGATGTTGTCTTCCTGTTGCTTTCTCTTTTGGCCACTTCCCTGGTTCAGTTCCCTGCAGGAATGTCTTTGGGAGCCCCGAGGACCTCTTGAAATAGTAATGTACAGTTTAATTTAGCATGTTGTTACAGTGGTCAGCAGTTTATCGGAGGTCCAATATTGTTCTTCTTTAAGTTTTAGTCTTCTATCCTGAGATATCCTAAAGTTCAGTGATTTTATCACTTATGTTGTACTTTAATTAAATGGGAATATTCATTCCTTTTTTTTTGGGGGGGGGGGGGGGTTAAGCTAGTTTTATTTGATTTCTTCAGCTGACAGATCCTTTAGAAATGTGAAGCTGAGTGGCCAAATCTTGGCTACCTATCAAACGGTATAGGGCTGAGTTATATTTATATACCCCCACCCCCACCCCAACATGTCCAAAAAAGAGATTGGACCATAGCACACTAAGCATGCAATAGGGGTGCAAAGTGTGTTTTCAGAATAAACGTTTTTAGGTTAAGAACACTTAGTGTGGGTGATAATGCATAGTGTACACAGTCTAGTGTAAATAGTGTGGGTGATAATGCATAGTGTATATATTGTGGGTGATAATGCATAGTGTACACAGTCTATTGTAAATAGTGTGGGTGATAATGCATAGTGTATATAGTGTGGGTGATAATGCATAGTGTACACAGTCTAGTGTAAATAGTGTGGGTGATAATGCATAGTGTACAAAGTGTGGATGATAACTGATTATGCATAGTGTACACAGTGTTGCTGATAATGCATAGTGTACATAGTGTTAATGATAATGCATGGTGTTCATTGTGTGGTTAAGAATTATGTTAATTATGTATTGCCCATTAGATTGTTATTGCCTGAAGTGGTAATGGATATAAGCACTCCACTACCTTTAAAATGCTTCCGATAAATGTGTCTCAAATCGCTTCTGACCACCAGCCCAACATGGCTCAAACATTGCGTTCGGTGGAACTGTAATCACTGATAGGAGAACGGGCGAAGTAGAGAGTCTGGCCCCTAAACAAAAACATTTTGGGCATGAAGGGCTTGTTAACCGTGGTTGACTATCCACATAGGGGTAGGAATACTTTGAATCAAAACCTCCACTGCCTTACGGCTAAACCCAGACATGAGAAAAATCGGGAGCAAGTGACTGTTAGCAGAATCTGGGATGCCAATGATCCCTAACCCATAATGCAGTGCTACACCCTGGCAAAACCGTTTGATTGTCTAAGAGCTATAGCTCTAGATTTGAAAAAAAAACACAACCTTATTGAACAGGAAAAAAAAACAAAACAAAACATGTTTGAATAACCATTCTGTCTGGAAGAGATCCGAGTCAATGCCTATGTAAAGCATTGCTATTTCCGATGTATTTGGCACTCCGGGCGCATGGACTAGAATACATGGCCGAAGGCCGAGTAAACCGGGAACCTCCGCCATTTTCCAATGTTGTACCAAGCTAACCGTGGAGGACTCGCCATTAATATAACGGTCCCTTGAGGAACGGCGCATGGATTATCGACAGGGCCGTAGGAGCTCCTTTTCAACTCCACTCCGTGCAATGGGACCACTCTCGTGTTCCTTTGGACACTCCCACTGGAGTTTTGTTCTGCTATTCATTTAGCCCAGGGGCGGACTGGCTATATGAGCAAACGGGCAAATGCCCGGTGGGCCGGTACCAAATGGGCCGGTCTGGTCGCGACCAAAGAAAAAAAAAATGCTGACCACTTTAAAAAAAAAGTGACAGCAGCAAGACACAAAGGCCCGAACACGTTTTCTTGTTTGTTTGATTTTTAAAATTCTTATTACAATTAATTTTGTTTGAAATTCAACAAGAATAAAATGTAAGAATTACACTATACACTGGACGTGTTATCATTTGTAAAACGTTAGACAGTACTTTCTGCTATGCACGAGCGGCATGGCCTTCAACACTACTTTGATGTCTTCAAGACTGTGTTTGGCCTGATCGTTTTGCTGGTCGGCATGGGCCTTTGATGGCGCTCCCATTTTTGTTTTGCTCCTCCCCTCACCCGTTTTTTAATGGTTCCATTGAAAGTTAACGAAAAAGAGGGATGGGAGAGGTTAAGTTAGAAAACATTGATATAATGCGGCAGAAGGGGAGACAATTAGCTTTTTAACAAAACTTAATAGAAGTTAACTTAAACACATACACACAGACGTGAAATTGCAAACGACCCAACTTATTCATAGCTCAATATGGGTATAAAGTTCTAGTTTCTGCGATTTGAAAAAAAAAAAGTAAGTTTCTTGTTGTTTATTTGTAATAACATAGATCTAAAAATACTACACTTAAGGCTTACAAAAAAAGTATTTAATTAAAACATAGATCTAGATCGAACGCTCTGATAGTCTTCCATTCTGCATACGTGTCCTGCCCATCGCAGCTGGGACTGCATCAGGATTGTGTGGATGCTTTGCAGACCCGCTCTTTGAAGGACTTCAATATCTGGTATTTTGTCTTGCCATTTGACATTAGGTATTTTTCACAGACATGTCGTGGTAGTGATTCAGTTTCTTTGCATGTTAACTGTACACTATCCATGTTTCTGAGTCAAAGAGCAATGTTTTGTATTTGTGGTGATACCACTTTAAAGGAATGGGTTGCCTGAGTCAGCCAGGAAAACCAACGACTTAGCATATTTTAAGTCACAGATCAACATGCATGACTAGATTGACGCGCGAAATGCGTAGGACCTAATTATTTATTATTTTTTTGAAGAAACGTCTGTAATCTATAAGTAATACCAAAAAGTTTGAAACTCATTAAGGCTGCTATTGTAGTGTTTATAGTTTTCAGACTACATACATGTATAAATAGAATACATTATGTAAGACTACGAAAGCATACATCCAGTTTTCGATGCGTTATCAAATTTTATATATTTTGAATAGAATTAGGCTTACACCTATGATAAAACACATGGGCGTAGCCGAGAGAGAAGGAGTTCAAACCATCACCGGCCTCAGATCTCATTGTCTGAAAGGGAAACTTTACTTACTTCCCCAGTGCAGCCAACTTAAGCAAACTACAGTCACTAAATTTCAAAAGGGGTTTTGTGGTTTCCCTCCCCCCCCCCCACCTCCAATACAAAAACTAAAGCGTTTTACCTTTTTTCTGCCAGTCGCTGGACTCCACTGAATAGAAGATTTAGTTTTTGATTTTTTGTTAGCGGAAGAGTAGCAGGCTAATGGCACTGTAGATACCTCAAAATATGCATTTTTTAAAGCTTAAGATAACGAAAATAATGCTTGGATCCGGGGCTTCGTCCCGGACCCCACTGGGGGAGCTTACAGCGCTCCCCCAGACTCCCTAGCTGTCCCTTGGCGGTGTGTACTGCCTTTCACTAATTAAAGGAAGAGAGTATTCTAGGGTAGGAAAAAAACCCACTATATATATAAATTGCGGAGAGGTTTAAAATCCCCCCCCCCCCACACACCGAAAATATATACCATGACATTTGTGGGCGGTTTTTATGGTAATGCCCGGGCCGATTTTGTCCGCCCCTGATTTAGCCTAACCACTTCCTCTAATGGCCGTTTCCACCCGAGTGCTAGGTTGAGGCAGAACAGCGTACCCGGGCCCTGGCAGAATCTGCGATGGCAATGATCCCTAACTGGATCGGCGCGTTCTGTTTCTTTAGACTCAGCTGCGTGGAGAGGGAGAACTGCTGTCCCGGTGACATGATACTGACTACAGCTAATGTCCAGGTATTCATCTCATTTCTATGAGATGATCTATATTCGCTTCGTGACGAAAGGAGACCACAGAGAGTAGATATTTAACAAAGTCCAATAAAGTCATTATCTCTAACGAGAACACTGTGCCAAACAAACGTTTCTCTCTAGAGTCAGCTCAATGCCCTGGGGTCATAAAATACACTTGATACAGTTTATGACAGAGCAAAATCTCTTTCAAATCTCTGTGCGTGGCCTCAACGCTTCCAAAAAGGAAAGCATGTAAATACGTTTCTTGCCCCCTCTGTGGAAATCCCCGTGTCCCATAGGGATCTTTCTCCCTGACTCTAAACAGCAGTAGTTGCTAAGTTGAATTTAACACTCAGCAGTCCCTTCGCCCGGGTTGGGGAGGGGGGGGGGGGGAGTCTAGTCCGGAGACCCAAGAAGTGCCCCGACATGCTTTAAAAAACAAAAATCTTACATACGTATTTGAGTTTTTTATTTTTTTTATTTTTTCTTATTTTTTTAAAGCACGTGGGGGGGGGGGGGGCACACAGGAGG
Source organism: Biomphalaria sudanica (assembly GCA_036873155.1). Lineage (NCBI taxonomy): Eukaryota > Metazoa > Mollusca > Gastropoda > Planorbidae > Biomphalaria > Biomphalaria sudanica. The sequence goes on along the minus strand of JAZGLO010000050.1, from coordinate 1,458,664 downwards.
CCAGACGTACAAATTGTCTGGGACGCAAATATCTCTTTCGGAGGACTTGCATAAAGTTTATAAATACAATTTTAGTTTGATAATCTTGATACAGTTCCATATCCACTAATGAAAGCTCAATCGATTTGTCCTGAATATTTATGCATTTTTGTAGTCTTAGCCCTATTGTTTTAATTAGTGTACAAATGTATTTTCAGTTTGATTAGGTAGAAATCAAGCCCAGTTTTATAATGAGATTGGTAGGCCTCAATGGTTACTTGATATTCATTACAAAAGTAGGACTTAATAATGAGGCGTTTGTTTGTGCTAAGATCTTGTTGTACAAGTTAGATGGTTGGCGATTCGGACTTATGGCCTAATAGTCATTTACTTGATGGTCGTATGGTTAACGCTTTGAACTGTCGTTTCGAAGGCCCTAAGTTCTGACTGCAGGAGGTTTGGGGCTTTATTTCTAATGTAATATATACAACTTTGGCATATTTACAAGTCATATTTCTTGATTATTTGATAACTATTAGATGGTGCTTCTGTGCATTTATACCTTTAACCTTAATGTCATTGTTGGAACTGTAGAAATTAGCCCTCCACCACGCCTCGTTAATGGCATTAATAGCTCGGTGAATATCAATGAATTTAGAATTTTGAACGTCACATGTTTTTGGGGGGGGGGCAGGGGGAAGCAGGGAGGTAGTACAATGTCGCGCCCAAATGGCTCTCTAATTTGTTGATATATTTTGTTTCCAGTGCACTTGACGGTTTGCGTGGAGCGTTGCAATCAATACACGTTCAGGGCTAGCGTGTTTTGTAGATGATCAAAACTATACATGTTCAGGGCTAACGTGTTTTGTAGATGATCAAATCAATAGTCGTCTGCAATCAATATGCAGGCAGAGAAGCATTGTAGCACACACATACATGATCTGACACACACATACATGATCTGACACACACATAAAAGACGGAATTAATGGGTTAATAAGCAGATCGGTGAACAAAGCGTTTCTTTTGACGTACTATTGCTCTCCAGGTCAAAAAGTTCAAAATAGTGCCAAACTTTGTCTTGCAAATTTAAAAAATGAGATCGGGAAATATATTTATTCATATCACTGTTACTATCTATCTTTTTTTTTTTAATTCCAAGTTATAACTTGGTGAGGTGCAACTGTAGTTGGCATACGTCGTCATTCTGAAAGACTCGCAGTCATAGTGCTAGTTGTAGGCCTATAATAAATCTCAACCCTTCTGCCCTTTGACTTTCGTCGGAGCGGTGCTGTGATAGTTCATTTAAACAAATCTTTCCCCTAGTTCCGGTCAGCAGCTGTTCATAGCACAATATCAAGAGAACCCTGCCCATTATTTTCACGTTGTCCAGTCAGCTGTTAATTGGACGACCATCCGTCGTGCTTCCTCCGCTGTATATTTGACAGTGAGTCGTGTCTTACAATAGGACTGAACCAGCTCAGCTTTCGTCCCTTTACAGTAGCCAATGGCTGCCTGTTCGTGCGGTCTGCGCGTTGGATTGTCGTTCGGACTTCTCGATGGTCCTGGGTTCGTACCCTGCCAGCTGCCATCTCCAGTCGTCCTGCGGGAAGTTTGGACTAGGAAGTGGATTATCTTCAACTTTGAAGAAACATGTAGGCCTAAAACATTTTACAAACATGGAGTTCCTTCTTTTTGCCAGCCAGAGTTTTCATGTGTAAAAGTACAAAATCATTTATTTTATTGATATCTTTTACCCGGCAGTTTTCTGTAGCATTCGCTCTCAAAGGCTTGAATTTATCTTCCAACCTCAGTGTTTAGCATCCAACTTATAGAGACCACTAATGATATATAGGTCTAGCCTTGCACCGTGAACTCAATGTTATTTTCTACCAATGTTTTTGCGCCCTGGTTACGCTGCAGTGTTTACTGCGTCACAAGGAGTGATGGATAAAAATGAGTTGCCCGGAAGGCCTGCCATTACCGACAAGTAGGACGTAATCATCTTCTTTTTTGAAGTAACGTCTGTATTATATAAGATAAGTTACCCAGATTTAGCAGCTTATGTTCGACTGACCATCCGAGAGTTCTGAGAGGAAAAGAAATTCAGCCCCCCCCCCCACCCCGGGCAGAATAAGCTAGTGTAGCCCAACGCATAACGGCCGATGCCCCATCGATACCTATTTGCATAGTGCATTACGGCCATTGCCCCATCGATACCTATTTGCATAGTGCAATGCTGCCATTGCCCCATCGATACCTATTTGCATAGTGCATTACGCCATTGCCCCATCGATACCTATTTGCATAGTGCATTGCGGCCATTGCCCCATCGATACCTATTTGCATAGTGCAATGCGGCCATTCCCCCATCGATACCTATTTGCATAGTGCAATGCGGCCATTGCCCCATCAATACCTAATTTACATGGTTCAAACCAAACGTTGTCTTGTGGTGCCCCTGCTGAAAGAGAAAGAAAAGAAGGTGTCTTAGTAGTCTTTATGCCTGTCCTCGACTTGCTGAATCCTGTTTCGACTTGTTGGGGGGGGGGGGGAAACCAGTTGCTCCTTACTTGTATTTAAGATTGCATTACGTCTAGAGCTGCGTTTTATCTAGGACTTTTTAGCTTTGAAGATTAGACTCGTTGAAGCACTCAGTCATGAGTCTGATCATAATGACCTGCTTTTGCATTCATGAAAGGGGCATTCGATATAAGCGAATTCTAGTGGAACATGAGCATAAGTCTTGTTCGCTAACTGTACTTAGCCTATCTAGTTCCACCACTAGACGTTTCCACCTAGGCGTCACGCTGAGGCGACAGGTAGCTGGAGTTCTCAGAATCTCATAATCAGTTTTGTTTAGATTTGTAAATCATCGAAAATGTACTTTCAGAGAAGGGGTAACTCCACTCGGCTGGCCAAAGTTTACACATTGTATACTGGGCATCCCTTTCTTCTGATGTTTTGGTTTAACGGCAAGCGTGTTCTCTGGTGTATAGTCTAAAACTGCCTATTTATTGATATATGAAAGTTTGTGCAACAAACGGAACAGCCGAGAAAATTCGACTCTTCTGCGTTAAAAAGTGAACACAAATTAGGTCACCTTAAAAAAACATCATTTATCTACATAGGGCAGTGATATTAAATTTTAACAACTATTAACAAGGATGTGTTGCCAACTTTGCTTAGTTCCCCTTGTTGAGGCAAGGAATCCATTGAGATCTGGGTATGCTCAAGAACCAAGCAGACGTGGCCTAGCCCAAATAAAGTAATTCTGCTGTCAATAGAGAGTTATCGTAATGTAAATGACGCGTTGTGGGATGAAGAGGTTTCCCTCTAGCCGAGTTTAGCCTTACACTTGGCTCCAAGTTGATTGTCTTATATTCGATTAAACCAGCTACTACAATTGTAATGGATTAAGGTCGATAACTCAAGTGTCGAGGCGTAAACAAGGGAGACAAACGAGTTACATTCAAATGATAATATGAGGAGGTTGAGACACATGCATGTAAATAGGAGTAGTTCGATTACAGAAGTGTAAAGGTCTTTCAGACTTTGTGATTTATAGGGGCAGATGATGTAAACCACATCTGTTACTGTTGCCGACGGTTAACAAGGGTGTCATGTGACCAGAACTGCCTTTACTTTCCAAACATATTTCGAGTTCCTGCACCTTTATTAATCCGTTATTCTTCATAACCTTCGGGTCACTGCTCACAATCTGTTGACCATCCCTCTTCATTCCTCTCTGTCGTTTGCCTTGGATAGAATTTCGTTCAATGGCAGGCCCGTCCATTCTTTTATGTTGTCTTCCCATCGCTTTCTCTGTCTGCCTCTTCTTCTTTTTCCTGGTACTGTTCCATGAAGTAGGTATTTGCGAGCCCCGATGACCTTCTGATATGGCCATAGAGTTTAAGCTTGCGTTATTTGACAGTGGTTTGCAGGTCATCGCAGGTTCCTATTGCTGTGTTAATCGCGTATGAGTCTGATTTTAGTGTCGAGGGCTAAGCCTTTGTCTTCCCAGATTATTTTGAATTTTGCAAGTGCTGCTGTGGACTGTGCAGTTCTGGCCAGTAGTTCAGGTTTGGTTCACGCATCTTAGACGGTAGCCCCGAGGTATTTAAAACTTCTCTACTAACACTTGTTAGCTTTTCGCCTCCAATACTGATGTTCCTTTTAAAGACCTGAACCAATTACAATTTAAAGCTCTTTCAAATTTACCACACCATCAGACTCATAAACCATCCATGAAAAGCCCTGTTAAAAATTCTATTAAACCCGCTAAAACGGATAGCTGACTAAATTATATCAGATGAACACGTGGGTTTTTAAACAAGGTCGCAGCACAACATAACAAATCCTAAACCCCAGGATACTGCGAGAAATACCTTCACATCAATATATATTTGGTACCCGTTAAAGTTTAAGCGGACTCAGGGGGGGCGTCCTTAAAAACCCGTCGCTAATAGTCCCAGTCTTCATGGATTCGAACTTTATTTTTTTTTTATTCGCTCAAACAAGTCGATTAATCGATGATAGCTACCAGAAATAGCTGAACATTTAGACATCCAATTAGCACTGTGTCGTAGTGATTATGGATTCTTAAATGGCATTGATTGGATTCGTTTCTACAGTATATTAATTGTCGTTGGACTACGGGCTTGTAACCTAGTAAGTAGAGCGCAGACAAGTGCGCGGAAGGAAATGAACTTTAGAAGCTAAGGACGCTTTTTTTTTTTTTGTTGTTTTTGTTTCAAAGAGAGTTAAGTGAGTCCGTGTACCGTCTTATTACAGAACACGCGAAGACACGTAGTGTAGTGGGGGAAATACTTATTGGTTGGATTAGGTCACATGGTACTAGTAACACAAAGCACTACTTGTGGGTCCAATGTTCAACAGGACATTGAGTTGACTGTTTCAACCAAGTTTGTTATGAGCATTCTTCTGTTACAGTAAAGGTCTCTATTGTTATAATACACAATGGCTTAGTCCTGACAAGCTAAAAAACGAGAAGAACAAATACACAAACTTAGTTTTATTCTTCTGTCCAATACACAACTTTAATACTACATAACTCATAGGTGGCCCTTGTGAGTCCGTTGTTCTTTAAGCAAAACAAGTCGAAAGAGAGGTCTTAATATTTCTGAGCACAACAAACAATCAGAAATTCAATAGCGCTTTATGTTTTAGACATATGAATATTTCACAAGTGACCTATAATCTATATGAATATGTTACTATTGATCTCTTGTAGATAAGATAATGTTAATGTCATGAATCAAGCGTATCGTAGAACGTACCGGTAATCATCTTCTTTTTTGAAGTAACGTCTGTATTATATAAGATAAGATCTTTAAGTTAAGAAAGATTATAGAAAAATCGTAAGTCTTTCACGATTGTATGTAAGAAACTTTGAAGTACAAACTATCGATAAACCAGTTATTATCTTCCTGCATACAAAATGTAAAGGAAGATTGTGTGGGATAATACACAGTGCAGGCCAAATCAACATTATTCGCGAGTTTCGCTAGTCGGATGGTTTGCCTTTTCGTGGAGAGGCCAGCTTTATCATGATGCCTAGCAGACTGCATCCTCATACGTCGTCTGCTTTTCCATCCATCTACTAGCTTTTTAGTTGGCAGATATTCATCTAATCTTTTGCATTGCCCAAAGCCAGTTAATACAGACCGCTTATTATTGCCATTAATTCAGCAGCATTTAGTGGGCTTGTCCTGAAAGTTCAACGCATTGGACTGTCGTTCGGTTGCATCGATGGTCCCGGGTTCACATCCTACCATATGCCATCCCCGTAGTTCTGCGTGATGTTTGGACTAGGAAATCATGATCAAAATGAAAGGGTAGTTCCTTGTCTACTCGGGGTCTCCAGCTTCTGCACGATGCTTCTAGGAGGCCTTTCTTGCAGGTGATCACACATTTGTAGTTTGCTATCTAGAGTTACACACCGTTGTTCTTGGGTTAGCTTCTCCATGCCTAGAGCCACTCCGTTGAAAGCTTGAAAGGCTGCCTGAGAATGTCAGTACCGAGGAAGTCACGAAGGACCTCAGAGCAGTGGACACCAGGTGGGAAGAGGCTTCAGACATTGCCAGGGACAGATCTTTGCGCCGAACGGATTCTGAAAAAGTTCCTGAAAAATTCGTCCAGATCCTAAGACACCTCTCCAGCCAATCAGAGGAAAGAACAACAGAGTTATTTAACATCTTGTGTCCCTTTCTTTTCCTCCAAGCCATTGACTATATAATGTGATGTCCTTGTTCAGACTGCCTTGAGGTCAACTATAGATTCAATCAATTACTCAGCAAGCGTTTGAGTTTTATTGTTCGGGTGTATTCAATGTAGTTGATCAACAGTACAGAATAAACAAACCATCTATTTAACTGGTAAAGAGATAAGGTCAACACTGATGAACAATTCATAAGATATTTATTCCAAGAAAAGGCCACAGTCAGAGCCTCTGTCAATAAAAACACGTCTTTACCCTAGAGAATTCTATAGCTAACTGATTTTCCAGTCTCTAACCCAAAATATCCCAAGCGTCACTAGTCCCGTTCAATATACGTCTTCTATCGTGTGTCTTTAACTAACTAATAATATAAACTAGGTGCCTAACAATAATGAGAACAATAAATCAGACTGATACTTAGAATAAAATAATTTGTTTTAGATATAGAAATGTATGTTTATGAAACATCGATAAATATTTAACTTATACATAAAAGATTTCGCATTCAGAAGACAAAAATAAACTTAATAAAACTTTGAAAGACCTACACCATAACCTTCACATTGAGCCATGTTGAGCACAGGCATTGGTGAAATCGGATTTTCAAGGGCTCTTCTAGTTTTTTTAAAAGCTTCACATTTGTTACAATGGGGACAGACTACGATTGTCAGAATGTCATACTATAATCTACAAGATAATCTACAGGTAACAGTTTCAGTATCATGGTATGGAAGCAATACAGTGTGTTTGAATGTGATGCCTGGTGACTCTATGAATGTTAATTTAAATCATAACAATAATGAAAGATTCATTACGGCTTGTTGTTTGTATTGTAGAGAGGGATTTTTTTTTTTTTTTACCATTCACTGAAAGTGATATTCATCAACCAAGTAGTCAATAGTATATGAGCGTAACTAGCAGTCAGCACAATGACCGACCGTTTTTATTTTACCCAGCTAATGCGGGGAAGAAGAGCAAACCGTGCCTCATATTCTGTTTGACTGCCCCAGACTTGCTGATCTCCGTCTTGACAGGTCTGGGAAACCCAAAATTCTCGACCTGTATGGCGACGTTTATGCACTACGCAAGACAGCAGGGTTTCTGTCCAGGGCTTTTGCAAGAGAGGATTTGAGCCTCTCAAGCCCTCGCTCAAATGGAGTTTGATGATGACGATGAATGTCAGATAACTCACTTATTAGGTCAGGCTATTAATGGTCCAAGAATTTTAAAATATTGGATTGTTTTTTTTCCTCTTTAGAGTTGCCGGGAATGCTGCATACATTCTAGGGACATTGGCTGAATCTGATCTTGGCTGTCATCGCATCCTTTACCTGGCCAAGGGAAGGCACAAAGAAAGCAAGAAAATTTTGAGTGACCTGACACACATGTTGACTTTTGACGACCCCGAAAGTGTCATGAATGCTGCAGGAACTCTGGGAACATTGGTAAGTTTACTTAAGGTGCATGGTGAGCCCACAAGTGCCTCAGAATAACATATTGTTACGTGCGCAGCATAGCGTGAATGTGGAATAGTGCGAATGCGTGTTGAAAGAGTTCAGTTTTGAGTTTAGGCACATGTCACAGCCTGGTTTTGTTATAGGCGTGATGACGCGAATGTCTCTGTGTTGTAGATACCTCTACAATGTTCTTTGCTGATAACTAAATACTTCCACTCGCGCACTAGATTTGCTAGTGCGTGAGAACATTAATATACTAAACTCTCCAATGACAACATTTACAATTATTAATAAACACTCTGGTAGCAGACATGGATTTTATTACACACTAATAATAAATCATGAAATATATTGGCGACTTCAGCCATCACAAAATACATCCAAGAAAATTAGTCCTGCATACAAATCAATTCAATGACACTCTACTTGTACATTAATATCCAAAACACTCCTCTCTTACCAGAGTCTAAAAATCAACTGACTTGTCCACCTCGTGGTCAGCTTCCGACCAAAAAACAAAATCTCGTGCGAATCGTGCACGGAATGGTTCAGTGATTACTAGTCACAAAATATTAGAGGGGTTCTAAAACTGACGTGACAGCACATCGGCACAATTTAGGCCCGTCGTGCCCGTAATCCTTTAATGGCTTTAAGGATCACTCTCCCTTTACATAACAAGGGCTAAATTCTATACAGTTGAATCATTAAAAACAAGGTCGATTCCCAGTTAAAATAGTAAAGGTCGTAAAAATGTAATAATTTGGTACAAATCTTATGTAAATTTTATAGGGTCATAGAGAGAGAGAGAAGAATCCAAGATGGGATAATGTAAACTGTTATCATTGTTATGTTATTAACGGTTTCTTAACATTAAAGTATTCATCATCACTATATATATATATATATTTATATATATATATATGAGTTTGTTGTTTATAATTAAGAGTCTCATCAGCTCTTAACACATATAGGTAGGACTTTTACTGATTGGGGCCTCTTACCAACTCCAAAAAAAGTAGAAAAGATAACTGGGTTTTAAATCTTGTCTTTAAACATTTTAAAACAAATGGACTGGTTTCAGAAGACTGGAAATTGCAACGATTGCAGGCAACGGTGAAATGCAATTGTTAATGACTTTTTTGGTTGCTCCTGTTGAATGTCTTAAAAAATTGAAAATGTGATGCCCTCAAAATAATTAGAAATTTTGTGGCACTTTTTTTTTTGTTCACTAATATGTTCCCTACCATGTTGAATAAAATAACTCTCACTATTCAGGAGAAATCATTTTGTTTTCTGATATTGATATCTGATTTTTTAACATTTTTCAAGAGTATTTTAATGTTGTTTTTTTTAAAATTGTAATAGGCACATTTTATTAATACTGTATTTTTATTTTTTTTTTACTTTTTACCATGGGTCTTTGAGGCTGAATTGTAATCCATTTAGTTTCTTCAAGCTCAAAGCTCATTGAAGACTGGGATTTTTAACTTTAAGATATGTAGGATGCCCATGTACACCCACCTCTAATAAGTACCTGGCACATGGGAAGTACAAGCTGTTGGTCATTGTGCTGGCCGCATGCCACACTTGATAAACCATCAGCAATAGAAATAGAAGAGGTTGATTGTGAGTTTTGAAATAATTAACTTTACTGTTTATGTATTATATTTTAAAACCTTATTTTAAAACCTTTCTTTAAAATATAATTTGATATTCTACCAATACTTTAGTTAAACCTAAAAAATGTAAAAGTGAAGATTTTATTTTTTAGGCAGAAAGCGGTGAAGGTCGTGAGTGGATGTTGTCAGAGCCGTGTCTGGAGGACATGCTGGATCATGTGACCAATCTTCTCCATGCGGACAATCTGTGGACAGCCAGCAATGCTGCACTTGTTATTGCCAGGTAAATGCTGTCCTTGTCATCGCCAAACTATAATACATTCTAATTGCTCCGTAGATGGAGCACACCACTAGTTACACTTTGACTTTTAAGTTTTTTTTACTAACTGAAACAGGAAGCAAAGTGTTAGAATTGTTGCAGAGTTCTGTTGGGTCACTGAAGTAATCGTGTAAGATAATGTTGCTGCCAAATGAAAACCTAACTTCATAATCATCAGTTACGAGCCGATGAGACTCTTAATCATACACCAAACAGAATCATTTATATAGTATATTCTCTCATTGGCCTCCTTCAGTTGTAGAACGACTATGGTTCATCTCAGAGCACACTTCCTCATGTGGCCGTGGAGCCCTATTTTGGAGAGACACTCCCGTCCAGATAGCGCTGGTTAAGGTGGCTTTTGCTTCGATGGTAGAGGAGCTGGCCTTTTTCGGATTGTAAATTTTTTTCCTGAGCTGAGACCCATGTACTTTCACTGTCCATAGCTTTTTTGGTCACTGTCATAGTATATTATGAGGACTTTAATCTTGATTCAACAAATAAGAAGCACAAATGTTTGCAGTTGTTTATCATAATTGTGATACACAGCTGCGGTCATTGGTTGGGCATCTGTAACCACCAGGTGCTGTTGCACTTTTTCACTTCATTCTACTTCTGGTATGTACGCCATTTGCAATCTAGGACCCTTCCTTTATGCATGCTCTTCATGTGGATCTATCCAGTGCCCACTTTTGTTGTCAATTTTGAAGAGCTTAATGTTGCATTTTGTATTTGTCATAAAAACTGCAAGTAAACAGCCATTTAGAACATGGCTGAGATTTGTGAGAAAATGAGAGATATTGGTCCAACTGTCCAGAAGTTTTAAAATGTAGCTATCAAATAGAATCATATCCCATTATTGTTTATAAGAGAGAACCTTGGGTTAAAAGCAAAATAGCTAATGTTAAGAGCTCTTATGCTAACCCCAACACCTCCTATCATTTATTTTGTTACTCAATTCTGCGGACAAATTTTTAGATTAAATTTAAAAAAAAAAAGAGTTAACTAAATGTTGCGAAATAAAATGATGCCAAATAAAATGTTGCCAAATAAAATGTTGCCAAATAAAATGTTGCCAATAAAATGTTGCCAAATAAAATGTTGCCAACTTGTTTTTTCACTTTGTGTTTTTTTTCCCATAGGATGTGTATTTCAGAGCTGGGTTGTGCACACATCTTAAAGCATCGCAACTCACAGAACATTCTAACTAAACTTATTCAAGTTTTGGGAGTGGATGAAGCTGGTAAGTTTCTGTGTGTTTCATTGTCTCTGATGAAGTTTCTTTACATACAAGCTAAAAGCTAGACTTGCTTGTTCACAATAAAGTTGACGTAGAAATTATGAGTCAGGATATTGATACCTGTGACTTGTTTAGGTATTAAGAGCTAAGGAGGTCTATGCTGTCTTGAAGAAAACTATATCTGGAAACCTAAATTTTTATGATTGCTATGATTTTATATTGTTATGACATGGTTAACAAAGAGTAACAAAAAAACTAAAACAAATTAATTCCACTTATCTTATTCATGGCAAACCAGTAACACAGACTAAAAACGCAAAATACCTAGGTGTTATAATAAATGAAAAACTGTCATGGAATCCACATATTGATGAAACTATAAAAAAATCCAACAAAGCATTAGGGTTTATTAAAAGAAATTTCTATAAATCAAATAAGAACATAAAACTAAAATGTTATTTAACATAGGTTAGGCCAATAATAGAATATGCATCTTCCATTTGGGACCCCTCAACTCAAGAAAACATTAAGAAACTGGAACAAACACAAAATAGAGCAGTGAGATTCATAACAAACGAATATTCACATTTGACTAGAGTAACACCAATAGTAAAATCACTAAATTTAGAAAGCCTTCAGGACAGAAGACTCAAAAGTAAAGTAGCAATTATACATAAAACACTGAACCATAATCTTCAAATACAAAAACAAAATTTAATAAAATACTCTGAAAGACACAAAAATAAAGGCACATTCCTCGTCCCATATGCTAGGACAAATTTGTACAAATACTCCTTTTTCCCTAGTGCTATTAGAGCATGGAATGGGTTGCCTGAGCTAGCCAGAAAAACCAGTGACTTGGCAGAATTTAAGTCATTGGTTAATATGCACGACTAAATGCATGACACATAGGACGTAATCATCTTCTTTTTTGAAGTAACATCTGTATTATATGAGATATAAGATAAGATAAGGTTAGGAATTCATTAAAAGGGAAAGGTTTTCGACTTAGAGACCTTCTTATCTTATATAATACAGACGTTACTTCAAAAAAGAAGATGATTACGTCCTACGCGTCATGCATTTAGTCATGCATATTAACCAATGACTTAAATTCTGCCAAGTCACTGGTTTTTCTGGCTAGCTCAGGCAACCCATTCCATGCTCTAATAGCACTAGGGAAGAAGGAGTATTTGTACAAATTTGTCCTAGCATATGGGACGAGGAATGTGCCTTTATTTTTGTGTCTTTCAGAGTATTTTATTAAATTTTGTTTTTGTATTTGAAGATTATGGTTCAGTGTTTTATGTATAATTGCTACTTTACTTTTGAGTCTTCTGTCCTGAAGGCTTTCTAAATTTAGTGATTTTACTAATGGTGTTACCCTAGTCAAATGTGAATATTCGTTTGTTATGAATCTCACTGCTCTATTTTGTGTTTGTTCCAGTTTCTTAATGTTTTCTTGAGTTGAGGGGTCCCACACGGTGGATGCATATTCTATTATTGGCCTAACCAAGGTTAAATAACATTTTAGTTTTATGTTCTTATTTGATTTATAGAAATTTCTTTTAATAAACCCTAATGCTTTGTTGGATTTTTTTATAGTTTCATCAATATGTGGATTCCATGACAGTTTTTCATTTATTATAACACCTAGGTATTTTGAGTTTTTAGTCTGTGTTACTGGTTTGCCATGAATAAGATAAGTGGAATTAATTTGTTTAATTTTTTTTGTTACTCTTAACAACTGACATTTTTCTGGGTGGAAAGACATGCTCCAATTTGATTCCCATTTCTGTAATTCATCTAATTCTCTTTGTAAAATATCTGTGTCTTGTTTTGTTTTTATTGTTCTATATATTATGCAATCGTCTGCAAATAATCTGACTTTTGTTCCTGAACTAATGCAATTTGGTAAATCATTTATGTAAATTAAAAATAGTAGTGGACCCAAGACTGTTCCTTGAGGTACACCTGAGTTTACTGTTATTGGTGTTGATTTAGAGCCATTTATTATTACAGTTTGTTCTCTCCCTATCAGAAAATCTTTAATCCACTGATACAGTGGACCGTTAATGCCGAAATATTTTAATTTTTTAAGCAAACTATGGTGGTGAACTTTGTCAAAAGCCTTGGAAAAATCTAGTAAGATAGCATCTATTTGTTCACTATTATCTAAACCTTTTGAGAAATCATCAATTAGTCCTATTAGTTGTGTTTCACATGATCTATATTTCCTAAAGCCATGTTGGTATGGGGTGAGGACATTATGTTTGTCTAAGTGGTTTATGATGTTGCTACATATTATGTGTTCTAGTATTTTACATGTGATGCTGGTAAGTGATACTGGTCTGTAGTTTCCTGGATCAGATTTTTCTCCTTTTTTAAATAGGGGGGTGACATTAGCTTCTTTCCAGTCCTTTGGTACTCTGCCCTGGTTAAGCGATGCCTGAAAGAGTATTTTGAACACTGGGGCTAGCTCATTGCTTAGTTCTTTGAGTAATCTAGCTGGAATACCATCAGGTCCAGACGCTTTATTTGGTTTGGTGTTGGCTAATAGTTTTTTAATTCCATTTTCTTGTACTACTAAATCTTCTATGTTGTCTACTTGGTTCAAATTAAGAAATATGTCTTTGTCTCCTGGGGCTGAGAATGCTGATGCAAAGTATTTGTTTAGGATGTTTGCTTTAGTTTCATTATCATTATGTATTATGTTATGTTCATCTTTTAATGGCGCTATGCCTGTTGTTTCCATTTTCTTAGACTTAATGTATGACCATAGGTTTTTGTTGTTATCTTTAGATATTACATTGTTTATGTATTCACTCTGCAGCTGTCTGCTTACTTTTTGGGTTAGGTGTTTAATTTTTATATACTTTTTGTAAACTCTTTCTGCCTTGGTTTCTTTAAATTTTCTATATAGGTTTTCCTTCTGTTTACAAAGCTTCTTTAGTCTATTATTAAACCAGCATTTATTTATTTTGTTTGATGTGTATTTAGTTGGTATATGATTTTCTATAATGCTTTTAAGATGGTTTTTAATGAAATTCCAGAGGTCATCGACTGGTTGGTTAATGTCTTTTTCTAATAAGAATGTTTGTTGAAAGTTTAATGCAGCTTGGTGTAGTTGTGTTAGGTTACATTTATTCCAGAGTAAGATTTTTCTTTTGGTTTTTGTATTGGCTACTGCTTTTATCTGACTGTGTATTTTTATGATCTCATGGTCTGATAGACCAGGGATAATATCATAATCAACTACTAATCCAGGTCTGTTGGTTAAGAAGAGATCTAATGTGTTGTTTAATCTAGTTGGCTTTTTAATGATTTGATCTAAACTTAGGTTGTGTAAAGTTTCTATGAAAAGCTCATTTATGTCCTTAAGGTTTTGGTGTTTATCTATGGTTAGTGTTTTCCAATTTATATCAGGTAGGTTGAAGTCACCCATAATCCAAAAAACTGCATTTTTATTTGTCTCTTTAAGTGTAGTAATCTGATTACATAGTTCCTGCATGTATTCTAAACTAGAATTTGGTGGTCTGTAAATGCTGCCTATTATAAGGGATGTTGAGGTGGTATTAATTTTACAAAATGTAGATTCTATGTTTTTTGAGTTAGGTAAGGTAATTTCTTCAGCTATAAGAGTGTTTTTTATTGCTAAAAGAACTCCTCCATGATTATCAGCCCTATCTTTTCTAAAAATTTCATAATTACTATTGAAAATTTCTGCATTATAAATTTCAGGATGTAGCCAAGTTTCTGTTCCTGCAATTATGTCTGGTTTCTCACATTCTAATAAAATTTCTAAGTCTGCTGTTTTGTTCCTAATACTTTGAAAATTTATTACTAAGGTTTTAAGGTATTTTGGTATTACTTCTTTAGGAGGTTTGTTTAGTGAGGCTGTTGTATTAATTTTAGTAGATTTAGGTTTAACAGGAGTGGATCTGGCTAGTGGTTGGTGAGTTGGTTTTGGGATGGTGTTTAAGATGTTGTATGGGTTAGAAGTGTCCGCATCAAAGGAATCAAACAGTCCTGATGTAAACTGAGGTAACCCACACGGTACACAGTGCCATGATGCATCTTTGTTGCCTAAGGCATAATACACAGGTGTATTCATATGGAGACATGATGCATGGTACCATTCATCGCAGGTGTCACATTGAATGGCTTTCTGTTTCATGGTGCATACTTTTTTGCAGATGTTGCATCTATCTTTAGATCTAGGCCCTGGATTTGACTCTACATCTCCTGCTATTAATATTAACAGTGAAAGGTATTTATTTCTACTGTGTCTGATTGAGACTTATGTGACTAGTAAAAACAAGACTAGGTTTTGAGGAAGAATAGCGAAATGTAAGCAGACTACTTTTAACAGCCTTAGAGAGAGGCAGCTTTTATAGACATAGAGATTTAGCTTGATGACATTCGATGGTTCCTTGCATTATTATTAAACTTATAAATCAACACCATTCGTCAGCGTCGAGTACCTTTGTATTGTTGGCTTTTCCCCTCTGTGTTATTTCACTATTTGAATGTTACAAGTCACAGAGTAGGGGTGCCTAACAGCATGTGTGTTTTATAGTTCAGTTAAATTAGTTTTTACTTGTTTTTTTTTTATATTCCTTAATTAACCTGAGTTTAATAAAGACTTTGATCTTGTTATTGAAATATAAATCATTCAATCACCTCCCTCTCAGACCTTGGATCTATAGGGCAGATGATGTAAAGGTCACTTGTTTCTGTGGCAGTCTGGCAAAGAAAATGACACTAAGTTAACATTCACACATCTGTATGGCTGTAATGTCTTTAAAAAGTATTGAAATTCTGAACTATATAGACTTATAAAATACCTGTAAATTAAAAAAAAAAAGTAAAATATCTTGATACAAACAAAAAATAAAAAAGTTGTCTCTCTTTTCATTTTTGTTAATTCAACAGAGAAAGGATTATCTTATTTAGCTGTAAAAAAAAGCATTCTTATTTGAATAAGAAAAGCTAAATGAACATATTGATGTAGTCTTAATAGCCTTTATTTCTGCCACCATATCTGTAAATTATTCAATAAATAATGATGCCACAGACTCAAACACATACATACAATCTATACATTTCTTTTGCATACAATCTACACATTTCTTTTGCATACAATCTACACATTTATTTTGCATCCAGTCTACACATTTATTTTACATACAATTTTCACATTTCTTTTGCATACAATCTACACATTTCTTTTACATACAATCTACACATTTCTTTTGCATACAATCTACACACTTCTAACTAAACTTTCCTTTGAACATTTTCATTAGATTTTGTAAAAGATGACCTACTAAGTAAGTGACATGTCCCAAATATCTGTACCCTACACTAATGTTTGATTTATATATGCCAAACAGGCACTTTTCAATGTTTTATACACATATCGTTGCCTTTGTCTCCCTTAGAACTGTGAAGATGATACAATTTCTCCCCCCCCCCCCAACTATTGCATCTTCCCCCCACTATTACATTTTTCCCCATCAATTACATTTTCCCCCCACTATTACATTTTCCCCCATCAATTACATTTCCCCATCTACTATATTTCCCCCATCTATTACTGTTTACCGTTACATTGCCCAGCTGTAACCCACTTAATATTTTATGTCCATTTTATAGGGCATGTTAGTTGAGCTGCCAAATTGAGATATTTGGCTCTAAACCTTTGCCTTGGATTTATTTATTGTTTTTATTGCTTATGTATCACTGTCCTGCCCAGCGTGTAAACAGTACACAGGAATTTATATACTGTGTGAAATCATAATTTTAATTTATTGTAAGTCTGTTTAAATAACATTTAAAGTCCAATATAACTCTCTAAATCTGATGTATAATAGTTGAATTGGTTATGGTTGTTAAAGTTATTGGTATTCTCTTAATTATTATTAAAAAGTATTTCATATATATATAAAACATTTTCAGTGATAAAAATCAAGACTATAGACACCTATTTGTTTCCTATAAATATCCAAATTGCATTTATTTTAATAGATGTCTGTATCATATATTATGGAGATACAAAAACTTCTTAGTTATCCTTTATAAATATTTTAATCATATATTTATTTAAATGGTTGGAACCAATATTGCTATTTAAATTAAATATATGTGGGCTACATAACTGGACTGCAAAATGTTAATGTGATAAACTCTGTAATTTGAAAAATGTATCTACCTTAATTGTTTTCTCAATATTATTGACAATCTCTTAATAGAAATGAAGACAAAATTATGTTGTTGTCTTTTTATCTATGTGATCATTGTTGACATGTGTAATTATATTTTTATTTTGTTTTGTTGATGTTTAACTCACAATATACTTAACACTTTTTTATTTTCACTTTTGTGAATTTTACATTAAAAAAAAAAGATTGATTTCAACCAAGAAGAAAATAAGGCTAATCTATCATGATACACTGTTAATTTAATTGCCTAAATGTAAATATGGTTTCGACCTTTCAAGCTTAATACAAAAGAAACTTTTTAAAATGAGTCACTCAATTTTGCATATATATAATTTATTATTTTATTTACACTTGCTTTTTTTGTTTATATTACTAGGTCGAGGGATGAATGCAGCTTTTGCCATCGGCAGACTTTGTGACATGGACAAAGGAAGGGAAAGATTAATGGCTCTGACAGAATGTGAAAAAATGGTGACCATTTTGTTTTAGACACTACCCTCTACCAGCCTTCTAGGCCAGCTATTTAAAGTTACATAACGGAAAAATTTATCAGGGACATGAAAAATACTGTTGTTCAAGTTGATTGTAAAATAGGTGGCGTAATGGGGCATTTAGAATTATAGTATAGAGTACTCTGCTCTTTCTGTTTTTAGAACAAGATTTTGAGATGTATATAACTGCAAACATTGTTATTATATAAATAGTGTGGTTTGCAAACTGATATTGTCCGTATTTTCTATATCTTTATGAGAAGGTTTTGAGATATATATATATATATTAGATAACATTGTAGTTATATATTATGAATTTCAAATTTTCTATTCTTTTATATTAAATGGCTATGAGTGAAACAAAAATATTATTTCTGTTACTTAAGAAATGAGCTATTTATAGTTAATAGCAATGATTTGTTCACTTCATTTGATGTTAGATCTTCTAATGAATATATTCCTAATAGAGTGTTCATTGTGTTTCTTAGATTTCCTCCCTTGCCAAGATGTTATGCTGTGAAGATGCTGGTGCCAGTAAAAATGCTTGCTTTGCTCTCAGTTGCCTGGCAACCAGCCTAGATGGCCATGCACGTCTGCTGGGTAATGCCTACTCAGAACAGATCTTAAGAACATTGTCTCAGCTACTGAGTGCACCTGACGCAGAGACTGGATGGTTCGCTTCCATGTAAGTATAGGTTAAAGAAACATACAAGCCTGAGTGAGACTTCTTCTTCTAGATCTTTCTGGGGGTTGTTTTTTTTAAGATGTTATGGATGTTCCCTCAGAATTGAAGATTATTACATCCTAGCCCATATCTCCTCCAGGACAACTGGGGATGGCAGCTGGCAGGGTTTGTCCAGAGTGCATACCATGGCTGCCTGGTTGTGCGGTTTGCGCGCTGGACTGTCGTTTGGACTTATCGATCGTCCTGGGTTCAAACCCTGCCCACTCCCATCCCCCGTCGTCCTGCGGGAGGTTTGGACTAGGAAGTTATTATCTTCAACTCTGAAGGAACATCCGAAACATGTAAAACATTGTACCACATGACCAGGCAGTCATCCCTCTGTTACCTGTACAGTAGAACGTCGTTTATCTGACTCAATTGGGACCGGACACCGTTCGGATACGCGATTGTTCGGATAACCGAAAACCGAAGCGATCCATGCAGTATATGCAACCGGACACTATACGAATATTGAAAATCATCACATGCGGGACACGTGCGTGAAGAACGAGCAAAATAGGCGACAAATGTCGCAATTTTACCTTTATTGTGGAAAATAATCACTTATTTTTCGTATTCATACAGTATATGTGCATCACAGTACATGTGGTTGATAAAAAAAAAAAAAAAAAAAACTGGTCCGGATATTTGACGCTCCGGATAATAAACGTTCGGATAAACGACGTTCTACTGTATATGCTTTATAACTCATCCCTTTGAAAATGATGACTCCTGCTATTTTACGTTTAGGGAGTTGAGACTCTTTTACCTGTTACCATCATAATTTCTTCCTAATTCGAGCATTTAAAAGTAACTTAGTTGAAGAATTGCTTTATTTTTAAATAAAATGGATAGAACAACTAATGGCATTTAAAGTGAAATAATTTTTTTGTTTGGCTTTTATCAGGACACTTAGAACATTAGCCAGTCAACCAAAAGGTTGTCAAAGGTTGAGAGCCTCCACCCATGTTTGTGCCGCTCTTAATGTAAGATGTTACACTAGAAGTGACTCTTTAAGTGATAAAATAAAAAATGTTACCATAAAAAAAAAGTCTATCAAAACAATATTAATGTTTGAAATGTATATTTTGAAGATGTTCAGTATTCTTTATTGAGTATTAAAAATCTACGTTTCTGCCCTATAGAAAGTCCACCAACTTACTGAAGTCAGCCAAGACTTAAAAGAGGAAGTTTTGATAACTTTAGAAATATTGAAACCATTAGACCCACCTGATCCACCAACAGTCACTGGTAAGTCTTTGTCCAGCAGTTGACAGCGGATGTGTTATTGTATTGATTATTAAGTAGAATAGAGTAATCCTGATCATTTTTTCCCATTAATTTATTTAATACAAT
Organism: Biomphalaria sudanica; assembly: GCA_036873155.1. Classification (NCBI taxonomy): domain Eukaryota; kingdom Metazoa; phylum Mollusca; class Gastropoda; family Planorbidae; genus Biomphalaria; species Biomphalaria sudanica. Next base: position 1,439,014 of record JAZGLO010000050.1, on the reverse strand, counting down.
TTATAAAATTACACATCTCTTGTGTTAAAGTTAAAATATTTTTTATTCCAAAATAAAATCTCTCAAGCTAAGTTGAAAATATTATTTTCAACAGTTTTAGGTCCTACTCTGTGTGATGTGAGCTGGTCTCCTGTAACTACAAAAAGTGGTTTTGATGTTCAGTATCAGCTTTATGAAGGTGTGTTGGAATACATACTCTGAAAATAATTATTTAGATATTATTTAACATGATTTATACAGTGCTCTTAGCAAACATAGTGTTAACTTCAGGCATTTAAAAACATCCACAAATTCAAATGGTGAAAAGAGAATTTAGACTTCCAGCTTACAAAGGCTTTGTCTGCATCAGCCATAGCAAAATATGCAGGTCACTACTGGGTCTGCATTGTTAATTTTAGTTCGTAAATATTTTTTTAAGCCTCACTGTGTACCTTCTGTTGAATTGATTATTTATAGTTAATGCAATAAACTTTTATTTTACACCAGACATTTAGAATTCTTATTTTGTGCATCAGAGTACATCTGTAATGACATTAATATGTAAAAATATGCTTTGTAAAATGTTTTACATGTTATGGATGTTTCTTCAGAGTTAAGATAATCTACTTCCTAGTCCAAACCTCCCACAAGACAACAGGGGATGGCAGCTGGCAGGGTATGAACTTGGGACCATCGAGGCAACTGAATGACAGTCCAGTACGCATACCCCACAACCAGGCAGCCATCTTAAATCTAGAGTGTTTCAAATAAAAGTAATGTCAAGCATGTCTTACATGTCATAAACAAAAACAAATAATACCAGGCAGCCTTGTCATATATGGTATGCACTAGGTTCTAGGTTCAGTCAACCAAGAAGTTTGATCTAGGATTTTATAATTAATATTTCTGACCATCACCTGAAACTTGCAAGTCAAAATCAATGAATGTATTGTCCTAGTTAATGTAGTTGGGCCTTACAGAAAAATAAAAGGATATGGATATTAAACGTGCCATATACTAAAGTATTTAGGAAATGTCCGTAATATTGTCAGAAGGAACACTGCTGTGTTATTTTATTACTCTACAGGAAATCACTGTTGTTACAGGGGCAACAACTGTCAGTTTGAAGTTAACTCCCTTACTCCCAACACAGCTTACACTTTCAAGGTGAAAGCCATAACAGAAGTTGATGAAAGTTCCTTTAGTGAGTCTGTGCCAGTGACTACTGAGGAAGATAGTAAGTTGGAAGTAGCCTAGATAGAAGACATTATCTACACTCTCGCTTTTCTCTTTCTATACAGTGAACTTTCTCTTTCTGTACAGTGAACTTTCTCTTTCTGTACAGTGAACTTTCTCTTTCTGTACAGTGAACTTTCTATACAGTGAACTATCTCTTTCTATACAGTGAACTTTCTCTTTCTGTACAGTGAACTATCTCTTTCTGTACAGTGAACTTTCTCTTTCTATACAGTGAACTTTCTATACAGTGAACTTTCTCTTTCTGTACAGTGAACTTTCTATACAGTGAACTTTCTCTTTCTATACAGCGAACTTTCTCTTTCTGTACAGTGAACTTTCTATACAGTGAACTTTCTCTTTCTGTGCAGTGAACTTTCTATACAGTGAACTTTCTCTTTCTGTACAGTGAACTTTCTCTTTCTACACAGTGAACTTTCTTTACAGCGAGCTTTCTCTTTCTGTACAGTGAACTTTCTCTTTCTGTACAGTGAACTTTCTATACAGTGAACTTTCTCTTTCTGTACAGTGAACTATCTCTTTCTATACAGTGAACTTTCTCTTTCTATACAGTGAACTTTCTCTCTATATACAGTGAACTTTCTATACAGTGAACTTTCTCTTTCTATACAGTGAACTTTCTCTTTCTATACAGTGAACTTTCTCTCTCTATACAGTGAACTTTCTCTTTCTATACAGTGAACTTGTTTGACATATTACAACTTTGTCTTCAGTTCCTGAGGCTCCACACAATCTCAGAGTTATTGGAACCACTGCAACACAACTAAAAATAGCTTGGGATCCCCCAGAGAAGTTCAATGGCATTTCAAAAGGATATTACGTTTATATAGGTATGTTCTACAGCGTAAATCTATTATATTTATATAGGTATGGTCTATAACATAAGTCGTAAACATCATGATTGGCCTCCTTCAGTCGTAGGACGACTATGGTTCATCTCAGAGCACACTTCCTCATGTGGCTGTGGAGCCCTATTTTGGAGAGACACTCCCGTCCACAGATAGCGCAAGTTAGGGTCCCCTTGGCTTTTGCTTCAGTGGTAGAGGAGCTGGCCGTTTTTCGGTTTGTGCATTTTTCTTCCTGGGCTGAGACCCATGTACTTTCACTGTCCATAGCTTTCTTTGTCACTGTCTTTCTCCACCTGTTGCGGTCTAGAGCTATGTCTTCCCAATTGTCAGTATTGATGTTCACTGATTTGAGGTCGCGTTTTATTACATCTATGTAACGGAGATGGGGGCGACCAGTTTTTCTTGTGCCAGTCGCGAGTTGACCATAGAGGATGACTTTCGGGATGCGCTTGTCCTCCATCCGGCGAACATGTCCAAGCCAGCGCAAACGGCTTTGTCTGAGGGCTGTAAAAATGCTGGGAATACCTGATCGCGCAAGGATCTCAGTATTGCACACTTTTTCTTTCCATGTGACATTCAAGATCCTACGGAGACATCTCAAATGGAATGAGTTTAGTTTTCTCTCTCATAAGTCGTAAACATAGACTTATATATACTATATCTAGACTGGACATGGAGATTTTAAAAAATCAACATGAATTATTTCCTTCTAGGATTTTTGAAACATTATCCCAATGGAAACAAACAGGAAATGGCTTTGTTTCATATGTTTGCGTGAATATTGATGAAATGATTTTGCATTATTTCTAAACTTTGAAAGCTAAAGATCATTACTTTTCTAAGACAGAAAGGATTGATTGGGGCTTTGTTTCATATGTTTGCGTGAATATTGATGAAATTATTTTGCATTATTTCTAAACTTTGAAAGCTAAAGATCATTACTTTTCTAAGACAGAAAGGATTGATTGGGGCTTTGTTTCATATGTTTGCGTGAATATTGATGAAATGATTTTGCATAATTTCTAAACTTTGAAAGCTAAAGATCATTACATTTCTAAGACAGAAAGGATTGATTGGGGCGACTCCCCTTAAAGCCTGAAAAAAGAGTTTACATACATAAAAACCTATATATGTATAGGTCTGTGAATTGAGAAATCGCAGAAAAGAATTTATTTCCGGTTTCCAGTCTAGATATAATATACAAGTCTATGGTCTTAAAATTATGTCATGTTCAAGTTTGAAACCAAGGAGTGCATTACAGAACACTAAACATTGTAAATCTACTACTGATTTATATTTTTTGTCTTCCCTTTGCTACCTTTTGTTAAATTTTGCTTTCTTTATTTCCCCCGAGTTCATTTTTCCTCTGAAAGTAATTCTTCTTCAGCCAGCTTTTTAATTCATAGCCTAAGTTTTTTTTAGTACCATTTAGTTAGACTAGTTAGTACCAAGTAGTTAAACTAGTTAATACCATGTAGTTAGTGTAGCTCAGTGATTCCCAAAGTGGTCTATATAGACCCCCAGGGGTCTACGACGAATTCTAAGGGGTCTACGAAAGTGAAAAAAGGAATTGGGGGTCTGTGAGATGTAAATGGGGGTCTACGAGAGTGGATCTCGATTTAAGTAGGCCGTGATTTTAATAAAATCTTAATATAATGGAATTAACCATTATCTTATACAAATATAAATTATTTGAAAAATTATTTTAGAACCTTATTTAAATAGCTTAAATTAGTCTACAGGGAATTTATATGGTCAAATTTAATTATGAAATTTCACAGTGGTATTTATGTTTGAAAACTTAGCTTCTTTCCATGTCAAACTTATATTGCCTTTGTGAAATTTACTGACACTTTGAAATCACCTAAGTTGGAGGATTTTTTTAGACGATGCCATCTTAATAAAAAGGGTGTAGATTTGAAATGCCTTTGAACAATCAATAATAAAATTGAGAAAAGATCTATAGTGGACAAAATCTTTGCTTTGGCGTCAAAAAGAGAAGATGATGGTCTGCAAGTATCTTAAAGTATCTTTTACTTATTGCGAAAATTGGAAAAAAATCACACAATAGGTGAAAAAATATTTTGGCATCCGATGAAGAAGTTTTAAAAACTATTATGTCCACAAACCAACATCTGATAGTATTACAGAATTCCGCTAAACAGCAAAACAATGCAAGGGCCTATTGATGAATTGAGTTCCTAATACAAGTGAAACGAGTCAATATTGTCTGGTAATAAAATACTTTTATTGGCCATTGTTTGCTTTATTATAGATAAAGAAATCCACTATAAGCTTCTTTTTGCAATAACTGATAATCAATATTTTTTTTTTTTGAAAGACTACTATTAAAAAAAAGCACTCCCTTTAGCTATAATGCCAAAAGCAACGAATGGAGCACCTTTCATGGTTGGGTCTTATTGTGGATAGTGAAAAAATGGTAGATGCTTGAATATTTCAATTTGTTATTAACACAGTTAACCCAAGCAACACATCAAATAACTTTCTCAAATGTGTTGACAAAATGACCAGAACTTTCATCAGTTCCTTCTTCTAACTGAGGTGTGATGGTTCTCGAAAAGCTATATTTTAATTTTTTTTTCTTTTTGACACTGTATCGAAGTTCTTGGATGTCAAAGATCTTATTTTAAACTGAAATTTAATCGAATAGATAACATACATTGCTTTTTTTAACAGACTTGTTTCATAAATTCTATTAGGTTAACTTACATGTGGTCATAGGCGTATCGAGGATTTTTTTCGGTGGGGGATTTTTGCAACCCAACCTCACCTCCAGCTACGCCCATGCATGTGGCCACCTAATCAGACATCATTGAAAAAAAAAACATTAGAAGTTCAAAAAATCAGAAAAAAAAATAATCCAGCAATATTAGCTAACCAGGGGGTCTACTGAATCCTGGAAAACATGACAAGGGGTCTACGAGCCAAAAAAGTTTGGGAACCACTGGTGTAGCTAGACTAGTTAGTATCATGTAGTTAGTGTAGCTAGACTAGTTAGTATCATGTAGTTAGTGTAGCTAGACTAGTTAGTATCATGTAGTTAGTGTAGCTAGACTAGTTAGTATCATGTAGTTAGTGTAGCTAGACTAGTTAGTATCATGTAGTTAGTGTAGCTAGACTAGTTAGTATCATGTAGTTAGTGTAGCTAGACTAGTTAGTATCATGTAGTTAGTGTAGCTAGACTAGTTAGTATCATGTAGTTAGTGTAGCTAGACTAGTTAGTATCATGTAGTTAGTGTAGCTAGACTAGTTAGTACCAAGCAATTAGAGATGTCAGAAGCATGACGTTATAAAGATAATAAAGTCAACATGGAATTCTTGGAAGGTTCAGTTACATAGTTTAGAGGGTGTTATATCAAGTTATTCTATTGTGCAGCTTGTATCAATATAACTCATGTATTTCTTTTTAATGATTTGCATCAGTGTTCACAGTATATTTCTCCAGTTATCATTCCTAGTTTGATTATCATGAGAATTATTATTGAATTATTGTTCGTACAATAAAGAATGCAGTTGATTATGTGTGTCACACCCAAAAGTTATCTGTTAGTAGTTCCAGTTACAACAGATCTCACCACGTCTTTTGGATAACACACTACACACCCAAGCTCCACTTGCAAATTTGAATGTAATTGAAATCTAATTATTTAGACTTGCTTTGTCTTTCCCTGTGTCAGAGTAACACATTTTGCTTTGTCTTTCCCTGTGTCAGAGTAACACATTACATGCTTCTCATTGTTTTTAAATAATAGAGAACATTCAAGCGATTGTTTTGTTTTTTATGTTTCCTTACCATTTACCTTTACCTATCCTTTAGTCTGTTGGACTGTTGGGGCGCCAAGCAAGATTTGTTGACAGTCTTTCTCCATTCCTCCCTTTTTTTTTGCCTTGTTTAAAACCTCTATCAATGGTAGGCGGTCCATTCTTTTATGTTGTCCTCCCAACGCTTTCTCTGTCTGCCTCTTCTTCTTTTTCCTGGTACTGTTCCCTGAAGGAAGGTCTTTGCGAGCCCCGTGGATTTTGTAATATGGCCATATATTTTAAGCTTGCGTTTCTTTACAATAGATTATTATTATTAGTAGTAGTAGTAGTAGTAGTATTAAGTTATTATTCTTTACATGTTTCCTACCTAGGTAAATCTATGATAGAACACACATCAGAGCAGTCTGTTATTATTTCTGGTCTAGCTTCCAACACATCTTTTGACATTGAGGTAAGGGACAATAAGAGCAATAAATATGTTTTTATGCATAAAGTTCGAGACTAAAAATAAAACCAATCTGTTAATCCTATTTGGAGCATGAGATATTTTGAAAAATGGATCACACCTCATTTCACTTCAATAGATAGACCATCTAGTTATATTAAAATTATTTTCGTTGAATACTCTGTTGCTACTATTTCCCAATGTGCTTTTTATAACTCAATTTTGAATATAGGCAATAGATTTTTTTCTTTAAAAAAAATACATAAAGCTAAAATTCAACGTCATATTGTATAGGTATGTGCAGCCACATTTAAAGGTAAAGGTCCAAGAGCTTCCTGCACAGGAAATACGTCAGAAATGGGAGCTCACTGTCCAGGAAAACCAAATATTCAAGTCCTGGGCAGAAATGAGATGCATATTACCTGGGATCCTCCTGAAGTCCCTATGGGAAGAATCACACGCTATGATGTAGTGTCTAATGGAAAAGTTATTTATTCTGGTAAGCATTGAAATACATTTGGATAGCTTATGATATATCAATGATATTGTTTAGTGAATTAACTTTAACATTTAATAAGAATCTTTAAAACCATTTTTGAAAGCTACAACAGTTTCTTTTAGGCATTGAGATTGAATATCTTTTTGAACTTTTGCCATGTCTATTTGAATTATTGAATTTGAAATTCTAAATGGATGTTTCCATCTCATCATATGTACTTACCAGCTGTTTATGTTTGTTGAAGTTTTAAGAACAAAATATTGTTTAGATATAGCCTGTTTGATTTAACACTTAACATAAACAAAATATGGGATCATGAAATTTAAATGAAATGGTGTCTTGTTTATAAATTTTTAAATCAAATCTTCCAAGCAATGGTACTATATTGGTGTTTACAATAGTACTATATGGTGTTTACAATGGTACTATATGGTGTTTACAATGGTACTATATGGTGTTTACAATGGTGCTATATGGTGTTTACAATGGTACTATATGGTGTTTACTTTCCTGTAGGCACAGACTTATCTTTTAGTGCCAGGAGACTGACTCCAGACACTGAGTACACATTTACTATCATTGCTTTAACCAGTGAAGGGAAGTTTGAGAGCAAGTCAGTCAAGAAAAGGACAACTAAAGATGAATGTAAGCTGGCCTTATAATTAGAAAAAAAAAGTATATTTAGTGAGGATTTTTTTAAGCCCATTAGTACATCAGCATGGCTACATTCCTGTATGCTTGTGAATATTGGACTCTAACTGCGGAATAAGAGAGAAGGATCCTAGCATGGTCCAGTCTCTTTTCTGAAAGCGTGTGTGTGTGTGGAATGGTTTCAAGCTGTAGCAAACACAACTGAGCCTGAGTTCAATCAATATTTCAGTCTACATCTGGGATTCGAACCTGAGACCCTCAGTTAGAAAAGAAAGCAGCCACACTCCCCAAAAATTTATTTTTTTTAATTAAAGGAAATGTTCAATTTCCTGTTTATAATTTATGCCAGATACTCACTGCTACACTTTGTCTAGAATGCTATTTTATTGCAAAAATGGTCTTTGGTTCTAAACTTTATCTTCTTAAATGGGTCTTCAATCTACTAGTGTTAATTCCTTATTTTATGCTTTTGGTTTTATTAGAAAGTTGTTAAAGTTCCTTTTTCCAAATTATAAGTAATGCAAGTAAGGTAGAAATTATCAGTCTCATTTTCCAACAGTCTGTTAAAGGACATGACGCCTGGACTCATTTGTTTTTGTTTTATTTGTTTGCGGATGTTCTTTCAGAATTGGAGATTAGTACATCCTAACCCAATCCTCCTCCTGGATGGCAAGGATGGTTGCAGGTAGGGATCAAACCAAGGACCATAGAAACATTTCATAGCACATACCACATGACCAGGCAGTTATCCAAATAGTAACTACCTTTTAGGCAAATGTCAGACACTATGAAGAGCTATGCAGGCTTCAGAAAATTTTAAATTACACAAAACATCTGTGATCTTATTGGTTGCTTCTATGTAAAAACATTTCCATGATATTCTTTGTGATCCAATCAAGATGAAGTAACCAGAACACCACTTTACCAACCTCCAAAAAAAGAAGAGGAACTGCCAAAGCCTGTTGTTAAGAAGAAAAGAAAGTCTGTTGGGGATGCAAAGTCTGCAAGGTTAAGAAGTGCAAAAGTCAGTATTTCAACTTTGAACTTTCCTGATTCTTTCTAGAAGTGCTTTTTTCCCATCTGTGAAAATAATTCTTTTGTTTTTAAGACTTGTGATAGAAGAAGGAGAATAACTAATGGTATCATTTAAAATCACAAAGATTTTGATAATGTTAAAATCTGTATTGAGAGGGCCATCAACTAGTTATTTATGGTTTTTTTTTATATACATGTTTGTTTGTTTCTTCAGATATTAAAGCTCATACCTGCCTCTTGGCAGGGAAGGGCAGGGGGGTCAGCACACAGTCAGAGTTTGAGCCCCGGGCTACCTTGGCCATTGAATGACAGTCCAGAGTGCATACCACAGGATCAGGCCCCAATCCATTTTAGTACAAAAATATTTTATTTCTAAGTGAAGAATTGTACCCTGAAGAAATTTACCTTATGTTCAAAGTCTGAAATAATTAGACATAATAAAATTGTAGCTGTTTTGAAAAAACAAAACTTTTTTATTATTTAAAAAATAGATATAACATTTCAATATATTTTATAGTTTTTTTTTTACTAATTAGCAACGTAAATATTCAATTACTTTGTTTTAAAGACAGCCAATCCAGTGTCTGCTGACAGGCCTGAAACAGGTAAAATTAGTTTTTACATTTGATCTCCATATATTGGTATTATAAGATAAGAGCAGCCGTAGATTAATGTTTCATATAAATGTATATTTTTCTTTTCTTTATACAATATAATTCTGTGAAATTATAAAATATATTGTTTTTTTTTTTAGTTCATTGTATCAGTAGGTCTCTAAGTAATTTCCATCTTTAGTTTAGACATTTTTTGTTACATCCACAGCTGCAGTCAGTGAGAAGCCTCCTTTGCCTAAAAATGAACCATTGCAAGTAAGTTTGTTGTTTTATTGTTAGAAACTGATTGGAAAAGTTGAGGGTTAGAGCAGTGGTTCTCAACCTTTTGAGATGTGAGAAACAATATTTGTATATGAAAAATTCAGTCTTTGGTGCATTATATAAATTGATACAAATTCAATATTTGTTACATGTCCAGATGAGGCGCGGTGGCTGAGCTGTAAAACGTTTGGATTCTAAACTGGGGATTCCAGATTCAAATCCTGGGGAAGACTGGAATTTTTAATTTTGATATCTTTGGGCGCCTCTGAGTCCATCCAGCTTTAATGGGTACCTGACATTAGTTTGGGAAAAGTAAAGGTAGTTGGTCATTGTGCTGGCCACATGACACCCTCGTTAACCTTAGGCCACAGAAACAGATGACCTTTACATCATCTGCCCTATAGACCTGATGGTCTGAAAGGGGAACTTTACTTTTTAACATATCCAGATGACCACGTACATCAAGCAATGATCACATACAACAATGATCCACACACAAAGGCCTGCAAGCTTCAATTCATGAGTTATCTTATCTTATCTTATCTTATATAATACAGACGTTACTTCAAAAAAGAAGATGATTACGTCCTACGCGTCATGCATTTAGTCATGCATATCAACCAATGACTCAAACTCTGCCAAGTCACTGGTTTTTCTGGCTAGCTCAGGCAACCCATTCCATGCTCTAATAGCACTAGGGAAGAAGGAGTATTTGTACAAATTTGTCCTAGCATATGGGACGAGGAATGTGCCTTTATTTTTGTGTCTTTCAGAGTATTTTATTAAATTTTGTTTTTGTATTTGAAGATTATGGTTCAGTGTTTTATGTATAATTGCTACTTTACTTTTGAGTCTTCTGTCCTGAAGGCTTTCTAAATTTAGTGATTTTACTAATGGTGTTACCCTAGTCAAATGTGAATATTCGTTTGTTATGAATCTCACTGCTCTATTTTGTGTTTGTTCCAGTTTCTTAATGTTTTCTTGAGTTGAGGGGTCCCACACGGTGGATGCATATTCTATTATTGGCCTAACCAAGGTTAAATAAGATTTTAGTTTTATGTTCTTATTTGATTTATAAAAATTTCTTTTAATAAACCCTAATGCTTTGTTGGATTTTTTTATAGTTTCATCAATATGTGGATTCCATGACAGTTTTTCATTTATTATAACACCTAGGTATTTTGAGTTTTTAGTCTGTGTTACTGGTTTGCCATGAATAAGATAAGTGGAATTAATTTGTTTTAGTTTTTTTGTTACTCTTAACAACTGACATTTTTCTGGGTGGAAAGACATGCTCCAATTTGATTCCCATTTCTGTAATTCATCTAATTCTCTTTGTAAAATATCTGTGTCTTGTTTTGTTTTTATTGTTCTATATATTATGCAATCGTCTGCAAATAATCTGACTTTTGTTCCTGAACTAATGCAATTTGGTAAATCATTTATGTAAATTAAAAATAGTAGTGGACCCAAGACTGTTCCTTGAGGTACACCTGAGTTTACTGTTATTGGTGTTGATTTAGAGCCATTTATTATTACAGTTTGTTCTCTCCCTATCAGAAAATCTTTAATCCACTGATGCAGTGGACCGTTAATGCCGAAATATTTTAATTTTTTAAGCAAACTATGGTGGTGAACTTTGTCAAAAGCCTTGGAAAAATCTAGTAAGATAGCATCTATTTGTTCACTATTATCTAAACCTTTTGAAAAATCATCAATTAGTCCTATTAGTTGTGTTACACATGATCTATATTTCCTAAAGCCATGTTGGTATGGGGTGAGGACATTATGTTTGTCTAAGTGGTTTATGATATTGCTACATATTATGTGTTCTAGTATTTTACATGTGATGCTGGTAAGTGATACTGGTCTGTAGTTTCCTGGATCAGATTTTTCTCCTTTTTTAAATAGGGGGGTGACATTAGCTTCTTTCCAGTCCTTTGGTACTCTGCCCTGGTTAAGCGATGCCTGAAAGAGTATTTTGAACACTGGGGCTAGCTCATTGCTTAGTTCTTTGAGTAATCTAGCTGGAATACCATCAGGTCCAGACGCTTTATTTGGTTTGGTGTTGGCTAATAGTTTTTTAATTCCATTTTCTTGTACTACTAAATCTTCTATGTTGTCTACTTGGTTCAAATTAAGAAATATGTCTTTGTCTCCTGGGGCTGAGAATGCTGATGCAAAGTATTTGTTTAGGATGTTTGCTTTAGTTTCATTATCATTATGTATTATGTTATGTTCATCTTTTAATGGCGCTATGCCTGTTGTTTCCATTTTCTTAGACTTAATGTATGACCATAGGTTTTTGTTGTTATCTTTAGATATTACATTGTTTATGTATTCAGTCTGCAGCTGTCTGCTTACTTTTTGGGTTAGGTGTTTAATTTTTATATACTTTTTGTAAACTCTTTCTGTCTTGGTTTCTTTAAATTTTCTATATAGGTTTTCCTTCTGTTTACAAAGCTTCTTTAATCTATTATTAAACCAGCATTTATTTATTTTGTTTGATGTGTATTTAGTTGGTATATGATTTTCTATAATGCTTTTAAGATGGTTTTTAATGAAATTCCAGAGGTCATCGACTGGTTGGTTAATGTCTTTTTCTAATAAGAATGTTTGTTGAAAGTTTAATGCAGCTTGGTGTAGTTGTGTTAGGTTACATTTATTCCAGAGTAAGATTTTTCTTTTGGTTTTTGTATTGGCTACTGCTTTTATCTGACTGTGTATTTTTATGATCTCATGGTCTGATAGACCAGGGATAATATCATAATCAACTACTAATCCAGGTCTGTTGGTTAAGAAGAGATCTAATGTGTTGTTTAATCTAGTTGGCTTTTTAATGATTTGATCTAAACTTAGGTTGTGTAAAGTTTCTATGAAAAGCTCATTTATGTCCTTAAGGTTTTGGTGTTTATCTATGGTTAGTGTTTTCCAATTTATATCAGGTAGGTTGAAGTCACCCATAATCCAAAAAACTGCATTTTTATTTGTCTCTTTAAGTGTAGTAATCTGATTACATAGTTCCTGCATGTATTCTAAACTAGAATTTGGTGGTCTGTAAATGCTGCCTATTATAAGGGATGTTGAGGTGGTATTAATTTTACAAAATGTAGATTCTATGTTTTTTGAGTTAGGTAAGGTAATTTCTTCTGCTATAAGAGTGTTTTTTATTGCTAAAAGAACTCCTCCATGATTATCAGCCCTATATTTTCTAAAAATTTCATAATTGCTATTGAAAATTTCTGCATTATAAATTTCAGGATGTAGCCAAGTTTCTGTTCCTGCAATTATGTCTGGTTTCTCACATTCTAATAAAATTTCTAAGTCTGCTGTTTTGTTCCTAATGCTTTGAAAATTTATTACTAAGGTTTTAAGGTATTTTGGTATTACTTCTTTAGGAGGTTTGTTTAGTGAGGCTGTTGTATTAATTTTAGTAGATTTAGGTTTAACAGGAGTGGATCTGGCTAGTGGTTGGTGAGTTGGTTTTGGGATGGTGTTTAGGATGTTGTATGGGTTAGAAGTGTCCGCATCAAAGGAATCAAACAGTCCTGATGTAAACTGAGGTAACCCACACGGTACACAGTGCCATGATGCATCTTTGTTGCCTAAGGCATAATACACAGGTGTATTCATATGGCTTTCTGTTTCATGGTGCATACTTTTTTGCAGATGTTGCATCTATCTTTAGATCTAGGCCCTGGATTTGACTCTACATCTCCTGCTATTAATATTAACAGTGAAAGGTATTTATTTCTACTGTGTCTGATTGAAAACTTCCATTTGTGATGGGTAATCTTCTTTAATGTTATGGATGTGTATGTTAGGTTATTTTTGAAGTTGTATTGATCTAAAGTGTGATGATTGATTATGACTGTTGTTTCCTTTTTAAGTTTAGTGTTGACTGAGGTAGATCTAGTTCTGTGTTCAGCTAGTGTGTATTTAGTAATTATTAGGATAAATAGCCAGAGCAATTTCATGAAGACTGTTGTTGATTTTAGTTTTAAAAGGTCTAGTCTAAATCTAGTTTAAGGCTAAAAATGCCTAAGATGGCCTAAGCTAAGTCTAAGTCTAAAGTGATAGCTAATTTACAATGACAATCAAATGGTTTATTCAAAATATAGACCTAGACTAGATCCAGATCTAATTCAAGATCTAGATCTAATTGTTGATCAATATATTTATGTGTTTAACTAACTTTAACTAACTATATAGAGTATTACTATTAGTTTATAATTAGTAGTATTTGTAGATGATTAGTAGATCTAAGGCCTTAATTAAAGTCTAACTCTAAGACTGACTAGATCTAAAATCTAAGGATATAAAAATAAATATAGACTAAATAATATTAAATATAATTATAAGGCATAAGGATTAGTTGATTAGTGAGACAAAATAGTCCTAAACTAAGAGTTGTTAATTTGAATTAATTAGTGGAAATAATGCTGAATTAAGTTAAATCTATAATTTAAAGATATTAGTTTATTAGTTGAATAGCTTTTTAAAGGAATTTTATTTGGTTTATATACGACAAAACGAAAATTTAACTCATCTATGATAACTGTAAAGAGGGAGCAGCCATCTTGTCAAGAGCGTATTTATTTTATTTTCGGCTATTCTGTGAAGTTTAAAGTCAAATAAAGACAAGTATTTTACATAACACCTTTTAAGATGTTTTGTTCTTGGTTTTTGTAGTACATAATTTGAGATGAAAAATATTTAAAATACCTGGTACTTGCATATCAAAATGGTTTAAATCATTCTCATGACAAAAAACTTGGCTTTTTACAAGAACATATCTGTGTCAATAAAAAAACAGCTTGTCTACTCCTGCGGTTATTATTAGTGTTAATTTTTTTTCTAGAATATTGATTATAGATGTGTCTTGATGACCAAGTGGTAAATTTAAGTGCTTGGCTTCTGAACCAAGGGTTCGTGATATCAAATCTCAATGAAGACTTAGATTTTTAATTTTTAGAATGCCCAAGTCCAATGAGTACTTAACATACATTCGGGTGGTAAAGATGATTGTTGCGCTGGTCACATGACACCCTTGTTTATTGTCCACATTAGGAGAGCTTTACACTCCACACTACATTTAATATCATCACCTGCTCTCACAGATCACAAGGTCTGAACCTGAAATGTTTTTTACGTTTTTTTGGACATTCCTTCAGAGTTGAAGATAATCTACTTCATAGTCCAAACCTCCTGCAGGACGATGGGAGATGGCAGCGGGCAGGGTATGAAACTGGCACTATTGAGACGACCGAAGGATAGTCCAGCGCACATTCTGCATGACCTGGCAACCTTTCTTTTTATTGTTTATACCATCATGTATATACATATAAGTTCTATATTTGTAGTAAAATAACTTGCTTTAAATTTTTTTAAAGAAACCCAAAACACCCAAGCATGATGCAGTAAGACCTAGAACGTACAAAGACTCAACTCAAACACCTAAACCAGTCACTCCTATCACGCTGAGTTTTATTTCAATTCAAGGTCCAGGCAGTAACTTCAGTGATTCTCCAAACAAAGGACTTCATCGGTCCAAAACATTTTATGAACAATCTCAGCCTGTGTTTCAGTTGCAGAGGTCCAAGACAACTATAATACCTAACAAACCTTTTACTAAGAAGATTATCTCTAGAAAAAAAGATGGTGATGGTAGAGCCAGTGGTGAACCTCTGAACCGTGACCTCACTTTAGCTTCAGATATGGCTCCAGAAGTGACAGGAAGTCATTCATTGTCTTCTGGTCCTCAGGAGGACATAACTGAACTGTCAATGTTGCTGCCAACTCAGGACACTTCTATTTTAGAAATTCCAGACTTGGACAGAAGATTAAGTGCGGCATCAGATGTTTCAATAGTTAGTCGGCTTGTTAATGATGTGACAGCGTACAGTGCACCAGTCTCAGAGATGAAGACAAGTGATACAGACAATAATGATATGCAACAAAGGTAAAAATATAATTGTAGCTATAGCATCATTTTGAAACCTAAACCACTTTTGCATTAGTATATAAGTGAAATATAAAAAAAATTAATATCAATTATAAATTAGTATAAAGTCATAAATTATGAACTCACACGTGATTTTTTTTAATATTTAGAATATGGTAAATAATCCATGATACTATTGAAATTTAGATATTTCAGAAGATCTCATCAATTAACATATATTTGTCTTATCGAATATTTCAAAATCAAGAAATGTCATTCTTTATTTTACTGTGAGATTAGACCAACAGAATCCACTGTGCAGGAATCTAATGATTTAATTCTTACTGAAGTACAGCCATTGTTTCAACACAGAACTACTTCCTTTATCAACAGCAGTTACAGGTGGGAGACACATTGTTTTTGTAAAACTCTAAAGAGGACTCACTTTGGTTTATATATAGTAATGCAATTATCTATCAGTGAGGTGAAGTTATTGTTTCATCAAAACTAGTTGTGTTAAGAGTATCCATTAGAAAGCCTGCTATCCTCCCCTTTCCAGCCTTTCTAGTATTGAACTAGATGTCTACACCTTCCATCTTAGTAATGGACATTCAAATATTATTCAGTCAAGCCCACCTAAAAAATAGCATTACATTTTTGTGTCTATTTGCTATGCTCTTTTTGAAGAACTATGTATCATTAAATTGTAATAATGTTTTTATGTTAAACCTATCCATGCTGTACATTGACATCTTGTTTTCGTCTTAATAGAAATGTCAAACAAAAGATAGATGTCAACAGTGTGCCTCTCAACATAGTAGAAACTTCCACTCTCCTGAAGAAGTCACCCAGCTATCCGACCACTAAGTTTGTATCCACACAGATCAGATCAACATCTAACAAGGTTCTGTCCAATGCACTTCACAGAATGAGCACTACAGTGTCACAGTCTAGTCCAGGCAAGTAAATTAGTTACTCTGTAATGTTAAATTTTATATTCAGCATCTTTCTACATAAAACAGTTGTTTACAAAGGTGAAGGCATCATAATCATTAGATAAAAAAAGGGACTGTTCTTCGAGGCCAGCTTTTAGTTTACGAACTGAGGCTCAATAGGCCAATCGTTGGGATGGTTGTAGAGGTGGGAGTATCACTAGAAGTGCGGAGATCTTATAGGAGATTATGTGAAGTACAAGTTAATTTACAGAAGCATTGTAAAAAAAAAATGTTCTTAAAATATTTGACACGTTTTGGATATTCCTTCAGAGTCAGAACCTCCCGCAGGACAACTGGGGATGTTAGGGCAGGGTTTAAACCCAGGACCATTGAGGTGATGGAATGACAGTCCAGTGCGCATACGGCACAACCAGGCTGCCATCCTTGTTAGATTACAAACTTATGCATTTTAAGATACATATTTTGTCACTAAAAATAATACTCATATGAAATTCTTTGGGCTCCGCTATACAATTTTATGCCTAATATGTACTATTCTAAGATTGTTAATAAAAAAAAATGTCTTTAATGTGCTTGAAATAAAATATAAATGTGTTTGCTTGCACACTATGTCTTCAAGTACAGATTGTTTCTGAACAGTGCATCATTTGCACATTTGCATCTACTCTAGGACTTAAAGACTTAAGACTTAAATTTTGAATCATCTTTCAAATGTAGGCCTACCCTAAATAAGTACTTTAGTACATGTAGGCTGTAAAATATTTTATTTATTTCTATGATTAGTAACACATATTTCATATAAAAGTATACAGAAAAAAAAGAAAAATTATTGAACACTTAAAAGTTTCTATCTGCAAAAGATTTACTATAGCTTTTAGCATTACCAGTTAGTGAAATCTAAGTTTTAAATTGATGATTGCTATTTTTTTTAGACGGTTATAGTGAGAATAACCTTTATATTTGGTTAAAAAAATAAACATTTTGATAAAGAAATCTTTTGTTCTATGATTGTGCACTTAATCTAGACTTTCACGGCTGTTGACATCAAAATAGAAAATCATATTCTCTTCAACCTGATGCTATTTTTAGCAAATCTTATTGTAGGCTAAAGCATCTCTTATTTTCTGTGTTTCACTAATGTAAAAAAAAAAAAAAGATTACTGTAATTGTAAATATTCCAACATTACCAATTTACATAATCATCTTCTTTTTTAAAGTGACGTCTGTTTCATATAAGATAAATCTTAGTAGCCAATTTTAATGCCACAGTCTTTATTCTAGTTAAATTTCTCAATTGAACATTTCATTAACACTCAAATATTTTTTATCCTTGCAGCCAGTTTGCTAAGCAGACGCTACAAAAATATGTCCAGAAGTTTGACACAAATCAACATAAGGTCAAGGCCCACTGGAAATATGTCCAATCAAATGTTGGCTCAGAAATTTACAAACAGAAACAATTTTTACATTGACAATAATTTCTTCTCTTAATACACGTCCAGCAGTCTAAATACACGTCCAGCAGTCTAAATACACGTCCAGCAGTCTAAACACACGTCCAGCAGTCTAAATACACGTCCAGCAGTCTAAATACATGTCCAGCAGTCTAAATACATGTCCAGCAGTCTAAATACATGTCCAGCAGTCTAAATACACGTCTAGAAGTCTAAATACGCGTCCAGCAGTCTAAATACACGTCCAGCAGTCTAAATACACATCCAGCAGTCTAAATACATGTCCAGCAGTCTAAATACACATCCAGCAGTCTAAATACACGTCCAGCAGTCTAACTACTTCCTTACAAAGCATTTTTTCTTGTGTGTGTGGATGCAAAAGACTTGATTGACTCTCTTAACCTCTAAATGTAAAATATTATATCTAACAAAATGTTTTTAAAAGTTATTAATGTTGGTATGTTTAATACCTGGTCATGTGGTATGTGCTTGAGACTGTTATCATGACACTTCAAACCAGTTCAAATCAATTCAAAATAGTTCAAACTGTGTATGCACTGTCAGGACGTATGGGCTAGAATGTAATAATCTTCATTTATAAAAACAAAAATAAACGCAGCATTAGAAGTTGAAGTAGGGATTAAGGCATGATAGATAAGGATTAAGGCATGATAGATAACGATTAAGACATGATTGATTTGTATCTTCAAAAGTGGGCATTACAAATATAATGATGTTAAAGCAATCAACTTCTAATACATTTGTATACATTTTTAAAGTTATTTTAAGTTTACTTTAAAAAAAAGTAGTTTGTTTTTCAGTGCCTAGGTGTACACATTGCTCCAGAGGTCATTGTACAGGTTATATTCAGTGGCTATTTAATTAGCCTTGTTGAAATTGTACATTTAAACAAATATTTTCAAAATGAAATTTTATTTCTAAAAATTCTATTTTTATATTCTAAAAGAAAAGGATTTATAAAAAAAAGTTCATGAAAGTCTATGATGTTGTTTGTCAGTAAAATGATAAGTTACAATTTTTAACTCTTTTTAAAAATTTAGTTATGATGCCAAGTGTGTGTATGTCTGTGTGGCTTAAATTCCCAAATATCTGACCATTGAAATAGAAAAATTACTTCTACGTTTTATGTCAATACTACTTCACTGAACATGGTTTTTCTTAGCATTATTACTTTACTATGGGAGATTTATTATGAATAAGTTGAGATGTCAATCTTTGACATTGACCTAAAGTGTAAATAAGTCCAGCTTTGTTGCATTTCATGCAACAAATTTAATCTTTTATATCTTCTGTTGTTTTTTTCACAATTTGCAAACAATTTGTAGGATAGCACACAGGATATACGCTCATACCCCACTTTTTCTTTAGCATTACATGCGACATTTTCAACAACTTTGTTTAGTTTGAAGATTTTCTTCCCTTCTATACTTATGCATCTTTGTCAGCCTTAAAACAAAACATGTTACTCAGAGCTCATCAAGATCTGTAACTTTTCTTTTGCATTCACGAGCATAGGCCTAATGCTAACCTATGGGCATAAGAGATAAATAGATTCTTCCTGGAGAGGCATTCTTCTCTCAAGTACATTGTGAGCAAAATATGCCTGGAATTCCACATGTTTATTGGCACTTGAGATACTGTGAAAATGCACAAATTGTGCTAGTACAGTCTTGGGTTTACTTGTTTGTTTTATTAAGTACATTTTAAGTTTAGTTTTTAAGATTTTCTTCCTTTCTGTATTTGTGCTTCATTGTCAGGATTGAAAAAGAGGTAAGTATACCTTTCAGACCTTGAGATCTTACATGGCAGATGATGTTATGGTCATCAGTTTCTATGACCAATGGTTAATGAAGGTGTCATGTGGCCAGCACAATGATCAACGGCTTTACTTTTGGCAACTTACATCAGTTACCCATTAGATTTTTTTAGATTCAGGGGCTTTCTTTAAAATCCCGAAATTAAAAATTCCAGCTTTCACCAAGATTCAAACCCAGCACCCCTCAGTTCAGAAGTGCTTTACCACTTGGCCACCATGCCTCCTTGTCAGGCTTCCGTTTTGACTCCTCTGGGCACACAGACGTCTGGTTACCCTCTCAGAACTTGTGCAAGTCCTACTGGTTTTGAGTCGAAAAAAACCTTTTCAGTTCAGGTTCTTTGATTTCATGTGACTGATTTCATCTGACAACTAATGCTTAGCACACTGACTTAAGTGATCTAATTTTATCATTGGTAAATTACTGTTCATTTCTAATTTTATTACAAAAGTTTGGTTACTTAATGTGTAAAAAAGATGCAAAAAATGATTTATGTAAGATTTGTAAAATGTATCTACAATATTATTTTTCTTTTAATTTTTAAAATATATTTGTATCTTGTGTATACTAAGGGTTGAGCAAACTGTTCACTAAATCTCTTCTTTTGTTACTTATATGTCAGAACTGAAATCAAGTTGATTCCGCTTCTAAATTGTTTGTGATAATGTATATTGTTTAATGTATCTCCCTATCAGCATTGTAAGTTAGTGTGAGTCAGTACATTGATATCTATGAGATTAGAGAATTGTTATACCATTTTGGGTATCAAATATACGTTCAATTGATTACAGTATCATAGAATATTAACTGACATTGTACAGTTTTTATTGTTAGGATTTTTTAAAATAATTTTTTTTAATAACTGTGATAATTTAATATTTGAAGATTTCTGTTTAAAGTTTTAAAGAATAGAGAATTTAAAGATGTTGGCAAACATGTTTACAGTTAAATGAATGTGCTGGATTGAATGAGTTCGCTGGATGCCATAGAAAAATGAATGGAAGGTTAAACTTTATTAATTTTTTTTAAATATTTAGAGAAAAAAAAAGGTAAATTAAGTTACAATTAAATCAATAGAAAATTTAACAACAAAACCTGACAGAGTCTGTTGAAAAGACTTTGATAGAAAGAAAAAGAAACGCATGAAAACTCCTGGAGCTTGTTTGAATGCACCACATTGTGAAGCCTTTGAGATCTGGACATTAAATGAAATTTCTTTTTGACATTTCATTTATTTTGCAAAACGTTTTATTTATCTCATGATTTTGATGAATAATTTGTTTGTTGTGGACACATTGTTAAGTTTCTTATCACACCTTATTAAGGGAAAAGGATTTAATGAATTGTTAATAGCTATTACCATGTTGAAATATTGAAATATTTTCTACTAAGTTTACGTGATTATAAATGTAACAAGTTGTATATTTTTCGCATCCATGTTTGTTTATTTAAAAATCTCTAGGATACAAAAGTAATATTATTTATTGAGGCCAAACAAAAGTAATGTGCTATTTATTGAGGCCAAACAAAAGTAATGTGCTATTTATTGAGGCCAAACAAAAGTATTGTGAATTTATTGAGGCCAAATAAAAGTAATGTGCTATTTATTGAGGCCAAATAAAAGTAATGTGCTATTTATTGAGGCCAAATAAAAGTAATGTGCTATTTATTGAAGCCAAATAAAAGTATTGTGCTATTTATTGAAGCCAAATAAAAGTAATGTGCTATTTATTGAAGCCAAATAAAAGTAATGTGCTATTTATTGAGGCCAAATAAAAGTAATGTGCTATTTATTGAGGCCAAACAAAAGTAATGTGCTATTTATTGAGGCCAAACAAAAGTAATGTGCTATTTATTGAGGCCAAACAAAAGTATTGTGAATTTATTGAGGCCAAATAAAAGTAATGTGCTATTTATTGAGGCCAAATAAAAGTAATGTGCTATTTATTGAGGCCAAATAAAAGTAATGTGCTATTTATTGAAGCCAAATAAAAGTATTGTGCTATTTATTGAAGCCAAATAAAAGTAATGTGCTATTTATTGAAGCCAAATAAAAGTAATGTGCTATTTATTGAAGCCAAATAAAAGTAATGAGTTTTTTATTCAGGCCAAACAAAAGTAATGTGCTATTTATTGAAGCCAAATAAGTATTTGTAATGTTTAAAACTTTATTAAATGGTAAACTCTACCACTTTCAGTTACTTCTCAGTGTTTGATTTTTTCCTAATAATTATCAAAATGCATAAATAACAACAAAAATTAAAATAATTAACAGCTGGAGTACTAGTTTTCAGTGTGGCCCCATTTCAATATTATAATTCACCTTGTAACATAAAAACAGTTCACTTCCCTTCCAAGCAGAAAACTTTCATACCTTAGTAAGAATTGATATTTTATGCAAATCTACATCTGAATTACCGTATTGATGTTTTGGCTTAATAACTATGGTTAAATATAGATGTTTCATTTGTGACCTTCACCTTGAACATCCCGAATAGCTTCCAATATTTTGTAAAGCTACAACTTGAACAGTCCATTTGATGGATATTGTGAGGAAATTTAAATATTATAGTATTAGGCCAAGTACTTCCGTTTCATTGTTCTTACAAAGAACATTGTAACTAAACTAAACATTATGATTATGTCGTATGAGGTGCAAGCCGTGGGAAAAAGCTATTGATCATACTAAATGTTCTTTTAATCTGAAAGTCGTAAACTTATAAAGGGGAGTTTTCTCCTACTCGTCTTGGCAGAGTTTAAGTCATTGATTATCTCCCATGGCTAGATTGACACACGAAATGCGTAGGAGTAATTATCTTCTTTGTTGAAGTGACGTCTGTAATCTATAAGAGAGGGTCTGGTAATATCACAGGACGCACTAATCGTATGCTTAATTTTTAGGGGTGGTGTATAAATGATCAAAGCTAGTCTCGTCCTTCGCTTAGTGTCAAGTACGTACATCAACATCTGATACGTACATCAACATCTGATACAAACATCAACCTCTAAAACAAACATCAACATCTGATACGAACATCAACATCTAAAACAAACATCAACATCTGATACGTACATCAACATCTGATACGTACATCAACATCTGATACGAGCATCAACATCTGATACGAACATCAACATCTGATACGAACATCAACATCTGATACGTACATCAACATCTGATACGTACATCAGCATCTGATGCGTACATCAACATCTGATACGTACATCAACATCTGATACGAACATCAACCTCTAAAACAAACATCAACATCTGATACGAACATCAACATCTAAAACAAACATCAACATCTGATACGAACATCAACATCTGATACGTACTTCAACATCTGATACGTACATCAACATCTGATACGTACATCAACATCTGACACGAACATCAACCTCTAAAACAAACATCAACATCTGATACGAACATCAACATCTGATACGAACATCAACATCTGATACGTACATCAACATCTGATACGTACATCAACATCTGATACGAGCATCAACATCTGATACGAACATCAACATCTGATACGAACATCAACATCTGATACGTACATCAACATCTGATACGTACATCAGCATCTGATGCGTACATCAACATCTGATACGTACATCAACATCTGATACGAACATCAACCTCTAAAACAAACATCAACATATGATACGAACATCAACATTTGATACGTACATCAACATCTGATACGTACATCAACATCTGATACGTACATCAACATCTGATACGTACATCAACATCTGATACGTACATCAACATCTGATACGTACATCATCATCTTATACGTACATCATCATCTGATACGTACATCAACCTCTTAAACAAACATCAACATCTGATACGTACATCAACATCTGATAGTACATCAACATCTGATACGAACATCAACATCTGATACGTACATCAACATCTGATACGAACATCAACAGCTGATACGTACATCAACATCTGATACGTACATCAACATCTAAAACAAACATCAACCTCTGATACGTACATCAACATCTGATACGTACATCAACATCTGATACGAACATCAACCTCTAAAACAAACATCAACATCTGTTACGAACATCAACATCTGATACGAACATCAACATCTGATACGTACATCAACATCTGATACGAACATCAACATCTGATACGAACATCAACATCTGATACGAACATCAACATCTGATACGAACATCAACATCTGATACGAACATCAACATCTGATACGTACATCAACATCTGATGCGTACATCAACATCTGATACGTACATCAACATCTGATACGTACATCAACATCTGATACGAACATCAACCTCTAAAACAAACATCAACATCTGATACGAACATCAACATTTGATACGTACATCAACATCTGATACGAACATCAACAGCTGATACGTACATCAACATCTGATACGTACATCAACATCTAAAACAAACATCAACCTCTGATACGTACATCAACATCTGATACGTACATCAACATCTGATACGAACATCAACCTCTAAAACAAACATCAACATCTGTTACGAACATCAACATCTGATACGAACATCAACATCTGATACGTACATCAACATCTGATACGAACATCAACATCTGATACGAACATCAACATCTGATACGAACATCAACATCTGATACGAACATCAACATCTGATACGAACATCAACATCTGATACGTACATCAACATCTGATGCATACATCAACATCTGATACGTACATCAACATCTGATACGTACATCAACATCTGATACGAACATCAACCTCTAAAACAAACATCAACATCTGATACGAACATCAACATTTGATACGTACATCAACATCTGATACGTACATCAACATCTGATACGAACATCAACCTCTAAAACAAACATCAACATCTGATACGAACATCAACATTTGATACGTACATCAACATCTGATACGTACTTCAACATCTGATACGTACATCAACATCTGATACGTACATCAACATCTGATACGTACATCAACATCTTATACGTACATCAACATCTGATACGTACATCAACCTCTTAAACAAACATCAACATCTGATACGTACATCAACATCTGATACCAACATCAACATTTGATACGTACATCAACATCTGATACGTACATCAACATCTAAAACAAACATCAACCTCTGATACGTACATCAACATCTGATACGTACATCAACATCTGATACGAACATCAACCTCTAAAACAAACATCAACATCTGATACGAACATCAACATCTGATACGTACATCAACATCTGATACGTACATCAACCTCTGATACGTACATCAACATCTGATACGAACATCAACCTCTAAAACAAACATCAACATCTGATACGAACATCAACATCTGATACGTACATCAACATCTGATACGAACATCAACATCTGATACGTACATCAACCTCTGATACGAACATCAACCTCTAAAACAAACATCAACATCTGATGCAGACGAATCCTTTGCTTGCTAAAGCTTTATTTGTAAAGTTCTAGCATTACTACAGTCTATATTTAAGCATACATTAGAAGTCGACAATGTTTAACCCTTATGTAGGCCTACATAATCGCTTTCTTATTGGTGGAAGAATGTAGGTATAGAGATATATATCGTATATACTTTTCCTTTTCTAAAAGCTCTTATAAATGTTTTACATGGGACTAAATCTAATTCTTTTTTAATAGCATTTAAATTGGGACTAAGGAGGCGCGGTGGTTGAGCGGTAAAGCGCTTGGCTTCTAAACCGGGGGTTCCTGGTTCGAATCCTGGTGAAGACTGGATTTTCAATTTCGGGATCTTTGAGTGCATCTGAGTCCACCCAGCTCTAAAGAGTACCTGAGGTTAGTTGGGGAAAAGTAAAGGCGGCTGGTCGTTGTGATGGCGACATGACACCCTAGTTAAACCTAAGTCACAGAAACAGATGACCTTTACATCATCTGCCCTATAAATCACAAGGTCTAAAAGGGGAACTTAACTTTAACTTAAATTGTGACCCATGCTTTTTTTGCATAATTTAGAAAAAATATTGTTGGAGGCATTTATAATTGTACGATGTTGCATTTTTTTTTTGGCCCAGAAGATTCTAGTAAGACTACAGGCTATTGGTACAATTAAAGTTTGAATAGTTTTAGAAATTAGTGATTCCTTTCAGGATGTTTCCCAAGATCAACTTGATATGGTTATGATTCTATCAAAGTATTACTTCCCTTATTATGGTACTATGGTCAATATTTTAAATACTGTCATCTTCATCCAACTGGGATTTAAAGATGTTATGAACATTTCGTTCTTGGCAGTGTCCCTCTCGGACCTTGGCTACACCTTATGCAACGCAGTCATTAACGTTTGTCTAGTCGTGGCTCTATCTCCATGGCAACAGAACCTACCTGTCAGCATGCTGTCCCTTGGTTTGCTATCAGTACATCTTCGTAGACACCTCGACCTGCGCTCACACCTACTTGGCCCTGGCCAGGTGTTGCTGTGTCACAATGCCTTTCACGTTTAAGAATGTCTTCACCGCCAGACGGACTGTCTTTATTGTTGTCGACGCCTTTATAATCAACGCAGTGTTTCGTATTCCACTCGTGACAAGCCACGGACTTAGCTGGCAAACTAATCCGCTGACCAACGCCACGAGGCTCACTATTTGGTTCTCCAACGACTATCCATTCTTCATGTACCTGGAGAAAGTTATTTGCAGGACTGTGCCGCCTATCATCTTCTTGTTGGTCACTTTCCTCTGCACGATCATACTGACATACGCTTTAGTAGTCGCATCTAGGAAGCGCAGTTCGAAGATCATCGCAAAGAATTTTTCTGACACCAATGTAAAAAAAATTAAAGCTAAAAAATATGAGAAAATGACATGCTCACAAAACGAACAAGTAAAGCGCGCGGGACAATTTACACTCGAATGTTTTGAGCTGTAAAGAGTTGGTACTCATTAAGGCTGTTACGCTGATCACTGCATTGAAAGCGATCACTCTCCTGTTCGTCTGCGTGTTTGCCCTGGCAGAAGCTTTAGTTCCGGAGTTCTTTCCAGGCAGGAAATACAACAGACTTCATGCAACCGTGACTGCGTTAATAAGCATCGTCATGAGCGCCAATCAATGCGGGAATTTATTTGTTTATTGCGCATTCAACAAGAGATATAGATAAAAACTCAAACGCAATTTCTTTTAAAATGCGTAAATAAAGAAATACATCAATATATATATATTTATATATATACATATATATATATATATATATACATATATATATATATATATATATATATATATATATATATATATATATATATATATATATATATATATATATATATATATATTGCACTCTCCACTTCTTTAAACGGTTTTAATTACGATTTACTTAATTTACTACGATGAAAAGTGTAATAATATTTGTTTAATATGGATCCCTATGTTCCGAAACAAAGTTAATTTTCTATTTAGGGAGATTTTCTCACAAAATGTCAATTATAGTTATCTGCTCTTTGTTTACACTTTTGATTTTAACTTAAAAATCCTATTTACGATTTTTAGCAATGAAGTTAAGAGAGATATATAAAAGAGATAAAACAATAAGAAGAAATGTGTTGGCGATATAATGGAAGTTGAAGGAAAAGAGAAGAGGAAGAAATTTTGAAGTAAATAGACAAAAATATACAATGTCAAGGAAGGAAAGATCAGTTGCCAACTACAAAATACAAATTACTTTGCGTTAATAGATATGTGATAGCAATATAATGGAATTTATTTTTTAAAAGTTAGAAAATGAAAGAGAGATTTTTAAAAATTGACAAATTCGGTTATTTTCGGGTATTCTTTTAAAAAATTATTTCTAAATGCATAGGCTAAGATATAAGAATTAATACATGTGTATAAAAAGCAATATTGACATTTTTTATTTGGATTTACCTATCCCTTAGTCTTTTGGACCGTTGGGGCACCAGGCAAGATTTGTCAACCGTCTTTCTCCATTCCTCCCTTTTTTTTTTGCCTTGTTTAGAACCTCTCTCCATGGCAGGCCCGTTCACTCTTTAATGTTGTCCTCCCATCGCTTTTTCTGTCTGCCTCTTCTTGGATACTTAGTTAGTAATAACTAATATTGCTGACCAAAATAGACTTACATAGATCTAGATCTAATCGATGATATTTAGTTAGTAATAAGTAATATTGCTGACCAAAATAGACTTACATAGATCTAGATCTAATCGATGATATAATTCATTGAGTTCATTAAAATATTAGGCTTTTAGTTTATTTTGCCAACACTTGTATTGGTTCTACTGTATATTTATCACATACAAGTTTTAAAAGTTTATAATATACTGAGTGAAGCATAAAGTTGGACAATGATAGTATTAAACTTTCCTTTATTCTACGATGTGTACTTGTATTAATAAATGCTCCCTAAGTCTAAAACTTGTATCAATAAATGCTCCCCAAGTCTAAAACATGAATTAATAAATGCTCCCTAAGTCTAAAACTTGTATTAATAAATGCTCCTTTAAGTGGCTAAAGTCTAGAATTTGTATTAATAAATGCTCCCCCTTTAAACTTATACCAATTAATGCTCCCAATTCTAACTAATGAACGAGATGGTAAACTCTGCTTTAAAGTTCTCATCCTGTTGGTTAAATGGATACCACATCGGGTAATTGGTGTTCCAGATGTTGTTGTAAATATTAAAGGAGAAATTTCTCAGGGTAGAGCACTCAAATGGCTCAAGCGGGACAGGGAAAGGGGAGTCAATGCGATTGTCTGTCCCTAGATTGACTATCGGCACGTCTCTGGTGAAGAACTGTATGCCCTTGTTGTCTTCATTTAACAAGTTCACTTCATTCTTGACACCTGTTGGAGATATAATGCAGAGGAGTACATGTGTATCAAAAGGGATAGGAATAAACTCACTGGGATTTAACTACATTGAATCTTGTAATACAGTAAGTATAAAAGTAAAGCTCCACTTTCAGATCTTGCGATCTATAGGGAAGATGATGTAAAGGTCATCTGTTTCTGTGGGCCACGGTTAACAAGGATGTCATGTGGCCATCACAACAACCAACCGTCTTTACTTTCCCCCATATATATAAGTACATATAGTTCGTCCATCGTGGCTCAATGATGAACACTTTGTCATCCAGGAGGCTGAGGGCTTTGCACTGGGGTTTTGTGCCTTCTCATGTGGCTGGTGAGACCTATGTGAGCCCGGAATGTTCGGTTGCACACTGGGCAGGTTATTCCAGCTGGAGGTAGTGTCATTGGCCTTGCTTTTCTTCTGCCAGCGTTGTTTTCTTTTCCTCAGCAACCTGTACGCCAGTTTTCACAGCGCGAGGCCATGATGCTCTGTCATGTGCCTCTGTCTCCCAGGTGGCTGGGTCAATGCTGAACGCCTTCAGAGAAGCTTTGAGGGTGTCCCTGAAGTGTTTTCTTTGTACACCCTGTGAGCGCTTTCCTTGCCTTAATTGGCCATACAAGAGTCGTTTAGGGATGCAGCGGTCTTCCATTTGGCAGACGTGTCCTGCCCATCGCAGCTGGTACTGCATCAGGATTGTGTGGATGCTTTGCAGACCCGCTCTTCAATGGACTTCAGAATCTATAGATTTAATAGAATAGGCTTATGAAAGTAAAGTATTTTGTGTGTTTGTGTCTGCATCGTAGGAAATGGCTGGTCGTGTTGTATTCGCTCTGAACTGTTGTCAATGTGGTGCCGAGTTCGAAAACTGCCCACCTGCCATTTTCCGATGTCCTTCAGGTCTTTGCTAGGCCTTAATTTTTCATTTTTTTGACGGAAAGTATGAAACCCATATATTAAAATCAAATTAGAATCTTAGT
Source organism: Biomphalaria sudanica (assembly GCA_036873155.1). Taxonomy (NCBI): domain Eukaryota; kingdom Metazoa; phylum Mollusca; class Gastropoda; family Planorbidae; genus Biomphalaria; species Biomphalaria sudanica. The sequence goes on along the minus strand of JAZGLO010000050.1, from coordinate 1,409,581 downwards.
GCTTGGTTTGAAATAGATGACACTGTCCCAAGCTGGTAAAAGCTAGTCCAACTAAACCATTGAAAGCATATTAATTTCTAAATACCGAGCTGCCATTTTCCGATGTCCTTCAGGTCTTTGCTAGGCCTTAATTTTCATTTTTTGACGGAAAGTATGAAACCCATATATTAAAATCAAATTAGAATCTTAGTGCTTGGTTTGAAATAGATGACACTGTCCCAAGCTGGTAAAAGCTAGTCCAACTAAACCATTGAAAGCGTATTAATTTCTAAATACCGAGCTGCCATTTTCCGATGTCCTTCAGGTCTTTGCTAGGCCTTAATTTTCATTTTTTTGACGGAAAGTATGAAACCCATATATTAAAATCAAAATTAGAATCTTAGTGCTTGGTTTGAAATAGATGACACTGTCCCAAGCTGGTAAAAGCTAGTCCAACTAAACCATTGAAAGCGTATTAATTTCTAAATACCGAGCTGCCATTTTCCGATGTCCTTCAGGTCTTTGCTAGGCCTTAATTTTCATTTTTTTGACGGAAAGTATGAAACCCATATATTAAAATCAAAATTAGAATCTTAGTGCTTGGTTTGAAATAGATGACACTGTCCCAAGCTGGTAAAAGCTAGTCCAACTAAACCATTGAAAGCGTATTAATTTCTAAATACCGAGCTGCCATTTTCCGATGTCCTTCAGGTCTTTGCTAGGCCTTAATTTTCATTTTTTTGACGGAAAGTATGAAACCCATATATTAAAATCAAAATTAGAATCTTAGTGCTTGGTTTGAAATAGATGACACTGTCCCAAGCTGGTAAAAGCTAGTCCAACTAAACCATTGAAAGCGTATTAATTTCTAAATACCGAGCTGCCATTTTCCGATGTCCTTCAGGTCTTTGCTAGGCCTTAATTTTTCATTTTTTTGACGGAAAGTATGAAACCCATATATTAAAATCAAATTAGAATCTTAGTGCTTGGTTTGAAATAGATGACACTGTCCCAAGCTGGTAAAAGCTAGTCCAACTAAACCATTGAAAGCGTATTAATTTCTAAATACCGAGCTGCCATTTTCCGATGTCCTTCAGGTCTTTGCTAGGCCTTAATTTTTCATTTTTTTGACGGAAAGTATGAAACCCATATATTAAAATCAAAATTAGAATCTTAGTGCTTGGTTTGAAATAGATGACACTGTCCCAAGCTGGTAAAAGCTAGTCCAACTAAACCATTGAAAGCGTATTAATTTCTAAATACCGAGCTGCCATTTTCCGATGTCCTTCAGGTCTTTGCTAGGCCTTAATTTTCATTTTTTTGACGGAAAGTATGAAACCCATATATTAAAATCAAATTAGAATCTTAGTGCTTGGTTTGAAATAGATGACACTGTCCCAAGCTGGTAAAAGCTAGTCATACTAAACCATTGAAAGCGTATTAATTTCTAAATACCGAGCTGCCATTTTCCGATGTCCTTCAGGTCTTTGCTAGGCCTTAATTTTTCATTTTTTTGACGGAAAGTATGAAACCCATATATTAAAATCAAAATTAGAATCTTAGTGCTTGGTTTGAAATAGATGACACTGTCCCAAGCTGGTAAAAGCTAGTCCAACTAAACCATTGAAAGCGTATTAATTTCTAAATACCGAGCTGCCATTTTCCGATGTCCTTCAGGTCTTTGCTAGGCCTTAATTTTCATTTTTTTGACGGAAAGTATGAAACCCATATATTAAAATCAAATTAGAATCTTAGTGCTTGGTTTGAAATAGATGACACTGTCCCAAGCTGGTAAAAGCTAGTCCAACTAAACCATTGAAAGCGTATTGATTTCTAAATACCGAGCTGCCATTTTCCGATGTCCTCAGGTCTTTGCTAGGCCTTAATTTTCATTTTTTTGACGGAAAGTATGAAACCCATATATTAAAATCAAAATTAGAATCTTAGTGCTTGGTTTGAAATAGATGACACTGTCCCAAGCTGGTAAAAGCTAGTCCAACTAAACCATTGAAAGCGTATTGATTTCTAAATACCGAGCTGCCATTTTCCGATGTCCTTCAGGTCTTTGCTAGGCCTTAATTTTCATTTTTTTGACGGAAAGTATGAAACCCATATATTAAAATCAAATTAGAATCTTAGTGCTTGGTTTGAATAGATGACACTGTCCCAAGCTGGTAAAAGCTAGTCCAACTAAACCATTGAAAGCGTATTGATTTCTAAATACCGAGCTGCCATTTTCCGATGTCCTTCAGGTCTTTGCTAGGCCTTAATTTTCATTTTTTTGACGGAAAGTATGAAACCCATATATTAAAATCAAATTAGAATCTTAGTGCTTGGTTTGAAATAGATGACACTGTCCCAAGCTGGTAAAAGCTAGTCCAACTAAACCATTGAAAGCGTATTAATTTCTAAATACCGAGCTGCCATTTTCCGATGTCCTTCAGGTCTTTGCTAGGCCTTAATTTTCATTTTTTTGACGGAAAGTATGAAACCCATATATTAAAATCAAAATTAGAATCTTAGTGCTTGGTTTGAAATAGATGACACTGTCCCAAGCTGGTAAAAGCTAGTCCAACTAAACCATTGAAAGCGTATTAATTTCTAAATACCGAGCTGCCATTTTCCGATGTCCTTCAGGTCTTTGCTAGGCCTTAATTTTCATTTTTTTGACGGAAAATATGAAACCCATATATTAAAATCAAATTAGAATCTTAGTGCTTGGTTTGAAATAGATGACACTGTCCCAAGCTGGTAAAAGCTAGTCCAACTAAACCATTGAAAGCGTATTAATTTCTAAATACCGAGCTGCCATTTTCCGATGTCCTTCAGGTCTTTGCTAGGCCTTAATTTCATTTTTTTGACGGAAAGTATGAAACCCATATATTAAAATCAAATTAGAATCTTAGTGCTTGGTTTGAAATAGATGACACTGTCCCAAGCTGGTAAAAGCTAGTCCAACTAAACCATTGAAAGCGTATTAATTTCTAAATACCGAGCTGCCATTTTCCGATGTCCTTCAGGTCTTTGCTAGGCCTTAATTTTTCATTTTTTTGACGGAAAGTATGAAACCCATATATTAAAATCAAATTAGAATCTTAGTGCTTGGTTTGAAATAGATGACACTGTCCCAAGCTGGTAAAAGCTAGTCCAACTAAACCATTGAAAGCGTATTAATTTCTAAATACCGAGCTGCCATTTTCCGATGTCCTTCAGGTCTTTGCTAGGCCTTAATTTTCATTTTTTTGACGGAAAGTATGAAACCCATATATTAAAATCAAAATTAGAATCTTAGTGCTTGGTTTGAAATAGATGACACTGTCCCAAGCTGGTAAAGCTAGTCCAACTAAACCATTGAAAGCGTATTGATTTCTAAATACCGAGCTGCCATTTTCCGATGTCCTTCAGGTCTTTGCTAGGCCTTAATTTTTCATTTTTTTGACGGAAAGTATGAAACCCATATATTAAAATCAAAATTAGAATCTTAGTGCTTGGTTTGAAATAGATGACACTGTCCCAAGCTGGTAAAAGCTAGTCCAACTAAACCATTGAAAGCGTATTAATTTCTAAATACCGAGCTGCCATTTTCCGATGTCCTTCAGGTCTTTGCTAGGCCTTAATTTTCATTTTTTTGACGGAAAGTATGAAACCCATATATTAAAATCAAATTAGAATCTTAGTGCTTGGTTTGAAATAGATGACACTGTCCCAAGCTGGTAAAAGCTAGTCCAACTAAACCATTGAAAGCGTATTGATTTCTAAATACCGAGCTGCCATTTTCCGATGTCCTTCAGGTCTTTGCTAGGCCTTAATTTTTCATTTTTTTGACGGAAAGTATGAAACCCATATATTAAAATCAAAATTAGAATCTTAGTGCTTGGTTTGAAATAGATGACACTGTCCCAAGCTGGTAAAAGCTAGGCCAAACTAAACCATTGAAAGCGTATTGATTTCTAAATACCGAGCTGCCATTTTCCGATGTCCTTCAGGTCTTTGCTAGGCCTTAATTTTTCATTTTTTTGACGGAAAGTATGAAACCCATATATTAAAATCAAAATTAGAATCTTAGTGCTTGGTTTGAAATAGATGACACTGTCCCAAGCTGGTAAAAGCTAGTCCAACTAAACCATTGAAAGCGTATTAATTTCTAAATACCGAGCTGCCATTTTCCGATGTCCTTCAGGTCTTTGCTAGGCCTTAATTTTCATTTTTTTGACGGAAAGTATGAAACCCATATATTAAAATCAAATTAGAATCTTAGTGCTTGGTTTGAAATAGATGACACTGTCCCAAGCTGGTAAAAGCTAGTCCAACTAAACCATTGAAAGCGTATTGATTTCTAAATACCGAGCTGCCATTTTCCGATGTCCTTCAGGTCTTTGCTAGGCCTTAATTTTTCATTTTTTTGACGGAAAGTATGAAACCCATATATTAAAATCAAAATTAGAATCTTAGTGCTTGGTTTGAAATAGATGACACTGTCCCAAGCTGGTAAAAGCTAGGCCAAACTAAACCATTGAAAGCGTATTGATTTCTAAATACCGAGCTGCCATTTTCCGATGTCCTTCAGGTCTTTGCTAGGCCTTAATTTTTCATTTTTTTGACGGAAAGTATGAAACCCATATATTAAAATCAAAATTAGAATCTTAGTGCTTGGTTTGAAATAGATGACACTGTCCCAAGCTGGTAAAAGCTAGTCCAACTAAACCATTGAAAGCGTATTAATTTCTAAATACCGAGCTGCCATTTTCCGATGTCCTTCAGGTCTTTGCTAGGCCTTAATTTTCATTTTTTTGACGGAAAGTATGAAACCCATATATTAAAATCAAATTAGAATCTTAGTGCTTGGTTTGAAATAGATGACACTGTCCCAAGCTGGTAAAAGCTAGTCCAACTAAACCATTGAAAGCGTATTGATTTCTAAATACCGAGCTGCCATTTTCCGATGTCCTTCAGGTCTTTGCTAGGCCTTAATTTTTCATTTTTTTGACGGAAAGTATGAAACCCATATATTAAAATCAAAATTAGAATCTTAGTGCTTGGTTTGAAATAGATGACACTGTCCCAAGCTGGTAAAAGCTAGTCCAACTAAACCATTGAAAGCGTATTGATTTCTAAATACCGAGCTGCCATTTTCCGATGTCCTTCAGGTCTTTGCTAGGCCTTAATTTTTCATTTTTTTGACGGAAAGTATGAAACCCATATATTAAAATCAAAATTAGAATCTTAGTGCTTGGTTTGAAATAGATGACACTGTCCCAAGCTGGTAAAAGCTAGTCCAACTAAACCATTGAAAGCGTATTAATTTCTAAATACCGAGCTGCCATTTTCCGATGTCCTTCAGGTCTTTGCTAGGCCTTAATTTTCATTTTTTTGACGGAAAGTATGAAACCCATATATTAAAATCAAATTAGAATCTTAGTGCTTGGTTTGAAATAGATGACACTGTCCCAAGCTGGTAAAAGCTAGTCCAACTAAACCATTGAAAGCGTATTGATTTCTAAATACCGAGCTGCCATTTTCCGATGTCCTTCAGGTCTTTGCTAGGCCTTAATTTTTCATTTTTTTGACGGAAAGTATGAAACCCATATATTAAAATCAAAATTAGAATCTTAGTGCTTGGTTTGAAATAGATGACACTGTCCCAAGCTGGTAAAAGCTAGGCCAAACTAAACCATTGAAAGCGTATTGATTTCTAAATACCGAGCTGCCATTTTCCGATGTCCTTCAGGTCTTTGCTAGGCCTTAATTTTTCATTTTTTTGACGGAAAGTATGAAACCCATATATTAAAATCAAAATTAGAATCTTAGTGCTTGGTTTGAAATAGATGACACTGTCCCAAGCTGGTAAAAGCTAGTCCAACTAAACCATTGAAAGCGTATTAATTTCTAAATACCGAGCTGCCATTTTCCGATGTCCTTCAGGTCTTTGCTAGGCCTTAATTTTCATTTTTTTGACGGAAAGTATGAAACCCATATATTAAAATCAAATTAGAATCTTAGTGCTTGGTTTGAAATAGATGACACTGTCCCAAGCTGGTAAAAGCTAGTCCAACTAAACCATTGAAAGCGTATTGATTTCTAAATACCGAGCTGCCATTTTCCGATGTCCTTCAGGTCTTTGCTAGGCCTTAATTTTTCATTTTTTTGACGGAAAGTATGAAACCCATATATTAAAATCAAAATTAGAATCTTAGTGCTTGGTTTGAAATAGATGACACTGTCCCAAGCTGGTAAAAGCTAGGCCAAACTAAACCATTGAAAGCGTATTGATTTCTAAATACCGAGCTGCCATTTTCCGATGTCCTTCAGGTCTTTGCTAGGCCTTAATTTTTCATTTTTTTGACGGAAAGTATGAAACCCATATATTAAAATCAAAATTAGAATCTTAGTGCTTGGTTTGAAATAGATGACACTGTCCCAAGCTGGTAAAAGCTAGTCCAACTAAACCATTGAAAGCGTATTAATTTCTAAATACCGAGCTGCCATTTTCCGATGTCCTTCAGGTCTTTGCTAGGCCTTAATTTTCATTTTTTTGACGGAAAGTATGAAACCCATATATTAAAATCAAATTAGAATCTTAGTGCTTGGTTTGAAATAGATGACACTGTCCCAAGCTGGTAAAAGCTAGTCCAACTAAACCATTGAAAGCGTATTGATTTCTAAATACCGAGCTGCCATTTTCCGATGTCCTTCAGGTCTTTGCTAGGCCTTAATTTTCATTTTTTTTGACGGAAAGTATGAAACCCATATATTAAAATCAAAATTAGAATCTTAGTGCTTGGTTTGAAATAGATGACACTGTCCCAAGCTGGTAAAAGCTAGTCCAACTAAACCATTGAAAGCGTATTAATTTCTAAATACCGAGCTGCCATTTTCCGATGTCCTTCAGGTCTTTGCTAGGCCTTAATTTTCATTTTTTTGACGGAAAGTATGAAACCCATATATTAAAATCAAATTAGAATCTTAGTGCTTGGTTTGAAATAGATGACACTGTCCCAAGCTGGTAAAAGCTAGTCCAACTAAACCATTGAAAGCGTATTGATTTCTAAATACCGAGCTGCCATTTTCCGATGTCCTTCAGGTCTTTGCTAGGCCTTAATTTTTCATTTTTTTGACGGAAAGTATGAAACCCATATATTAAATCAAAATTAGAATCTTAGTGCTTGGTTTGAAATAGATGACACTGTCCCAAGCTGGTAAAAGCTAGGCCAAACTAAACCATTGAAAGCGTATTGATTTCTAAATACCGAGCTGCCATTTTCCGATGTCCTTCAGGTCTTTGCTAGGCCTTAATTTTTCATTTTTTTGACGGAAAGTATGAAACCCATATATTAAAATCAAAATTAGAATCTTAGTGCTTGGTTTGAAATAGATGACACTGTCCCAAGCTGGTAAAAGCTAGTCCAACTAAACCATTGAAAGCGTATTAATTTCTAAATACCGAGCTGCCATTTTCCGATGTCCTTCAGGTCTTTGCTAGGCCTTAATTTTCATTTTTTTGACGGAAAGTATGAAACCCATATATTAAAATCAAATTAGAATCTTAGTGCTTGGTTTGAAATAGATGACACTGTCCCAAGCTGGTAAAAGCTAGTCCAACTAAACCATTGAAAGCGTATTGATTTCTAAATACCGAGCTGCCATTTTCCGATGTCCTTCAGGTCTTTGCTAGGCCTTAATTTTCATTTTTTTGACGGAAAGTATGAAACCCATATATTAAAATCAAAATTAGAATCTTAGTGCTTGGTTTGAAATAGATGACACTGTCCCAAGCTGGTAAAAGCTAGGCCAAACTAAACCATTGAAAGCGTATTGATTTCTAAATACCGAGCTGCCATTTTCCGATGTCCTTCAGGTCTTTGCTAGGCCTTAATTTTTCATTTTTTTGACGGAAAGTATGAAACCCATATATTAAAATCAAAATTAGAATCTTAGTGCTTGGTTTGAAATAGATGACACTGTCCCAAGCTGGTAAAAGCTAGTCCAACTAAACCATTGAAAGCGTATTAATTTCTAAATACCGAGCTGCCATTTTCCGATGTCCTTCAGGTCTTTGCTAGGCCTTAATTTTCATTTTTTTGACGGAAAGTATGAAACCCATATATTAAAATCAAATTAGAATCTTAGTGCTTGGTTTGAAATAGATGACACTGTCCCAAGCTGGTAAAAGCTAGTCCAACTAAACCATTGAAAGCGTATTGATTTCTAAATACCGAGCTGCCATTTTCCGATGTCCTTCAGGTCTTTGCTAGGCCTTAATTTTTCATTTTTTTGACGGAAAGTATGAAACCCATATATTAAAATCAAAATTAGAATCTTAGTGCTTGGTTTGAAATAGATGACACTGTCCCAAGCTGGTAAAAGCTAGGCCAAACTAAACCATTGAAAGCGTATTGATTTCTAAATACCGAGCTGCCATTTTCCGATGTCCTTCAGGTCTTTGCTAGCCCTTAATTTTTCATTTTTTTGACGGAAAGTATGAAACCCATATATTAAAATCAAATTAGAATCTTAGTGCTTGGTTTGAAATAGATGACACTGTCCCAAGCTGGTAAAAGCCTAGGCCAAACTAAACCATTGAAAGCGTATTAATTTCTAAATACCGAGCTGCCATTTTCCGATGTCCTTCAGGTCTTTGCTAGGCCTTAATTTTCATTTTTTTGACGGAAAGTATGAAACCCATATATTAAAATCAAATTAGAATCTTAGTGCTTGGTTTGAAATAGATGACACTGTCCCAAGCTGGTAAAAGCTAGTCCAACTAAACCATTGAAAGCGTATTGATTTCTAAATACCGAGCTGCCATTTTCCGATGTCCTTCAGGTCTTTGCTAGGCCTTAATTTTTCATTTTTTTGACGGAAAGTATGAAACCCATATATTAAAATCAAAATTAGAATCTTAGTGCTTGGTTTGAAATAGATGACACTGTCCCAAGCTGGTAAAAGCTAGTCAACTAAACCATTGAAAGCGTATTGATTTCTAAATACCGAGCTGCCATTTTCCGATGTCCTTCAGGTCTTTGCTAGGCCTTAATTTTTCATTTTTTTGACGGAAAGTATGAAACCCATATATTAAAATCAAAATTAGAATCTTAGTGCTTGGTTTGAAATAGATGACACTGTCCCAAGCGGGTAAAAGCTAGTCCAACTAAACCATTGAAAGCGTATTGATTTCTAAATACTGAGCTGCCATTTTCCGATGTCCTTCAGGTCTTTGCTAGGCCTTAATTTTTCATTTTTTTTGACGGAAAGTATGAAACCCATATATTAAAATCAAAATTAGAATCTTAGTGCTTGGTTTGAAATAGATGACACTGTCCCAAGCTGGTAAAAGCTAGTCCAACTAAACCATTGAAAGCGTATTGATTTCTAAATACCGAGCTGCCATTTTCCGATGTCCTTCAGGTCTTTGCTAGGCCTTAATTTTTCATTTTTTTGACGGAAAGTATGAAACCCATATATTAAAATCAAAATTAGAATCTTAGTGCTTGGTTTGAAATAGATGACACTGTCCCAAGCTGGTAAAAGCTAGTCCAACTAAACCATTGAAAGCGTATTGATTTCTAAATACCGAGCTGCCATTTTCCGATGTCCTTCAGGTCTTTGCTAGGCCTTAATTTTTCATTTTTTTGACGGAAAGTATGAAACCCATATATTAAAATCAAAATTAGAATCTTAGTGCTTGGTTTGAAATAGATGACACTGTCCCAAGCTGGTAAAAGCTAGTCCAACTAAACCATTGAAAGCGTATTGATTTCTAAATACCGAGCTGCCATTTTCCGATGTCCTTCAGGTCTTTGCTAGGCCTTAATTTTTCATTTTTTTGACGGAAAGTATGAAACCCATATATTAAAATCAAAATTAGAATCTTAGTGCTTGGTTTGAAATAGATGACACTGTCCCAAGCTGGTAAAAGCTAGTCCAACTAAACCATTGAAAGCGTATTGATTTCTAAATACCGAGCTGCCATTTTCCGATGTCCTTCAGGTCTTTGCTAGGCCTTAATTTTTCATTTTTTTGACGGAAAGTATGAAACCCATATATTAAAATCAAAATTAGAATCTTAGTGCTTGGTTTGAAATAGATGACACTGTCCCAAGCTGGTAAAAGCTAGTCCAAACTAAACCATTGAAAGCGTATTGATTTCTAAATACCGAGCTGCCATTTTCCGATGTCCTTCAGGTCTTTGCTAGGCCTTAATTTTTCATTTTTTTGACGGAAAGTATGAAACCCATATATTAAAATCAAAATTAGAATCTTAGTGCTTGGTTTGAAATAGATGACACTGTCCCAAGCTGGTAAAAGCTAGTCCAAACTAAACCATTGAAAGCGTTTGATTTCTGAATACCGAGCTTGAATACCATTTCTTTTTTTAAAAAACAAAACTTAAAAGTAACTTTTCGTACCAGCTTAGAACTTTAATGCTAACTCTATCACTAACCCTATCCAGTGTTATGACATGATTAGGAATTAGTTATTTGTTTCGGGAATAAGGGTAAAGTTTTACTTAGCGACAAATGACGTGACAGATCTTTAAAAAACAAGAACGCTCTTAGTGACGCTAGAAAGAGGATGCTTTGTGTAGAGCAGTAGAATATAGATACGGATTAACGGACATAGCTGACATAGGACGATTCCCTTCTTAGTAATTAAATGGATTTGTAAACAGCATCAGCGTCGACTACATATTTTGTTTGTTTCGGCTTTTCGCCGGTGTTACTGAAGTAGTTTTGAGTTCGGTATTACCTCCAGTCAGACGTAGATCTACACTAGATCTATCTACAAGCATCAACACCGCGCGGAAGCCTGAACACCAGTCACTACAAATACATTATCTGCCATAATTTTAATCCTGGTTGCATAAGAAACACGCACGCCCATTCAAAAAACAATTGGCTCTTTTTAGGATATTTATCTATCTACCGGAGCTCACTCACAAAGGGCGCGGGATACACATTTGAGACCAAAAGAAAATCCGCTGCCGAGGACAGACGCAGACGGCGAAAATATAATCTAATTCCACCACCTGCGGATAATGGCTATGCTTGCCCTGGTTGTGGAAAAATATGTAGGTCACAGGGCTGCGCAGCATTCGTCATTGATCTTCGGACTAGAAGACAAGCCTTATTTTAATATGGATGTATATATTATATATAAAACAAAATAGGTGCCGGTACTCAGTGATTTGGTGCTGGTACTCAACGATTCATTGCCTGACTTTTAACTACCAATAAATTAATAATTTACGTTAAAATACAAGAAAGTAATAATTTTTCCCCACATTCAAAAAGGTGCCGGTACGCCGTACCTGTGCGTTTGTCACAAAAAGAAAAACACTGTATATATATACACTCAGAAAAAAAGACGTTGATTTTAAGTCACCCGATGCAATGAAAGAAGATAAATATTGTTGTTCATTTTTTGGGGGGACAATGTTAGGACTTTAGACTTTTCTTTTCTACAAAATTGAAAAAGGAGATAATAAAAAAAGAACGAAACTATAGGCACAATTGGAACACTACTAGCAGACGACAATATTAGTAATTCATCTAGGAGAGACAACTCCGAAATGAAACAATTGCTGCCTTGCAGATGATTTTGGCTGATCAAAGGCTATGGTAGCACACCCAGAAAGAAAAGCAGACTGAAAACGGAGTCAATGGGCTTATTGGCACATAACACATTGACAAGCAACCTCTTCTATGTTGGAGTTCATTTGAAACAACGAAAAGTTTTCAAGACATGCGCACACACTTAAGAGTACACATGACACACATTCTGACCTAGACATTATCTACTTACCATGGACATACTGACTCCCGTTTAGCACTACATCACAGGGGTCAATGTACTGTGACATCTTGTCCAGTGTCCACTGGTAACCTTGATTCACAGGCTGGAAGCCAAAGGAGATGGACTCAGGCAGTCTGGTAGTAGTCTTACCCAGCATCAAGAATGTGACATTTACGGCTAGTGGAAAGTTAGTAAAAAGAGATGAAGTGGAGCCATTAGTTGTTTAGGACCACAAGATAATCAGAAGGTACAGGGGGACTTAAAGTAGCAAGTACATTGACATGCGGGGGCTTTGTGGCTGAGTGGTTAAGCGTTTGGCTTCTTAACATGGACTCCTGGGTTCGAATCTCGCTGAAAACGGGATTTTGAATTTCGGGATTTTTCAGGGCGCCTTGAGACCACCCAACTCTAATGGGTATTTGAATTAAGTTGAGGAAAGTAAAGGCGATTGTGATGACCACATGACACCCTGTTCGTTAACCATTAGTCAAAGAAACAGATACATTTATCATTATCTGCCCTTTACATTGGTATGCCCTATGTGATGCTGGTCAAACAAAAATATTTTACTGCATTTAGATAAGTATAATTTAAGTTTTTTTGTGGTTTCCCCTTTTGACAAATTATGTTTATAAGTGCTTTTTAAAAGGAAAAAAAATACTTGAGATTTATTGGCCTACTTCAATAGTAAAGATTGACAAGAAGACCTGGGCGCTAGCTATGGTCGGAACGATATTTAAGGTTGTAGCACTGAGTGCAGCAAGTTGTCTATGGGTCATCGGCTTCAGATTTTTTTCCCAAGGTTCAATCCTGAATCCTTTTCCATGTTTAGATTTTCCTGCAAGACAGCAGAGGTTTGAATTCAGTTTTCTTTCCCTTAGCGTAGAAAAAAACTGAACTGTATAACTGGAAAACACTGCGCAGTTATCTTATCGTGATAGCAAGAACGCAGCAGAAATCTAGAACAAGGTTGTCACACTTTAATAAGAAAATGAAATTAATTATTGTATTGTTAATACTGTGGTAGTGGCGCGGATGGGGTTACTTGTGTGACACAAATTACATAGGCCAGTCCGTGACGTCGGTTTCTAGAGTTGATATGGCGGTACAGCGGTGATACAGCGTTACAGAGTTGATACGGCGGTACAGAGTTGATACGGCGGTACAAAGTTGATACGGCGGTACAGAGTTGATACGGCGGTACAAAGTTGATACGGCGATACAGTGTTGATATGGCGATACAGCGGTGATACAGCGTTACTGAGTTGATACGGCGGTACAGAGTTGATACAGCGTTACAGAGTTAACACAGCGTTACAGCGTGTATACGGCGGTACAAAGTTGATACGGCGGTACAGAGTTGATACGCGGTACAGCGGTGATACAGCGTTACAGAGTTGATACCGCGGTACAGAGTAGATATGGCGGTACAGCGGTGATACAGCGTTACAGAGTTGATACGGTTGTACAGAGTTGATACGGCGGTACAAAGTTGATACGGCGGTACAGAGTTTATACGGCGGTACAGAGTTGATAAGGCGGTACAGCGGTGATACAGCGGTACAGAGTTGATATGGCGGTACAGAGTTGATACAGCGGTACAGAGTTGATATGGTGGCAGAGATTTCCACCGTAGAGCATTTGTACAGTCAGTGTTACGTGTTGCCAATCTTACAGTATAGGCTGTTCATTTATTGGACATTAAAGTGTTGCGTTATTTTGAAGCTCTGAATTGTAAATTCTTTGAGTTGTGTGTGTCGTGTTTGGGGCAGTTTGCAGAGAGCCTTGATAATGAGTCATTACAGTATTTACTTGTTTTGTTAAAATTGAAAAGGGTATTTAAAAAAATAAATGTCAAAGCTACATTTTAATAAACAAATACATTAATTTAAACAGAAATGTATTCGACATTTAACTTACTAGGCATAATGGAAGACTCCATTCTATACTGAATATAAAATACTTTCGGGGCACCATATTTAGTTCTCGTCTGATCATCCTTAGTAACAGCCTTGACCCAAAAGACACACGTAGTAAAATTTAATCCGACTGTAATTGGAACAAAAAAAATGAACAAGACTTGCTAGACTAATTGACTTAAGATCTGATGCAATTATATAACATCTTTTTAACAAAAGTGTCAATATTTTATTCTTCAAATTATAAATTTATTTTTTCCCATCATTTAATTATTTGCGTACCAAAAATAAATTTAAAAATGAATTTCAGAAGAAATGGATAAAACCAAACTACAGTTTATTTAGATTTCACTAAACTTAATATATTTGAATGTCAGCATACTCACTAAATTTGAATGGACTTCGGCATACTATATTTGTATAGATTTCATCATACTTACTATATTTGTATAGATTTCATCATAATTACTATATTTGTATAGATTTCATCATACTTAGCCTACTATATTTGTATAGATTTCATCATACTTTCTATATTTGTATAGATTTCATCATACTTACTATATTTGTACAGGTTTAGCATTGTAACTTCCCATCTTTTCTTTTCTGGATGAGCGTTGTCTGTCATGTTTGGCTTGTCATAGCCGACACCAGAAACATAGTTGTACAATTTGGCCATGTCAATAAAATCTTGTTCCACGTACGTGTCGTAAAGGATCTGGCCCATTCTCGAGGTCGAAGACGCCCACTCTTTCTGTCAGAAGTTATTTAAAAAACACGATGGCATTGTGTCTGCATATGTGTGTGTATGTATATTTGTATGGGTAAATATGTGTGCATGTGTAATGTATTCATGGCGTGTGTATTTGTATGAATGTGCTTACGTGCATGAATGTGTGTGTATGTGTCAAGTGATGCCCGAGCTTTTGCCCGCGGGTTGTATCCAGCCCGTTGATAGTTCTGTCCACAGTGCATAATGAAGCTACGGAGGATCGGTTTCATTAGATGTGACTTTTTAAAAAAAATTTTGCGGTGAATCGCCAAGTAACACGTCGGTCGAGAAAATATTTGGCTTCCAGGCCAACAAATGTTCACCATCACTGCAAAAAGTCCTCTAGGGCAAGGGTTGATAACTCAGTTCGCAGACTGGCTAAGGGGAGATCATTTATTATTTTCTTCTCATTACACCACTTAAAACAAAGTTTGGAAAAGTTAAAATGTTAAGCAGACGACTATTTGTGAGATTTGTTTTAGACATTTTTATTGTTACATGGTTGATTTGTTCAAACTTTGATATATTGTCTAGAAAAATGTTGTTATTTTTTTAATTATTATTTGAAAAAAAAAACAATACGTGATCACCCATGTCTTTATGTCCAATTGTATCTATTAACGTCACCAACCTCAATATTCATTGTTATTGCTGCGATAATAATTGGTTGATACTGACCTTATTGAAAGGGTCATAAAAACGAATTAAAGAACCATCAGATGCGAAGCGAATGATCCCACCATTGGGACAGTAGAAATCTTGATCAGGCGACGCCTCTGTGTATTCTAAACAGAAAACAAAAATTTTCTCTAGAAATGCCCCAGCCAAATAGAACGGACTTTTACAGAGAGCTGCCAAATCTGGATACCACTTTCACTTCATCTCATACATAGGAAATTTTACTGAAAGCTGCCAAATCTGGATACCACTTTCAGTTCATCTCATAGATGGGAATTTTACTGAGAGCTGCCAAATCTGGATACCACTTTCAGTTCATCTCATAGATGGGAATTTTACTGAGAGCTGCCAAATCTGGATACCACTTTCACTTCATCTCATACATAGGAAATTTTACTGAGAGCTGCCAAATCTGGATACCACTTTCAGTTCATCTCATATGTTACGTATCTAGGCGTTGTTTTTTTCTTTCTTTGACCTGTTGCGGTCAAGAGACGGGTAGGTTGTCTGCCCCTTGTGTAATAAGTTTTTTTTTATTTTATTCGTCAAGCCACACAGACAGTGACCGGTCCTTGACCTGTGTGTGTACCTCTGGTTGAAAGGAGGGTGTTTTTTTTTCTGTCTCTTTGAAGAGCGTTCTAGATCTGGGTGTTTATGACTTTCTATTCTAGAAATTACGAGATATCGACGCGCGGTAGATTATATAAGACCGCTCGCGTAACGTTGACAGACAGACATACGGAGACAGCCGTGGGACAGAATAGCGGAGACATTGCGTTACCCGTGCGTGGTATACCACTTGATCGTGTAAGTTTTTTTTTTTATTCAAGGCCTTGCTTGTATTTGTAATTATATTTTCAAACTCTTGTATTGTAATATTTTTACATGCCATTTTTGTAAAAGGGTTTTGGTCAACACATCAATTCTGTATTGAGTAAATGTTTATTTTTCTTTCTTGTAACTTTATATTTGATTAAAAATTAAGTTGATAGTTTACCTTCCGATTTCTTGTGTCATTTTTTTTTTTTTTTGTTATTCATTGTAAGTCTTTGATTAAATTCAGACTTAAGATAAGTGACACAACTCCTTTTCTATTGTCACGTTCCCCTAGGCAAGCCATTTAAAAGTAGAATTCAATTCGTAATACGTGACAAAAGAAGTTTGAGGGCTTTCGTCCCGGATATTTTTCTGAACCTATTTTCGTCTTACTTGAGTAATTTTGTAAAGGCGAAGTTGACTTTAACAAAATTTTTTTTGGTTCAAAGAGTCGGAAGTAAAGTATCAATAGTATTGACCAAACTCTCTTAAGGTTTTTTTTTTTGTTGTACTGATTTTGTACTGTATATTTACATTGTATACATATTTTTGCTTGTAATAGTTGCTAGTTAGTCATGGATATTCAGGTTTTTCTTGCAAATCCCTCTGTGGAAGAGCTTGATGCTTTTACTAGGAAGGAACTGGTCCTTATTTCTAAACATTTAGGGTTAAAAATAAAATCAAATGCCCTTAAACAAGAAATCAGAGATAACATTGTAATCCATTATGTAGACGAGGAAGTGTTTTCTGAAGACCTTTTAGAAACCCTTAGACCCGATGAGGGTAAATCAGATTTAGAACTTCAGATAAAATTAAAACAAATGGAAATAGAAGCCCAGTTAGCTTTAAAAGAGAAGGAAATTAAACAACAGGCCGCACAAAAAGAATTAGAGCTTGCAGCGGCTAGAGAGCAGAGAGAAATTAAACAAAAAGAATTAGAGCTTGCAGCGGCTAGAGAGCAGAGAGAAATTAAACAAAAAGAATTAGAGCTTGCAGCGGCTAGAGAGCAGAAAGAAATGGAAATGAAATTACAAATAGAGTTAAAAAAATTAGAGTTAGCTGCTAATGTAAGAACAGATTCTTCCCCTGCCAGTCATACTGCTGAAGCAATAAAATTTTTGAAAATAATTCCACGCTTTAATGAAGCCACAATTGACAATTATTTTCCACAATTTGAACTTGCTGTGAAAAATTTTAATGTACCTGAAACTTTGTGGCCCACTTTGCTGCAAACAGTTTTGACTGGTAGAGCTGCAGAGGTATTTTGTTCTTTGACCATTGAACAACAAAAAGATTATAATGTTGTTAAGGCCTTAATTCTTAAGGCATATGAACTTGTTCCGGAAGCTTACCGAAAGCAGTTCAGGGATTGTCGCAAATCGGATGGCCAAACCCATGTAGAATTCCTGCGGGAAAAGGAGCGACGCTTTGAGAAATGGCTCACTTCCAGGGAAATCGGCACCGACTTTGCAAAATTCAAGAACCTAATGCTGATGGAAGAGTTCAAGAGTTGTGTGCGGCTGGACGTCCGTACGCATATAGCTGATCGTGGCGAGGAAGATGTGCACAAGGCTGCAGTGTTGGCAGACGATTATATAATATCACATCAATTTGCCAAGTATACGACGGATGTCAAGCCAAAACAAGTCAAACAGCCTGAGTCCATTGCTAGCAACTCCATCAAGAACAGCAGTACAAATGACAGAAAACCTACTACAAGTAAAGCTACTTGTTCCTACTGCAAACGAGAAGGCCATAAAGTTGACGATTGTTGGAAACTGAGGAAGAGAAACGAAAAAGCTCCTTCAAAAGTCAGCGCTTGCACAGTACAGTGGTCGTCGAGGTTTACTCCCTCATCCTCAAGTCATATCAAGAATACCTCGACACCACCTGTTTCAAATGTATTGACTGTACAAGACTCTCCGAAAATGTCTCCACGGTGTTCAAATGACTCAACAGCGAGTTCTTCAAATTCATCTTTACGATGTTCCAATGACTCAACCAAGAGTTTTTCAAATACATCAAGCCGATGTTCCAATGACTCAAACAAGAGTTTTTCAAATACATCAAGCCGATGTTCCAATGACTCAACCAAGAGTTTTTCAAATACATCAAGCCGATGTTCCAATGACTCAACCAAGAGTTTTTCAAATACATCAAGCCGATGTTCCAATGACTCAAGCAAGAGTTTTTCAAATACATCAAGCCGATGTTCCAATGACTCAAACAAGAGTTTTTCAAATACATCAAGCCGATGTTCCAATGACTCTATCCAGAGTTCCCATAATACATCATCCCGATGTTCCCATGACTCTATCCAGAGTTCCCATAAGACATCACCCCGATGTTCCAATGACTCTATCCAGAGTTCCCATAATACATCATCCCGATGTTCCCATGACTCTATCCAGAGTTCCCATAAGACATCACCCCGATGTTCCAATGACTCCATCAAGAGTTCTCCAAATACATCCACAAGATGTTCTACTGACTCAAGAAAGAGTTTCTCCACTGCGTCTCCTAGAGATGTCAATGACTCCAGCGAGAGTTCGACCCAAGTCCAGTCTGCATCAACCAAAATTGATGTTTTATTAGAGGATTTTAAGCCTTTCATTTTGGAAGGATTTGTATCACTACCCGGTGATTCTACAAGTCTACGACCTATCACCATTTTGAGAGACACAGGTGCCTCACAATCGTTACTTTTAGAGGGTATCTTGCCCTTGTCTAAATCATCATCGACTGGGAAGAGCATCCTGTTACGAGGCGTAGAGCTTGGATGTATAGATGTGCCTCTACATCTAATCGACATAAAGTCAAATCTCATTACTGGACCGGTTGTTGTAGGTGTCCGACCAACATTACCATTGGAAGGCATCTCGTTGCTGTTAGGCAATGACTTAGCAGGTGGAAAGGTGATAGCCGAACCCATCGTCACTCAAACACCCGACTTATCTGCCACACCCGAGGAAGACCTAGAGTTATATCCCGCGTGTGCAGTAACAAGGGCAATGAGGTTGAAAGCATCTCAAGAAGAGAACGTCATCAAAGCCAACAGTAACCACGATGATGTGGACTTGAGCACCACATTCTTTGCTTCTCTTGAAGAAGAACCAACGCCAAATTCTGAAAAGCCGGCATCAACTCGAAAACAGTTGATTGAGGACCAAAAGAAGGATCCAGAGCTCGCCAAACTCCGAGAAACCGCAATGACATCACAAGAGGCAGAGCTAGCATCAACGTGCTACTACATCCAAGATGATATGCTCTTCAGGAAATGGAAACCTCCAGACGCATCCAACGAAGAAGAATGGAGAATATGCCATCAAATCGTGTTACCAGAAAGATACCGAGCGTACATCATGAATCTGGCTCATGACACACCAATGTCAGGTCATCTCGGCATCCACAAGACATACCACAAGATTATGTCCCACTTCTTCTGGCCACGTTTGAAGAAAGATGTCATCCAGTACTGCCGATCCTGTCATGCCTGTCAGATGGTTGGCAAGCCAAATCAAAAGATCCCTGTTGCTCCTCTGAAGCCGATTCCAGCCTTTGAAGAACCTTTCAGCAGAGTACTTATTGACTGTGTTGGTCCTCTCCCAAGGACAAAAGCTGGCAACCAATACCTGTTGACCATTATGTGTGCTTCAACTCGTTTTCCTGAGGCTATTCCTCTAAGGAACATAAAAGCATCAAACATTGTAAAGGCCTTAATCAAGTTCTTTACTCTATTTGGTCTACCAAAGTCCATCCAATCGGACCAAGGAACGAATTTCACGGCCAATCTTTTCAAGCAAGTCATGACTCAGTTGGGCATCAAACACTGCATGTCGAGTGCGTATCATGCCGAGTCGCAAGGCGCTCTTGAGCGATTCCATCAGACCCTCAAGAACATGATCCGAACCTATTGCTTTGAGCACGAAAAAGACTGGGACGAAGGAATCCACATGCTGCTGTTTGCAACCCGTGAATCCGTCCAGGAATCGTTGGGATTCAGCCCTTTTGACTTAGTCTTTGGCCATTCGGTGCGCGGTCCCTTGAAATGTATAAAAGAGACTTTGTTGTCACCAACAGCCACTGAAGGACTTTTAGACTATGTAATTAAGTTTAAAACTAGACTTTATGATGCTTGTGTTCTGGCCAAAAATAACTTACAAAACACCCAATCCAGCATGAAACGCTGGTATGATAGAAAGGCCCGTGTTAGAGAATTTTCTCCCGGGGATAAGGTGCTTGTATTTTTGCCCATACCAGGTCAACCCTTGCAAGCCAGATATTTTGGTCCCTATGAAATTGAGACCAAAATTAGTGACCTCAATTACACAATCAAAACTCCTGACCGTAGGAAAAAGACTCAGCTATGTCATATAAACATGCTGAAGCCTTATGTATCTCGGCCAGATCACTCAGATAAGTGTAATTGTGTTTTAAATACAGTCAAAAGTTGTTCAAATAGCCATGTTTCTCCTATTGATGATGATATTGTAAAGGAGAAATTTGGACAATACAAAATACCTAATTCTTTTGTATTACAGAATTTGGATGTAAAACTGTCTCATCTGTCTTCGACAGAAAGGCCAGTTATCATGAAGCTCATTAATGAATTTAATGACATTTTTTCTGATGTACCAAAACAGACTAATGTTATAATGCATGATGTAGATGTTGGCGAGGCTACTCCAGTCAAGCAGCATCCTTACAGGGTTAACCCTGAAAAACTTGCCATACTTAGGTCAGAAATCAAGTATATGCTTGAAAATGACCTCATTGAACCAAGTTCCAGTAGCTGGAGCTCCCCATGTGTCTTGATACCTAAACAGGACAAGACTTATCGTTTTTGTACAGACTACCGTAAGGTAAATGCTGTCACAAAGACCGATTCGTTTCCTATCCCTAGGATAGACGATCTCATAGATCGTATTGGTGACGCTAAGTACATCACCAAAATAGACCTACTTTCAGGTTATTGGCAGGTTCCCCTGACTGATAGGGCAAAGGAAATCTCCGCCTTTGTCACCCCTGATGGTCTGTACCAATACAAAGTGATGCCATTTGGCATGAAGAATGCTCCTGCCACTTTCCAGAGAATGATAAATGCCCTGCTTGCTGACATGGAGAATTGCCACGCATACATAGACGATGTAGTAATTTTTAGCCAAGATTTTTCTAGCCATTGTAAACAACTGCATTGTCTTTTTACTAAACTGTTACATGCAAAAATTACTGTAAACCTGAGTAAGAGTGATTTTTGCCAGGCTTCAATCCAATACTTAGGCCATATTGTAGGACAAGGCCAGGTGAAACCTGTAATGGCCAAAGTAGAAGCTATCCAAGCTTTCCCTATCCCTGCTGATCGGAAACAACTCCGAAGATTTTTGGGAATGTCTGGATATTATAGAAAATTTTGCGAAAATTTTTCTGTCATTGCCAGTCCTTTAACAAACCTCCTGAGAAAGAACGTCCGATTTACTTGGACGGATGAATGTCAGAAAGCCTTTAACCAAATCAAGCAGATATTATCTAGCTCCCCCATTTTGATGGCTCCTGACTTCGGAAAACCTTTTAGGTTAGCTATTGACGCCAGTGACACAGGTGTTGGGTCAGTCCTTTACCAAGAAGATAATTTCCAAGTAGAGCATCCTATTTGTTTCTTTTCCAAGAAATTTAATAGACATCAAAGAAATTATTCTACTGTGGAAAAAGAATGTCTTGGGTTGATTCTTTCTATACAACACTTTGATTTTTATATCAGTGGGTCCAGATGGCCACTGGTTGTATTTACTGACCACAATCCCCTTACATTTATCCACAAAATGTCTGGCAAGAACCAACGACTTCTCAGGTGGAGTTTATTTTTACAAGAGTACAACCTAGATCTTAAACACATAAAAGGCAGCGAAAATGTTATCGCCGATGCCTTGTCTAGATTGTAAAAAGTATTTTGATGTATATATTTTTTTATATATATCATGATAAATACATTCTGTAATGTAAATATTTTTTTTGTAGTTCTAAAAAGATTTCCATTTCGTGGAAATGTAAACTTTTTATTTTTAGGAGGGAGGTGTTACGTATCTAGGCGTTGTTTTTTTCTTTCTTTGACCTGTTGCGGTCAAGAGACGGGTAGGTTGTCTGCCCCTTGTGTAATAAGTTTTTTTTTATTTTATTCGTCAAGCCACACAGACAGTGACCGGTCCTTGACCTGTGTGCGTACCTCTGGTTGAAAGGAGGGTGTTTTTTTTTCTGTCTCTTTGAAGAGCGTTCTAGATCTGGGTGTTTATGACTTTCTATTCTAGAAATTACGAGATATCGACGCGCGGTAGATTATATAAGACCGCTCGCGTAACGTTGACAGACAGACATACGGAGACAGCCGTGGGACAGAATAGCGGAGACATTGCGTTACCCGTGCGTGGTATACCACTTGATCGTGTAAGTTTTTTTTTTTATTCAAGGCCTTGCTTGTATTTGTAATTATATTTTCAAACTCTTGTATTGTAATATTTTTACATGCCATTTTTGTAAAAGGGTTTTGGTCAACACATCAATTCTGTATTGAGTAAATGTTTATTTTTCTTTCTTGTAACTTTATATTTGATTAAAAATTAAGTTGATAGTTTACCTTCCGATTTCTTGTGTCATTTTTTTTTTTTTTTGTTATTCATTGTAAGTCTTTGATTAAATTCAGACTTAAGATAAGTGACACAACTCCTTTTCTATTGTCACGTTCCCCTAGGCAAGCCATTTAAAAGTAGAATTCAATTCGTAATACGTGACACATAGATGGGAATTTTACTGAGAGCTGCCAAATCTGGATACCACTTTCAGTTCATCTCATATAAAGGCTAATAGGACTACTCGTCGAAACCTTCCGACATATTCATGAGAGTGAAAAAGAGGCTTCCGTGGCTTGTCATCTTATAGAACATTAATGCCCGAAATACGGCTGGCGGGACAGATCCGGCCCGCGACGTGGTTCCATTCGGCCCACCGAAACGTTGGAAATGTATCTTCCTTCACTAGGGCCCTCGTCTTTCCTTGGATGGATTGGTACCATGATCTTAAACATCTGTGTGCTTATGAAATGGGACTCTACAGGTAGAATCTACCAGGACAAGTGAACGGATCTTTACTTTTATTGCGGAACATGATAATAAGCCGGCATATTTGTTTTGTAAAGAAAGTGTGGCTGTTTAAAAAAAAACAACCAAAAAAACATATTAATGGCATTACAAAACAAATATGGCGGCATTCTCGGTTTCAGCCGCGAATAAAAGATTGTTCCAATCTTGCTCACATTTTAAGTAAAGAAATGAAGCTATTTTCCGATTCGTAGAAAAAAGAGAGATAACTCTCAGATATCCCATTAATTAATGTAATAATGTAAGTACTAGATACACAGGTTTCTATAAAAAACAATGTTACCCCCCCCCCCCCCAAATTTCATTTCGTTTTTTTTTGTGTACCTTTTCGGGCATGTGGCCCGCGACGCGAATATCGAGAATTAAATTGGCCCGCTGGTCGAATTGGGCTGGGCATCTCTGTTATAGAAAGTGTATCTGTAAACAAGCAGCTCAAATCATAATCATAATAATATTCTAAAACTGTCATCAGTTTCTTTCTTATTAGAGATTTTCATATATGGAAGAAAATCCCTAAATACCAAGCTTTTTGGTGTATCTGGTGTACAAAATAAAGGAAGTGCTGCCAAACTATGTTTTTTTTTTAAAAATCATTTGTTAATTTTGTGTATACTATTTAGCTAAGCAGATTCACATTTTCTAATCCATTACGCCAGTAAGTATTATTTAAATTTAAATGTTACTAAGACTAAGAGACTAAGACTGCTTTATTGATCCTTATGGAAATTTGTTGTGATTACAAGGACCCTTCTCTCTTATAAAGACAACACAATATAAACATACACATAAATAGAACAGACACAACATAAAGAGTTCATTCAGCGACTACATACAGGTATCTTGGTGCATTTCATGTTACTTGATCAATGAGTTCTTAATATAAACAGTCCTAAATATACATACACCTATTTCTGTTATTTAGGTTAGTGGTTGTGTGTTCAAACTAGAAGGTATACACAAAATAAATCAATTGGTGGAAAATATTCAATTGCAGTTAATAGAGTGAAATTCATTTCAAGCTTGCGAAAGTCTGTAGGACGGAGGACTTAAACCCCAAAAAGGAGGACACGTCCTCATTTTCCCGGACCTCTGGAGCTCTACAACTATTTAGTTTTTTTTTACAAAATATTTGAATTTGGCGCTGAATTCTCACACTTCCGTCACAAGGTTCCAAACTTACCGCTTAGATCTGGTTCAGTAGCCACCAGATCCTCGTATTCGTTCTGTATAGATTGAACTAAAGGATGGTCCTCAAGTGCAGTCAATGCCAGGTCCAAGAACTGTCTCTGCTCTCTCCAGGTGTCCTCGTTGATCTGGTAAGGTTTGGCTGGTCAAAACATTCAGAACATCACTGATAACGTTGGTCTTAATTATAACATAAGGGGTCTTTATTTTGAATAAATGTTTTTTAATAGAAGGTTCGTTACAAATGTATGTAACTGTGGCGTTTTTTTTATTCAAAGTATTGAGGGTGTTAGCAGAAAAATGTATATTAATCTCTCAACATATATATATATATATATATAGATATAGATAGAGAGAGAGAGAGAGAGAGCATCTGGTTGCAGGCGGCTTCAGAACGAGACAACTGGGGGTTACTTACAATAGCCGCGGGACACACGGTTGAGACCAAAAGAAAATCCGCTGCCGAGGACAGACGCAGACGGCGAAAAGAAAATCTAAATCGACCTCCGGCGGACAATGGTTATGCTTGCCTTGGATGTGGTAAAAAATGTAGGTCGCAGCTGGGGCTGCGTAGCCACGGGAAATACTGCACTCCTCATTAATCTTCGGACTCGAAGACAAGCCTTAGTATTTGTATTATATATATGGCTATATATATAATATAATATATATATTAACAATTAAATTGAGCACAAACAACGATACTGTTGCTATTATGTACTGACTTTGTCTGGCAGCTTCCAAAGCCTCATTGGTCCAGGCAATGAAGTCAATAATGCCGTGTGATCCCCAGGTGTGTTCAGGTATCTTGACCAGGTAACGTAACATGTTCTGGATTCTGGGGTCAGCGTGACGGTTGCAATGATCTGTGGAGCAAAGATATAATTTCACTTTTAACTACCAGACATAAAACAGTAAACTATAACAGGGATGGGATGGCTGGGTGGATCTGGGACATTTGAAGAAGAAAACTGGCCAGTAAGTAGATTAACTGCTACGAGTGTTTATAGCAAATACTTACAAGAGCCTTCACAGTTTTCCCAAGCTCGGACAAAGGCTCTATATCTGGAATATTTCCATGGGTCACTGGCTACTCCTTGTATCCAGGTGTCACCAATCTCAGACCACTTGACCGGCAGAGTGGACTTGACAGTTTCCAGTGCCTGTAGAAAGTTGTCAAATGTGGAAGCCACGAGCTCCGCCCCTGGAAACTCTGCTCTTAGTATTTCGTAATATCCTAGAACTTCCTAGAAGTATAAAATATTAATGTGGTAGGCCTATTGCGTTGTACAACATATGGGTCTAAGACGAATGGGAAGCTACTTATAATTATAGTATACTTTGTTGGTTTTGAAGTTCATGTTTTATTATTTATAATTATTAATATTTAAATTAAGCATCTCTTAAAATACACGTCATTAATTCAAGTTCTATGCCTGAAATTAAAACACAAGAATTTCATTTATAAAAAAAACGATAAAATAGACCTTTTTTTTTTTTTTTTTTTTTTTTTACTAAAATGTATAACCAATGGATATCAGTTTTTTTCTAGAAAATTAAATCCATATGAAAATGATCTTGTGGCTTATTTTAAAGTTTGTCAATTGTTAAAAAAAAGAAAAAAGAGTAAGAGAAAGAGAGAGAGAAAGAAAGAGAGAGAGAGAGAAGAAGAAAGAGAGAGAGGGAGAGAGAGAGAAAAAGAAAGAGAGAGAGAGCGAAGGATCCACAGAGAAAGAGAGTTTTAATGTATAGTAAACAGACTAACTGATGATAAAACCCTTTGAAATAACTGCTTCACTTACTTGTATAGTGATCGGTGGCCCAGTGTTATCTGTTCTAAAAGCGAAGCACAATATTTCAGACAAACCATCAGCAATGACACATTTGTCCCTGGACAGGCCTCCAGGTTGGGCCGGATTCGGTCCCGGGTTCAGCGGGTAACCACCTAATTTAAACTGAAGACGTTTAATTTTGGGACTAATCGAGACCATTTGTTATAGAGGGCCTCAACACTGACCAGCAACGTCACAACCTGTGGGCAGATTAGACCAATATCTCGTTGCCACGTCGTACAGACCTGTGACGTGGCAACGAGCTATTGGTCTAAACTGCCCACAGGTTGAGACGTTGCAGGTCTGTGTTGAGGCCTTCGTTAACGATGTGTCTCGGACTGTCACAGTCTTGGTTGACATTGCCTGTTAAATGTTCACCTCGGGTTAAGAGGGTGAAAAGACACGCGAAACTCCTGATATAGAAACAGGAAGAAAGAATTACTAATTTGACTTTTTGTTCAGTCGGTAGTATCTTTGGGTCCGGTGCGGACAGTAGTGACTTAGAGAGTCGAGTAGTAACTTTGAGTTAATTAGTATCTTTTGAGCAGTCGAAGCCAGCAGCCTTTTGAGACAGTACACATATTTTGATAGTTTTTCTCTGGACTTAGAGAGTCAAGTAGTAACTTTGAAGTTTATTGTTACCCGCTGTGATGCGGATGTGATTTAATAAGATTTAGTATATTCGATATCTGTTATACCGCTGTTATTCGAACGCGACTGTATTCTATGCATGGGATCATTTTTGTAACTACCATGAAGTGTGCAACATTTTTTTTTAATTAAATACATGTTATATCTTGTCTGCCTAAATTGGACTCATTCAATCTCTACCATTTGTGTTGGTCACGTGTCACGTGTGACTCCAGGAAGCACTAACTCAGCATTCCACGACATTCGCACTCTTCAACATTACACCATTTAACCATTTACACGGACTAATCAACCTTTTTATTATAAAACGAAACAAAACAACAACTGAACCGGAACCTGTTGACTTTGAGAAGCAATAAAATCAATAAAGAAGAGCTGATGCTAGTCTTTTTACGACATTACACATTTTTTAAACTTGACTTTACCTTTGATCCAAAACGCCATTATTCCATCTTCATCTTTCGAACTGAACTTCCAGACAAACGGGGACGGTACATCTGGAGGCGCCGTGCCTGGGTTAACGCCCACAGAGATGCCTTTGATTCCGTATTTCTTGAGTGATGCTAAAGCAGCTTTGGTGATACCTTGGGATAGAATGGAAGAGGTACACATTAGAAAGCACGCTTTTTTTTTTTGTTACCTGGAGTTTGAAAATAGGTCGACGAAAACGAGAGACAGCAATTCAATACAATAAAATACATCTTCCGTACAAAAGTTTAAATAAAATGTAGACGAATTATTTTTTTTAAAATAAATTTGGAGCTGGAATTAGTTGTCATCTTTTGATTATACCGTTCTCTGACTCATTTAATGTGGAATTTAACTTTAAAACAGAGCGGAGTGATTTTACTCGGACTATCTGTCTTATTTATAAAATGTGTAAGTGTACTATATCTTACTTTAAAATAGAGCGGAGTGATTTTACTCGGACTATCTGTCTTATTTATAAAATGTGTAAGTGTACTATATCTTACTTTAAAATAGAGCGGAGTGATTTTACTTGGGTCATCTCTCTGATTTATTTGTCTAATACTTTAAAATAGAGCGGAGTGATTTTACTTGGGTCATCTGTCTGATTTATTTATTTGTCTAATACTTTAAAATAGAGCGGAGTGATTTTACTTGGGTCATCTGTCTGATTTATTTATTTGTTTAATACTTTAAAATAGAGTGGAGTGATTTTACTTGGTAAATCTCTGATTTATTTATTTGTCTAATATTTTAAAATAGAGCGGAGTGATTTTATTTGGGTCATCTGTCTGATTTATTTATTTGTCTAATACTTTAAAATAGAGCGGAGTGATTTTACTTAGGTCATCTGTCTGATTTATTTGTCTAATACTTTAAAATAGAGCAGAGTGATTTTGGGTCATCTGTCTGATTTATTTGTCTAATACTTTAAAATAGAGCGGAGTGATTTTACTTGGGTCATCTGTCTGATTTATTTGTCTAATACTTTAAAATAGAGCGGAGTGATTTTACTTGGGTCATCTGTCTGATTTATTTGTCTAATACTTTAAAATAGAGCGGAGTGATTCTACTTGGGTCATCTGTCTGATTTATTTATTGTCAAATACTTAAAAATAGAGCAGTTTGATTTTTTACCTGGTACATCTCTCTGACTCATAGTTGGATGAGTCCTTTTAATGTAAAACATGGCGTCCAGTCGTTGACTGAGTTCCAAGCCAGACTCGAACAAATAGTAACTGATGAAATCTGTCTGGATGTTGAACGGGAAGGCGTGCCACGTAATTAGACCATCATACACCGCACGACGGAACTCCATTTGCTCCTCTTTGGATGGACACTGTCAAGGAAAGACAATCACTGGACAGATTAGTGGAAACCAATTGTTGGTCTACTTTAAGTTATAAACTGGACGAAAATGTGATAATTTATAATTGTGTTTTTTCATTGAACACTTTTTATAATTGGGGTCTAAGGGTGCAAATTAAAGTGACGTCCACTTTTTATTTTCATATTCTTTAAAACAAGAACTAAATTTCTTTTAATAAAATTGTTTTTGAAAATACTGTACAACATTAACACAATAACTATCCACAGGCTGTAAGCAGTATACAGTAAGCCGAAAGCTTATAGTAAGCCCAAATTTTATAGTAAGCCCAAAATTTATAGTAAGCCCAAATTTCGCAGTAAGCTCAGAACATTCTTTCACATTTTTTTTCAAAACTCACATTTAACCCAGCATTCACAATGTGTTTGGCATTCATGCTAAGCCTACAGACCTATATACACCTAAACCTAATGAATAGTAGGTATCCTTATAGTATATAGGTCTACACGACCAACATGTCCAAGACAAGGCTGAAGAAGCACAACTTACACAATACAGCTTACTCTACACCAGCGGTTCTCAACCTTTTAAGCTCGGCGACCCCCTTTTACAACCCCCCCCCACTCTGCCGCGCCCCCCCCTCTCTCACACACACACAGCAATAGAAGAATAGACAAAACAATCCATATTTTCGATGGTCTTAGGCGACCCCCTGGCGAATCGTCAATCGACCCAAAAAGGGGTCGCGACCCACAGATTTAGAACCCCTGATCTACACAATATACAGTGGCGTAGCTAGGGATCTGGGGGCTCGGGGGGCATTTTGACATTCGACATCATGACATGAGATAATGGCGATAATATTTAATGTAAAAACCATTTTCGAACACTCATTTGGGTGCCGTGGGGATTTTCATATTTGGACCCCCCCCCCCTACCCCGACACTAGCTACGCCACTGATTATATAGTCCTTGAATGCTCAATATGTTTAAGTAGCTTATTATGTCAAATATGCCTAACATTAAAAATTACGTGTAACATGAAAAACATGTGTAACATTGTAATGCAAGTATGGTACGGAATATACAATACGCCCAGAGTCCCAAAATGCCCAAAGTTTACAATCTACACTAAACGCAAAAAGCCCAAGCATTTCATTATTACAATACCTCTATTTAGCTCGCACCTTCGTGGAAACGTCATGGTGGGCTGTAAAACCTAGGTGGACACGAATCTCGAAAACGACTTTTACGATCTCTCAATAAATTCGACTGTTAATGTATAGCGTTGAGAAAAGAAATACTAGCTCGGAGGCCACTCTGGGAAAACTCTGGTTTGACCGTTATAATTTTTTGAGAATTAACTCTTTCTCTCCTAACTGACGATACCATCGTTGATTCCACTAGAATGTGGCAAATAATTACGGAGAGAAAGAGTTAAGAAAAATGAATAAATTGAAATTTGGCAAAAGAACAAGAAAAAAATGTATCCTGAACGGACTAGACGTCTTCTGGTATTTCCGGATTCATTCAAGAGTTTAATAAATTAATGCTCAGTCTTGTAAATCTAGATCTAAATGTCAACCATTGGAATATTTTAGTAGATCTATACATTCGCTTAACCAGGATTCTTTCTCGAGGTGGGTGGGGGGGGGGGGGTAATGGGGAGTGGTAAAAAATATTCCATTCTTAAAATCTAACATTCATTAGTCATTTAGAGAACAAGAATCGCTCTATAAGTTCTATCAAGAAGGCATTGCCTTAGAGAAGGAAAAGGAAAGTATTTTTAAACTGTTTCTCTTGATTTTGGAGTAATGTTTGATAAATGTAAAACACTCTGGTATAACATTAAATTTCACTAATAGAATAAAAAAATCTGCCACACATAATTAGATCTTGTAGACATATTTCTCAACACGTGCTACATAGCTTGATACCTTCAACGGCCCGCCAATCAGAGTGATGTTTGGACAGTCTAGGTAAAGGGAGACAAGCCATGGATGAGTCGTATACACAAATTTCTCGGTGTAGCCGTCCTGGATTAATGTTCTTGAGATGTTGATGGCGCGCACGAAGTACTCTGTCATATAGCGGTTCAGGACTTGGACAATAAACCCAGTGTCTTGGTCAATACCGTCAGCATAGCCAACATCTGGACAGCAGCACAAGGGCAAGAGAGTACAACTAGGATTTAGTTACAATTAATAATTAAAGGTAACAAAATAAGTGCGAACAAAACATGCTAGTCATTAGAGAAATTTATAGTTCCCCTTACAGAGCTAACGATCTATAGGGCAGATGTTAAAGGCATCCGTATCTTTGGCCAACGGTTAACGAGCAGGGTGTCATGTGGCCAGCACAATGACCAACCGCCTTTACTTTCCCCAACAAAAGTCAGGTACCCATTAAAGTTGGGTGGATTCAGGGGCGCCCTAAAAAAATAAACAAGAAATTAAAAATCACAGTCTTAGCTGAGATTCAAACCCAGGTTCAGAAGCCAAGCGCTTAACTACTCAGCCAATGGCACCTCCTTTACAGATTGGTACTAAATTAGTGTTTCTTTTTTTTTTTATATATTTAAAGTGGGCCAAACTAAGATTAAGTTGCATACTAGTTCTATTATCATTAGAATTGTACACTTTTACATAAGAGCAGTAGATGTATCATTTGGTTTTTAAAAATTCTTAGTAATTTGAGGATTCTATTTTAGCTTCATATCTTCTTATCCTATTTTATTTTATCTTGTAGATTACAGACGTTACAGGCAATCCATTCCATTCTCTAATGGCACTAGGAAAGAAGGAGCACATGTACGAATTTGTTCTAGCGCATGGAATAAGAAAAGTGCCTCTATCTTTGTGTGTTTCCGAGTATTTCATTAGGTTTTGTTTTTCTATTTGTAAGTTAGGGGATCAGTGTTTCATATGTTATAGCTACCTTACTGTTATGCTTCTGTCCGGAAGTGTCTCTAGGTTTTGAAAATAAGAAAAAACAAAAGTGAGCATGTCAATTGTTTAACATAAATGTTATTAATTTTTTTTTTTACTTTTCGGTTGCTAGACGTACCCCAAAGACATTTCCCATTGGCTCAACGTTATGTGTTTGAATTTAATCCCTTGTTGGAAATATAGATCAGGATAGAAATACAAAGAGAACGATAATAATGTTTTTCTTTCATTGAAAAACAAAACAAAAACAAACAAAAAACTTACCTAAATGGTTCATAAATACTATATGAACTTTAGTTATCTGTGTACTCTTCGCCTGGGAAGTTACAAAAGTGTTCAAGTGTTACGAATATTTATCATAAGAAAAAAAATGTTAGAAATTTTGCACTCAATTCTGACACTCGACGTTTATGCTTTTTATTTACACTATAATTTACATTTTTTGCACACTATTTACACTAGATATTTACACTAGATATTTACACTAGATATTTACACTAGATATTTACGCTAGATATTTACGCTAGATATTTACACTAGATATTTACACTAGATATTTACACTAGATATAAACAAGAGGTATTAACAAAAGATATTTACAATAGATATTTACAATAGATATTTACTGAAGAAATTTTTAAATATATATGTATGCACCCAATATTTACATTAATGTTTACTATTGCTATTTACACTTGTCCATTAAGCTAACCAAGTGCTAACACAGTTTGAAAAAGACACTGTGAGAGACCTTAGTATAGAAACTTCACCAGTTCGATACATCGGAGCTTCGATCTCTGTTAACCAATAGATTGCTTTTAACACTAGAGCAGGCATTCCAAACTCATTAAGGTGTATGGACCTCGTACAAAAATTACTATGACCTGTAGGGCTGCAGCTCAAGATCAGTTGGAAAATATACAATAATTAATGGAATACCTGTCCCTTAGCTAAATGTGTAGTACTATTTTGCTAGATAACAAATTATTATGATTTCGCATTATTTTCTTTGTCCTGATGCTTTTTGGATACAAGTTTATTCATGTCAGGTTAAAGTTTGTTTGGAAAAAAACAGCTGACATAGATCAGTGCTATAAGGCACAGCAAGAATTCTCACTGCAAAATTAAACTTAATGTTCATATAAATAACTGTAAAAATTTTGGTAAAGCCACTTCTACATATTTTGCTTTCAACAATGAATGTGACTGTACTTCTGTCAGCTCTAGTGGCACATTACCAGCAGCATTTTCATGAGCAAATGAAAATGGAGATACAAACAACGAACAATCTTGCTTGTTTGAAACCAAGTCATTAAAACGGTCATTGAAAGCATCTTTTATCGATTCCATGTGTAGGGCATATCTAACAAATGTTGCGGCTATTTAATCTTTTTAGTTCCTGACACGCTGAGAAGTGAACAAGTTGTTCTCTTGATATTTGGTTTATCCACAGTCGTAACTTTGCTTGAAAGCACTTCACATGATTACACGCAGTTGTGACAATTTTGTCTTTACTATGAAGTTTCAAATTCAAGTCTTGCAGGTGACCAGTGAGATCAACTGCAAATGCTAAATCCTGAACCCATTCGTCAGTTTGGAAATGTTCAACAGGTTCACCTTTCACGCTCAGAAATAATACAGCTTCCTCAAGCAGTGCAAAAAAATCTCTTCAATACTTTATGACAGGAGAGCCAGCGGACTTCTGTGTAGCAGGGGACACAATCAAATTCTTGGCTTATTTGTGATGTGATAATTAACGATTAATAATAATAATACAGTTGACAAATCAAACACTAAACTTAAACGATAACTTAAAAAGGAAATTCGAAATTAATAAACAAACGAAATTTCCACATCTAATTCAATTTAGAATAAATTTTCCAAAATTTGTTTTTAAAAATCTGATAATTAAAGAATGCCTCATATATCCTACGAAGTTGATTTAAGTTTTTTGTGTTGTTGTTATTATTGTTTTGTATCTGGTAAATATTGTATCCGAACATTAATGGTGACTGTTTAACTCTTAATATTTTAACATTATTTTCATAATTCTTCATCTGGCCAAGCGAACCAAATACAAATGGACGGATGGCCACATGCGGCCCGCGAACGCAAATGTTTGACATGCCTGTTCTAAAAAAAAGAAAGAAATTAAGAAAGAAATAACAACATTCTAAAGAAGAAAAAGCTTACATCTTTGTGTACCACCGCAGCCTGTGAAAAGACATTCACCAAACACACAACTAGAAAAACTTTTAATATAAACATTGCAGCGCAATGCTAGCTTCACACTTGATGCACTGCCTCTGTAGTCCAAACTTAAGACCAAAGTTGACCCCCTTCAAGCAAAGTTCACCGCAAATGATACGTAATGATCAATTGATCAGTTTACATGTTATCATTTGCTTTTACTGTACAAAATAGGCCAAAGAAATCCATATCAGTTGAGTCGTCTTGTCTGATTAGCATCCGTTATCTTAAAAGAACAAAACACCATTTCATTGCTAATGTGTTTTCTTCTTCCACATACACTAAATTGCCTCCCTTGGTTTCATCGATCTAAAATGTTTCTTGATATTACCTTGAAGCCAATACGATTTCGGTAATCGATAACTAATTAAGCGAATAGCAGGCCAGAGAATGTTTTTTTTTTAAAACTTTTCACCTGAAACTAAGTTGTTCGCTTATTAACAAGATGTCCACAGTGCAATGATCTCTAAATCAAAGTATATTCTAAGACAACAAAACAAGGGGAGTTTATGTTACACAAACTCGTAGGCAGCCCCACGGGTTATTCCCCTCATGCAATATATACATCAACAGTGTCCACTACAAGTGCTCCTACTAATCAAGTGCAAGTTATTAAGGAAGTAAATTCATTTTCGATATCTGGCACTGCCAGGGTTGTTCTTCCTGAATGGGAAACACAATTCATTGAAGTCCCCGTAACAATGTCCACTGAGATATTGTGTGAAATGGCAGGTCTGCAGCAGTACTGCCATTTGACAGGTAATAAGGATTCTCATTGGAATGCTTAGGACTTAGGATGTGTTTGCGAGGTCAGTTGTCATTATCTCTCGGTTGATATTGTTGTAAACTTGTTCCCCCCCCCCCGACTGACCTTTTTTTTCCCACGTGAAATACTTTTTGTGTTCTGTTTGTGCTTGGAGGGAAATTGACCTGAGGGCTGTGTTGATGTGTTAACAGAGGAGTTATGAGTTTGGATTTCTTGATAGAGGATTGTTTTTTTTTTCTATTGTGTTAGTGAATAGGGATATGCAAATTCGATTTGGAGATTGTGACATTATTTCTTTTTATCGGGGATATTAATTGATCCTAGTTGGATTGTGCTTCTGCGATCGGAGAGATACCAGCGATCCTGAGAGCACGGTGAGTTACTTTCTTTCGTTCAATCCCACGTCGTAACAATATTATTATTATTATTATTATATGAAAAACAAATTAATCTGCTATTCTCTGGCACTGCCATAACTTAGTTAGAGAGAAACAAAATTCGCTGTAGTCTCCCTTTAACAGTGTTCACTGAGAAATTGTCTGGTGATGTGGCAGGTCTGCAGCGGTACACAAATTTGAGCACGTTATTTCTACCACAACCCAATCTCGGATCAAGCTGAAATTTTCCACAATTATTTCTTTTACCTGGCAACACAAGAATCAATTTTTTTTTTAAATGTGTTCATCGACTATTGGTAATAAATTTTAATGTTTGGTATCTCAAACAAAGGAAAGAAATTGTACTTGTAAATGATGAACTACTGCATACGAGACTTACTAATACATCTGTACAAGAGAACTCAAAACATTCTGCAGGCATTACAGGGGACATAACACTGACGTTGTTGTCATTCACTGGTATAAGTGGGTAGGAACAGTGCATGCGTGCATGAACGAACAAAAGGAATGACTTAACTCTTTCTCTCCGTATTTATTTACCACATTCTAGTGGAATCAACGTTGGTATCGTCAGTTCGGAAAGTAAGATGGCGTGAATAATTGAGACGGGGCTAAAGCGGTCAAGAAGACAAAGAAGAAAAAATATCTTCTTTTATTTGGAAAAGGAACAGCATACCGAGATAATATCACCAATAGAGAGATCTTCTACCTCTCGGGCACTCGCTCCCTGATTAAATGAATTAGGACGTAATCATCTTCTTCTTTGAAGTAACGTCTGTATTTGATAAGATAAGAAGATAAAAAGCTTACATATATGAACAATAAATGAACTCTATGTGAGAAAATTCATGAACTAAATCTTATAAATTAACAGACGTTTCTTCAAAACAGAAAATAATAATTGCGTCCTACGCGTATTAATTTGTTAATCTAGTCTATCATGCTTATTAGAGAATTAAAATCTGCTAAGTCATTGGCTTTCATGTCTGATTTAGGAGACCCGTATTGAGCCAGAAGGAGCATTTGCATGGATTTATCCTAGCATTTGGAATAAGAAATGTGCCCTTAGCTTGGTGTCTTTCTGAATATTTTGTGTTTTGGTTAAGTTTTAGTATATGTAAGTTATGGTTTAGTACTGTTGGTATTATTGCTACTTTAGTCTTTAGTCCTGAAGAGTTTCCAAGTTTAATGATTTTACAAATGGCTTTACTCTAATTAATAAAGATTTTCGGCATTGTTAAATTGACATCTCTGTATTGCACCTGTTCTAGGTATTTTGTGTTGCCTTTAGTTGAAAGGTCCCTAAAGAAGATGTATACATATTCTAACAAAGGTCTAGCCAAAGGTCTAGCCAAAGGTCTAGCCAAAGGTCTAGCCAAGATTAAATATCATTTCAGTTTAATGTCTTTTTTTTATTTTAAATTAAAAGAAAAAGCCCCATTATGGAGATTCTAAGATGCTACATATAAACAAAATTATAAAAGAACTTGTACCGAAGTCACTGTCGTGTGCGCGTGAATTTTCCGTTTCATGTTCAATAGTTGTGTTTTAATGTCTAGGAAGTAGTTTTGTTGTCGAGACTATTGTGTGTGTGTTTACGTCACGCTCAGTTCCCTTATTGTCTTTGTAGCGGAGGCAGCTTTTTAGCTGTAGAGCTGTTTACGCTACAGTTTCCAGTTTCACTGTTTTCCCGTTTTATGGTACGTACGTACATAGCTTTAATAAGTAGGTTGATCTTTCGGTACGTGTGTCGCTAATGAAACATTCTGTGATGTAGCGACATCGCTAGAGTTATGTTTTCTTGTGTTTTAGGGTGTTAGGCTGGGGCTCTGATGAAGAGTCTAGCCTTGAGTTCACCCTTGGAGCCGTGACTGTGTCTAAAGTTGTATCGTAGGGCCGAAATGGAGTGTGCGGGTGTGAGGTGTGTTATTTGTATAAGTACCAATACACTACTTGAATATCCATGATTCATTGATTGGCATATGTTGAAATATATTGTTTATTTTGTAATTATATTATTATTAAATATTGTTCTTGTTGAGCACTTGTTGATTATTTATTCACTGTTCAGTTTGAATGACCATTTATTCACTGTTCAGTTTAAATGACCATTTATTCACTGTTCAGTTTGAATGACCATTTATTCACTGTTCAGTTTAAATGACCATTTATTCACTGTTCAGTTTAAATGACCATTTATTCACTGTTCAGTTTGAATGACCATTTATTCACTGTTCAGTTTAAATGACCATTTATTCACTGTTCAGTTTGAATGACCATTTATTCACTGTTCAGTTTGAATGACCATTTATTCACTGTTCAGTTTGAATGACCATTTATTCACTGTTCAGTTTGAATGACCATTTATTCACTGTTCAGTTTAAATGACCATTTATATGACCATTTATTCACTGTTCAGTTATCATGCAACTTGACATGCTGTTGCTCGTTGGTTATTGCATTAGCCTGTTGAGGTGGGGAAACAGTCGAGTTTGTAAACCCCTAGATAACTAGTAAAACTAGTCACCACTGTTGATTCTTTTGTAAATGCCTTCCATTAGCACAGCTTCAATACAAAAGTCGTTCATCCTATCGTAGTTAGTTGTTTTTTTTTTTGCCATCGCTAGAATACAGTACGTCTGTGACGTATGTAAGATTTCACAGAGAGACAGACAGACAGGCATGGAGAGAGACG
Source organism: Biomphalaria sudanica (assembly GCA_036873155.1). Taxonomy (NCBI): domain Eukaryota; kingdom Metazoa; phylum Mollusca; class Gastropoda; family Planorbidae; genus Biomphalaria; species Biomphalaria sudanica. Next base: position 1,371,956 of record JAZGLO010000050.1, on the reverse strand, counting down.
GTCGATAGATCACGAGTGGTGCCCCAACAGTCCAACAGACTAAGGGATAGGTGAAGGTAACTAATTCACCTAGTGTATTGTTTTTATTAGATATAGGAAGTGAAAAAATTCTGTCATGTTATGTACGGGAATGCAAGGCCCGGTACTCTGAAGCATAAGTCTTCACTTCTGAAGATTAAGGATGAGTGCAGTATTTCACATGACCACGCAAACCACATGCATATTTTACTGAAGCCTGGGGTGTCATGGGTTCGAAACTCGATGAAGACTGGGCTTTTTTATTTCAGAATCTCTAGAGTCTGGGTACCTGGCATTAATTAAAGAAGAGTAATGCGATTAGTCGTTGTGCTGGTCACGTGACATCCTCGGTAACTGTGGACCAAAGAAACAGATGATATTAACTACATCTGCCCCATAGATCGCAAGATCTGAAAAGGGAATTTTACTTTAACTAATAATGAGGGAGGAACTATATAAGAATAAACTATGTCTCCATGATTGATAGCTTCTTGCAGTAAATAAGTGCTCCCTCAAGTGGAATCGATATCCAAAGAATGAGAAGAACGTAATCGACCTATCAGAGCGAAGATTGGACTTAGGCTAACAGTGGACATACCGTTATATGCTATCTACAACTGAAGTTGTACAACTCAAATCATACAACTCAAGTTATACAACTCAGGTTATACAGCTCAAGTTATACAGCTCAAGTTATACAGCTCAAGTTATACAACTCTAGTTATACAGCTCAAGTATACAGCTCAAGTTATACATCTCAAGTTATACAACTCAAGTGATACAACTCTAGTGATACAACTCAAGTTATACAGCTCAAGTTATACAACTCTAGTTATACAGCTCAAGTATACAGCTCAAGTTATACATCTCAAGTTATACAACTCAATTGATACAACTCTAGTGATACAACTCAAGTTATACAGCTCAAGTTATACAACTCTAGTTATACAGCTCAAGTATACAGCTCAAGTTATACATCTCAAGTTATACAACTCAAGTGATACAACTCTAGTGATACAACTCTAGTGATACAACTCAAGTTATACAACTCAAGTGATACAACTCTAGTGATACAACTCTAGTGATACAACTCAAGTTATACAGCTCAAGTTATACATCTCAAGTTATACAACTCAAGTGATACAACTCTAGTGATACAACTCTAGTGATACAACTCTACAACTCAAGTTATACAACTCTAGTTATACAACTCTAGTGATACAACTCTAGTGATACAACTCAAGTTATACAGCTCAAGTTATACAACTCTAGTGATACAACTCTAGTGATACAACTCTAGTGATACAACTCAAGTTATACAACTCAAGTGATACAACTCTAGTGATACAACTCAAGTTATACAGCTCAAGTTATACATCTCAAGTTATACAACTCTAGTGATACAACTCTAGTGATACGACTCAAGTTATACAGCTCAAGTTATACAACTCTAGTTAAACAACTCAAGTTATACAACTCTAGTGATACAACTCAAGTTATACAACTCTAGTGATACAACTCAAGTTATACAGCTCAAGTTATACAACTCTAGTTATACAACTCAAGTTATACAACTCAAGTTATACAACTCAAGTTATACAACTCAAGTTATACAGCTCAAGTTATACAGCTCAAGTAATACAACTCTAGTGATACATCTCAAGTAATACAACTCTTGTGATACAACTCTTGTGATACAACTCTTGTGATACAACTCTTGTGATACGACTCTTGTGATACAACTCTTGTGATATAACTCAAGTAATACAACTCAATTGATACAACTCAAGTAATACAACACCTGACTGACTCTTTTAAATAAAATGTTCAGTAAACATGAGAGCTAGGGAAACTCAAAGACGACCAAATATCCCAAAGAAGGGGGGGGGGGGGGCGAACGAGTCACTGATCTAAAAAAAAGTAAAATAAAGTAGCAGATGATGTAAAGGTAACTTATTTTTTTGACAGACAGTTGACCTGGGTTTCTCGTGGCCAGCATAACAACCAAGCCCTTTACTTTGTATAAAGTCAAGTACCCATTTGAGTTAGGTGGACTTAGGGGCGTCCTTAAACTACCAAAACTCAAAAGTACACTCACCGAGATTTGAATCCCCTACCAGTTTACTTTGTGTCACAGTGGTTCTAAAACTAATGCGTGACACCTGCTGATCTTATAGAGTTAGAGCTAATGCGGTTCAAGATACAATAGACGCAAAACTCCAAACGGTCCCATCGTCATTCCGGACGTTGTTGGAACCCAGGCACATGGCCATCAAAACTTGTTAATGTACTATTGTGTACTGAGGAAGCGCGGTGGCTGAGTGGTTAAGCGCTTAGCTTCAGAACCTGGTTTAGAGGGTTCGAATCTCGGTGAAGACTAGGATTTTGCATTTCCACCCGGGTACCTGACTTTAGTTGGGCAAAGTAAAGGCGGTTGGTTGTTGTGCTGGACACATAACACCCTGGTCTTTAACCCTTTGCCAAAGAAACAGAGGACCTTAGCATCATCTGCCCTATAGATCGCAAGGTCTGAAAGGGAAACTTTTACTTTATTGTATACTGAGCTTTAAAATGAATATCTACTTTTCACATAGGGAATGGTAGGTTTTAGAACAGACAGTTCTAGAACAGACTTATTTTAAAACATTTTTTACTTATAGATATTCACTAATCTATAATAATAATAAGGCTTGTCTTTGAGCCCGAAGATTAATGAGGAATGCAGTGTTTCTCGTGGCTACGCAGCCCCACCTGTGATCAACATATTTTGCCTCATCCAGGGCCAGCATAACCACTGATCTATATTGACGCATGAAATGCGAAGGACGCAATCTATAAGATATAGTGACATCCATGAAATGCGAAGGACGCAATCTATATGATATAGTGACATCCATGAAATGCGAAGGACGAAATCTATATGATATAGTGACATCCATTTGTAATAGAAAAAAAAAATCTTGCTCCTCTAGTTGCACTTGTAATCCACGCCTCTGATTCTTCGTCTAGTGCCTAAAAGTCAACGCCTTTTTAAAAACTCTCTCATTAAAACTCCTCCCGCCCCTAGCTCCTCTTCAACGGATAACTTTTTTCCACCAATCCAAAAGATTTCGCTCTAGACTTTACTTCAAACTGTTTATTATCGAATCACAACACACAAAAAAAATGCGAACAGCGCAATTGATACTTCTGAAATATGTATTATGTTCAAAATAGCACAGCTTTGAGGCTGAGCCAGCAAGAGTTACAAATGCCAGTTTGGCTTTGAAGAAATCAATCTTTTCTCTAAAATGAACAACATTTTCAATGAAATCTGACTAGATGGGAAAGTAAAAAATATTTAAATTTATACCAAAAAGAGGCGATGAAAAACGAATTAAAACCATAGAATATACGTATGTTAATTAACTAGAAATCCTTTAATTTCCTATGAAACGATCTACACGAATACAGAAAAAAAAAAATATTGGATTGGAACTGAAATTAGGTCTGTGAATGATTGCTCAACACATATCAGTAAATCGACAAACCGGTTGCAATAAATTCCTGGTGTGACGTTGATACATTCTACCCGTCTATTAAATTCTATTGTTTTAACGCTTGCTAGCAATTTGTCCTATTTCAAGCTTAAAATCTGTTACAAGTTTTATAAGACGATCTAGCAAGGGAGAGAAGCGTGTGTTTAACACGAGATGGAAAGGTTTGAGAAAAAAATAACAGGGGGAGTAATGTAATTACACTGCCTCTCAAAGGGGACACTTTTCTTTTGTGTTACACAGATATGTAATAAGGCAAAGATACGCATTACATTTTGAATACGGCCGCTTCATTTTGAGTTGGCAAAATATTTATAATAAATGATAATTCTGGTTCCTGCGTACGATGAGTGAAAAGTTTATATCCTAGCTGATGCTGCCAACTCTGTAAGCTTTACTCTTTATGAGCTCTCACAGCAGCTATGGAACTTGGCAATGATATTATCACGGACGAGCAACTGGATTTAGGCCTTTTGGTTTGCAGTAAATTACTTAGCCCCGTGTTTCAGTTGTTCGCCATACTTGCAAATATTTTAAATTTGGCAACTTTTTACAAGATTGGGAGTAAAGACGGCGTCAATGTGACATTTCTAGCTCTTTCTTTGTCAGACTTGGCCTACGTGCTTCTAGACGCTCTCAACACGGTGTGTTTACTTATAGCCACGTCTCCGTGGCAACCATCACTTTCTGTGTCTATGTATTCCATCACAGGCTGCGTCATCCCTTATCAGTATATCTTTCTAGAAACATCCACGAGCCTCGAGACGTATCTAGCAGTGACCAGATGTTGCTGTGTCGCTCTGCCGCTAAAGTTTAAAAATGTCTTCACATTTAGAAGATCCCTAGCAGTTCTTGTAATTATTTTTATATGCAACGTGGCTTTCAGGATTCCATTGTTGACAACTTTTGGTTTGACCTGGCAGACAAGTTCAGTAACTAACTTAACCAGGCTTACGTTCTATTCCACTGACACCTACGTCATCTTCAGCAGACTTGAACAGCTGGTCGGCAAGACCTGCTTCCCAGTCCTGTTCCTGCTCATCGCTGCCGTGTGCTCCGTAATTCTAAGCACTTCCTTACTGACTATGTCACTGAAGCGGAAATCAATGACAATGCCGGTTACAAGCTACGACAAAGTCGCGCTACAAAATCTAAATACAAAAATGGCGATGGATATGTCTTCGTCAAATTCTTCGAGGACAATGAAGACCAAGGAAGTGCAGTTGGTCAAAGCAGTTACTCTGGTGACGATGTTACAAGGTGTTCTGTTACTAATTCTTTCCATTTACTCTCTAGTGGAAGCTGCGGTTCCAGAGTTTTTCCCAACGAGAAAGTATCGAAACTCTCACAACTTAATTCTGGTTGTGATCTATTTACTTATAACAGTGCATGCCGGCGGTAAAACATTTGTTTATTATAAATTTAATTCCAAATTTCGAGAATCAGTCAAGAAAACATTCAATGAGTGTTTAGTACTGAACAAAAGCAGGTAGAGGTTGATGAATGCACTCAGTACTACTGAACAAAAGCAGGTAGAGGTTGATGAATGCACTCAGTACTACTGAACAAAAGCAGGTAGAGGTTGATGAATGCACTCAGTACTACTGAACAAAAGCAGGTAGAGGTTGATGAATGCACTCAGTACTACTGAACAAAAGCAGGTAGAGGTTGATGAATGCACTCAGTACTACTGAACAAAAGCAGGTAGAGGTTGATGAATGCACTCAGTACTACTGAACAAAAGCAGGTAGAGGTTGATGAATGCACTCAGTACTACTGAACAAAAGCAGGTAGAGGTTGATGAATGCACTCAGTACTACTAATTTTATTGATCCAATCAAATGGAAATTCAGTTTGACTACAATTGACAACCTCAGCGTAACTACTTTACAAAAACAATATGGATGAAAAATTCGAACAACATTCACACACGAAACACATTCACAATCACAATCACATTCACAATCAGCGCTTTATGAATTGGACTTCAATATAGGCCTACTTCTCGATGACGACAGCTGATCTTGTAACACTCTGACCGAAAGTGGGATGAAGGAGTTTTTAAATCTTTCAGTTTTAGTCCTAATGGAAAGGAGACGACCACTTCGTTCGGATCTTATGTAACAGTGGTTTAACGGGTCCTCTTTTGTAGACACATGTTCGTACACGATCGAAACCTTGATATTTGGATTCTTTGGAAAGGAACTATCTTTAGTTTCTTTGGAAGCTTAAAGGTTCCAATAATCAAATGTTTCGTTAGTTCGTTTACCAGACGACTAGTATTAATTCCTAGTGTTAAGACTTTGTATACAACAAAGTGTAGTTACAAAATTTTGTATCTCCATATGGAAACCCAAAGTATTAAATATTGTAAAATTCATAATTTGTTATAGTTATGCTTAAATGTTTTAGATTAGGTAAAAGACTTTCAGCATTTTTACCAACCGTAAGAAGAATAGGTAGAGGAAGCGAGGAATGGACAGGCCTGTCATTGAATGGAATGCTATTCAAGGTAAAGGGCAGAGAGGAATGGAGAAAGAAGGTTGACTGATCTTGTGTGTTGCCCCAACGATTCATAGGACTATGCCGCAGTGATGCCCAACCTAGTTCGACCTACGGGCCATTTTAATTTCCGACACTCTTGTCGCGGGCCACATGACCAAAAAAGGAACAGTACAAAAAACGAAATGAATTTGACCTGAAACTATTTGATTCAAAACTGACATTAATGATTAGACATTAGACATTTTTTTACGCGTCGGAAAGTGGCTTCATTTCTTAAAATCTGACCAACATAGTATCTAGTTTTACCGAAGGCTAAATTTTGTATGTCTTTTTAGTAAATATTCTCATAAATCCTGCAATCTCTAGGCTTAGTTTAACCATCTTTTATTCGCGGCTCAAACCAAGAATGCAGTCCAATTTGTTTCATGATGCCGTTTATATGTCGCTCTTTTTTAAAAAAAAACCCAGCTACACTTTATTTACAAATCAAATATGTTGGCTTATTATCATGCTGCACAAAATGGTAAAGACCTGTTCACTTTGCCAGGTTCTACATTCTACATTCCCATTTCATAAACGAACACATGTTAAAGGCTCATAGTGAAGGCCCTATCGTACGATAAGATACATATTTAAACCTTTTTTTTATGAAGGGGGGATTTTCTACACATTGTGCTGACGTTTCAGCGGTCCGGATAGAATCACGTCACGGGCCTGATGTGACCCGCGAACCTTATTTTGGACATCACTGAGCTAGATCATTATTTTGTCTACTATACTGGCAAACAAAAAGAGTGCTCTGCCCATGATAACTTAATGCTACCTATTTTAAAATTAATGAATTTTAATTTAGTCCTAAAATTTCAATTTATATTGGTGGTAAATAAATTCAATCAATCCAATATCATCATCAATTATGATTAACTTTCGATCTTCGACCCTGCTAATGCTTCTATGTCTGCGCCCACAAAATAACAGAACCTGTATACACAAGCCTCTCCCACTGTTTCAAAATGACTTGAGTACTGACAACACACCTTCCATAAAAACTTCTGTGTATGTGCCCAAAAACTGTTGGACTTTACTAGTAAATAAAGACATTGACCTTCAAAATTTCGGAGATCATGCATTTCGTGTGAGATGCAAGCCCATGTGGGTTGTATGCGGACTTTCACGCGTTTAGGGCAGGAAAAAGGACGAGCAAATGAAAGCAAGAACTATGAACAATTTCTGAACAAAGTCTTTACATTTGTTGTTGTGATACCATAAAAATTCGTTCGTTTTTGGGTTTTTTTTTGGCAATGTATCTTTTGGAAAATAAAGGAAACAAAAGGTGTTCACCAACTCTGCATTAAGTTTAACATATCAGTTGAACTTGTGGCAAATATAAAGTTCTGCATAAAAAAACTAAGAAGAAATAAAAATAATTTTCTTACATTTAATGCTTATATTAGATGGGTTTGGATCAGTCATAGTTTAACATTTGTAATAAATCTAGGCCAGTGATGCCCAACGTAAATCGAACTGCGGGTCATTTTAATTCCCGACACTGATGTCGCGGGCCACATAAACGAAAAGGTACAAAAACGAAATGGGCCCTAAACTATTTGATTAGAAACCCGTGGATCAGTACTTACATTCATTTTGTTTTCATGCGTCAGAAAACGGCTTCATTTCTCTACTAAAAATATGAGCAACAGTGTGGCTATCTTTACCAGCGACTCATTGTCTGGTCTGTTCTTTTGGAGAAGTTCCTATTAATCCTCCAATCTATTGACGTAGTTTAACTATCTTTTAATCCGCGGCTCATACCAAGAATGACGTCAAATTTGTTTTATAATGGCGTTTAGATGTTGTTCTTTTTTAAAACGGCCGCAATTTATTCACTAATCAAATAAGTTGGCTTATTATCATGTTCCACATAGAAATAAAGGTCCTTTCTCTCTCTCTTTTTTTTTTTTTTTTTGGTAGATTCTACATTCAAAGTCCCATTTCATAAACTCAAAAATGTTAAAGGTCATGTTACCAATCAATCGGAGAAAAATTGAGGGCCTAACGTAGGTAAAGAGACATTTTTCAACCTTGGGGGTGGGAGAGTAAGCGGAGTTTACACTTTTTGACGACATTTCGGCGGGCCGGACGGAACCATTCGCGGGCCGCATCTGGCCCGCAGGCCGTATTTTGGGCATCCCTGGACTATGGAATAGGTGAAGGTGTCGGTGAATTAGAATAATTAAAACGAATTTTAAGCGGAAATGAGTAAGGCAAATATGTAAAAAAAAGTGGACTTCTTTAAGCATACAGGAAGTTTTATTTTAGTGCTACTTGTAAAAAAATGTTTGTTTGTAAAATGTTTTACATGTTTCGGATGTTTCTTCAGAGTTGAAGATAATTACTTCCTAGTCCAAACCTCCCGCAGGACGACGGGGGATGGGAGCGGGCAGGGTTTGAACCCGGGACCATCGATAAATCTGAACGACAGTCCAGCGTGCAAACCGCCTTATCGTGATCGCATTTTTAAAATATATAAAGTATAATGGACCTTATTCACCAATCGTAAACAAACAACATTTAGCCACGTGATTCTCTATCTCTTCTATACAAATGACGATCTAATTTTTATACACAATGGCTATCACGTGACAGTTTTTTTTCCCGTTGTTTTATCACGTGACTAAATGTTGTTTGTTTACGATTGGTGAATGGGGTCCATTATACTTTATATATTTATAAAATGCGATCACGATAAGGCGGTCACGAAATTTAAAAGACAGAGGTCTAATAGAAAGCTTGCGGTTGTACGCGGATTACGATGTTCAGGTTGCGAATCTGTCAAAACCGCGTATTATCCCGCACCTAAGTTTAACATGTATATGAAGTGTAAAGCGAATCCCTTTGCTAGTTTATGAGATCTTATTCTCCATAAATCAGTCAGGGAATGGTATTTTACAAATAGTATTTCTTATGCTAGGAACAAATTCGTACAAGTGCTCCTTCTTCCCTTGTGTCATTAGAGAATGGAATGGGTTGCCTGATTCAGCCAGGAAAACCAACGACTTAACAGAGTTTTAAGTCACTGATTAACATGCATGACTAGATTGACACATGAAATGCGTAGGACGTAATTATCTTCTTTTTTGAAGTAACGTCTGTAATATATAAGATAAGATAAATATAATACAACTTTACTACTCTGTATCTTGTAGTCCAAAGTGAACAATGCATAGAATGACTTGTCTTGAGAGGAGATTTCAATTAACAGATGCAAATAAAAGTATTTTAGACTAGATCCGAAATGTCACGTAAATGTCAGGATGGCTAAGACGCGGAATTGTGTATATCTAAGTTATTAGAATGGTATACAGCAAAGCCATTAGAACGTTGTATGGCCAAGCCGTTAGAATGTTGTATGGCCAAGCCGTTAGAATGTTAGATGGAAAAGCCGTTAGAATGTTGGATGGCCAAGGCATTAGATTTTAGGATTGGACCATTACAATGATTGATGGTCAAGACATTAAAAGGTCGGTGTCCAATCCGTTAGAATGTTGGATGGCCAAAGAATTAGATTTCAGGATGGTTAAGGCATTGGATTTTAGGATGGCCAAGGCATTAGAATGATTGATGGTCAAGACATTAAAGGATGGGTGGCCAAGGCATTAGAATGGTGTATGGCCAAGGCTAAGAATGGTGTATGGTCAAGGCGTTAGTGACTTTAACTCTGCCAAGCCGTTGGTTTTACTGGCTGATTCAGGCAACCCATTCCATTCTTTAATAGTCTCTATTTGAATGAGCCATTTTACAGTAAAACAACACTTTATCTCTACATCATAAAGAAAAAAAATCATTTCAAGTCTTATAAATTACAGACGCTCTTTCCATGACAGAAACTATCAAAACTAACAGAAATAAAGAAATCAATCAATCAATCGATTGCAATAGCAAGCAATCAAAACCATTTTTAATGAATTTTTTTAAACTTAAAAAACGCGAATGACAAATAAAACGAAGATAGAAATAAAGGGGTAATTGTATCGATCATTTAGGGAACACACGACAGCACACGTTTGCACTATCGCTATGCTTAGTGAAGTGTAGTGCGTCCATTGAATCAGTCTGACACATAAGATTACAAAGGACTCATTAACCATTGACTCAAGTAGTACTTCAACATCGTAATCTTTCTGACTCTCTTTTCAAACTATTGGAAGGGAGACTATCACATCCTTTTTGTAAGAGTTCAGATTCTTAAGGCTCACACGATAAGTCATATGATTAGTTTCATGATAAATGCTAAGTCATTCGATATTCTTATGAATTAGAAAAACAAAAAGATTAGTGTACATAAAAATGTTCATTAATTTTTTTCACCAAAATTTCACACTATAAAAATCTTTCCTTTCGACCAAATGAAATTCTGCGATTAAAAACTCATAGCATTTTGTTTTTACTTTTCGAAAACACACCAATCTTTGAATGTATAGCACATGCAGGTAAAGGAAATCTTTTTCCTCTAAATCATCGAATTTATGGTGTGTTTTATGAATACATTTAATATCATGATTTGTGTGTGCTATTGCTTTTTTTTTTTATTCATCATAAGTAATCACAACGCATCGTTCAATAGCCTGTAAACAAGACTTTGATTAATAGGAGTAACTATAGTGCATACTATTTTCATAAAAATAAAAATATTTTATCGACACATAATGTCACTCTTTAACATACAGGTATAAGATTAACTAGTCCTATTCAAATTAGTAAAGACCAAAAAAATTCCTTAAATATGGGAAAAGGTAACTCAGGTGTCAATTATTAACTCCCCTGGAAGAATAAATTATAGTGAGACATTAACAAATCGATAGTGCTAATTACCATGTTGTCACAGACCGAGTCGCTGCTTTAATGAATTTAATTCTATCATTTGACACCTAAATTTCAAAAAGTGATTTTTTTTTTTTAGACTGTACAGCCTGCATCTGTAATTAGATTCTCTAAGGTCGATAAAATGGAAGTAAGTCAGACTGTCATAAGATACTGACAGAGAGAAGACTAGTGAAAGATTTATGAAATGCCAGCATTCATGGCAAGGCAGAGAAAAAGACCAGTAACAAATCTGATAAGAGACAAGTTTAAAAACTGTAACTCAAATACAAGAACGATCTTTTTTCGTTTTATTTTCCGGACTGAATTTAAAGCCATTTTTGTCTTTCCATACACTTTGAAACATTTTTTCAATTTGAGATTTTCACAGTAAAAGCAAATCACAGTAATCTGCTCTGTTTTTTTTTTTTTTAAATATTTTAATATTTGAATGGGAATAGCTAATCTTATTATACCTGTATGTTAAAGAGTGACATTATGTGTTGATAAAAAAAATATTTTTTTTGATGAAAATAGTATGCCCTATAGTTACTCCGATTAATCAAAGTCTTGTTCACCGACTATTGAACGATGCGTTGTGATTACTTATGGTGAATTAAAAAAAAAAAAAAAAAAAAAGAAACGGGCCATACCACTAATAAAATTTATTCATATAACATACAATAAATTCGGTAATTTAGAGGAAAATAGATTACATTTATGTGCATGTGCTAAATACTAAAGGCTTTTTTTTTTTTTTTTCAAAAAATGCTACGAGATTTAATCGCAGAATTTCATTTCCGACTCGGTGGCTACTAAAGATCAGGTGACCATGGATTATTAAGACTGTAGAATTTTTTTCTTAAAGCAATAACAAAAAAATATTCAGAGAGAAAAAGAAGACAAAAGACATGAAGAAATGTAGTGACAGCATAATGGAACCTCAAAAAGCATAAGAAAATGAATGTTGAAAGATCTGGAGAGATTCTGAAATAAATAAACAATGTCAAGGCTGGCATGTTATAAGATCACTGTTGCCAACTAAAAAATTACTTTGTGCTTTAAGTAAGAGTGTATAGAAATTTGATTCTACGGTGCTGAAAAGTGCCAAAGTAACAACTTTATATGGTTTATCAAAACATTTTTTATTCAATACTTCTTTACGGTGTACACCGGATACACCGAAAAGAAACCTTGCGACTTTTCCATGTTGAAGATCTCTATTGCACAAAGATTGAAAAAGCAAACTTTCAAAACCATTTTTATAACTTGTTTATTAGGCCATGATGACTTTGTTTTGCCATTTCTTAGCCTGTTCTGAAAAGAACAACACATTAATTTGAGCCAAATACTATTAGCACAATATTTTGTTAAATATTTAGTAAACCAAAAAATAGTTTGAATAGAAATATTTTGTTGTGTAAATAGTTCAGTAATGAGATAATGTGGACTAAATTTGTTGGAAGAAACGTCATTGACTACCATCCACTAAGTCTATTTATTTTCTTATAATCGTTTACTAAATACTATTATAATTTATTTTTATGCTTTGTATTATAATAGTATATGGTATTTGGAAAAATGCAGCTTTAAGCAAATGGTAAATAGTTTTGAAAGAACGATTTCGATAAACAGAAAAAGTAGCCAAGATTAGGATTAAAACTCATTTCAGAGTTGGCAAGGAATTTGTTATTACGCATAAACTTTTTAAATAGCTTTGAAAGAACAATTTCGATAACAGAAAAAGTAGCCAAGATTAGGATTAAAACTCATTTCAGAGTTGGCAAGGAATTTGTTATTACGTATAAACTTTTTATTCTTATTTGAATGATTGGAAACTGCAGCTAGCAAACAAAGTGTTTGATATCAAAAAAAAGTGAACACGCTACAAAACGTCAACGAAACACAACTCGTTGCCTTACATTTAGTGTGCTTTTTAGACGGTTACAAATTCTGTCTACTTGTTTGGTGCTTCTTGCTAAATCTTGAAAATGTCCAACATTGTCAGCGATGAAGCTTTGGCAACTGCCATGTTTACTTACAGCAAAATTTTAAGTCCTGCATTACAGGTCCTGGCCATCCTGGCCAATACTCTCAACATCGTCACGTTCTGCAAAATTGGCCTCAAAAACAGCGTCAACGTGACGTTTCTGGCCATCGCTATATCGGATGTAGTCTACGTTGTTATGGACGCGTTCATCTCTGCCTCCGTGGTGATAGCTCTGTCTCCATGGCAACGAGAGCTACCCGTTGGCATGCTGTCTCTGAGCGGTTGCGTTCATTTCTACCAATTTGTTTTTCTTGACTCTTCCACCTGCCTGGAGACGTACCTGGCCATAACAAGGTGTTGCTGTGTGGCATTGCCGCTAAAATTCAAAAACATGTTCACCGTACCGAGGACTTTGATTATCATCATAATAATATTCACGAGCAACCTCTTTTTAAGGGTGCCACTATTTTCATCTTACGGTCTAGCCTGGCTGAAAAGCTCGACAACCAACTTGACGAAACTGTCTTTCGTGTCCCAAAAAGATTTCCAGACGTTCAACACGGTGGAGCAAGTTGGCGCCAGAACGGTGTGTCCTGTCATCTTCCTCTTTATATCAACCCTCTGCTCATTTCTGCTGACCAAGTCGTTGGTCGCAGCTTCGCTGAGAAGAAAACTAATGACCCAGTGTGACAGCTTAGTAAATAATAACGCGACAGAAAAAAGCCAAACAAATGAACCAATCACGACAAGAACTCTAAGGGCAAAAGAGGTACAGCTGGTCAAGGCCGTAACTCTGGTTATATTTCTGCTCGGCAATGTCCTGCTCGTCTTGTCTGTATTCTCTCTCGCTCAAGTTGCGGTCACGGAATTTTATCCTGGCAAAAAATACAAGAATCTCCATGCTGTGGTAACGTACGCAGTCAATGTATTGCTCATATCACACGCAGGTTATAAGTCTATCATCTACTTTAAGTTCAACACTAAATATAGAAGTATAGTGAATGCATTATTGCGTCTTGATAGCAAGTTACATTGATAAACAAAGCAATCTTACAAGTTACTATACGTTGATTTGCATATAAGCTCTTTATTCACCTGTGTCTTTAAAGCTGTCTAAGCATCAAGAACTATGCGCTAATTATAGAAAAAAGGTAGTAGCAAAACAAAGGACAATGATATGTCATTCAAATTGTAGGTATCTAATACCTTGTAGAGATGTAGTATTAGTACTAATAAATAACAACTGGATTTTGATTTGAATGAGTTTTTCAATATAATATTGTATGCACATGGGATGTCAATAATAATATAGATGATAATGACGTCAATAATAATATAGATGATAATGACGTCAATGATAATAATAGCAATGTCTTGGATTCCGAAGATAAGGATGGGTGCAGTGTTTCACGTGACTACGCAATCACAGTTGCAACCTGCATATTTTTCCGAGCAGACAAAGCCGTTGTCCGCCGGTAATCTACATTTTTTTAGTCTTCTCGGACCCCCGCTCTTGACAGTCTTCAATAATGGCTTTTTGTTGGGCCTCAAATGTGTGTCCCGCAGCCTTTGTGGCAGCTTTTCAACTGTCTCTCTCAGAGGCCATCTTCTGCCTACTACTTTCCTTTATGCCAGTGAGTTCAGGATGTTACTACCAAGAGCTTAAAGCATCAGATCTGTATAGGGTCATGTCTTCTATCAAAAACACAAGAACATACAAAAAAAAATTAGTATGTTAAAACAACAACGAAGTGGATTGTAATTGTATTTGATAACAAGTCAAACAATATCAAGCCACGATAGAGTTCTAGTGTTTGTGTAATTACGCCATTTTTAGACTAAATGTTAACAGAAGCGCTTAAAATAAAAATCGAAAGGTCTTATGTTGAAACCCGATAAAGAGTGATGACTGGGATTTGGAACTTTGGGCTGTCTTGGGACGCACCTAAGTCCGTCTAACTCTAATTTGTACCTGGCATTCGTCCATGAAAAGTATTACCTTTAACTGGCTTTAACTTCACTCGATAACCGGGTCATAGAATGCACAGGCACTTTGCCTGCCCCATAAATTGCAAGGTCTGAAGGAGGGGTGCAAATAAGAAATAAAGGAACACTGAAGAGTAACCTAAAACAAGGCTTTATTAAACTAGAACGACACATGAACTGACGAAAGAGACTTGGACAGTAGCACACTAAATCAATGTTGTGAACACATTCTCACCGAGTGACACAAACATAAACAAATAGTAACTATTTCACCACAGAGGGGAAAAAATTAAAGTTTCCCTTTCAGACCTTGCGATCTATGGGGCAGATGATGTTAAAGTCATCCGTTTCTTTGCCCAACGGTTAACAAGCAGGGTGTCACGTGGCCAGCACAACGACCAAACGCCTTTACTTTCCTTAACTTAAGACAGGTACCCATTACTGCTGGGTGGAATTATAAGCGCCCTAAAAATCCCGAAATTCAAAATCCCAATCTTCATCAAGATTCGAACCCAGGACCCCAGGTTCTTAAGCTAAGCGCTGAACCACCCAGCCACCTGAAGGGGGAACTTAACTTTATTTTTTAACTATTTACATTTTAAAAAAACGATGATTTACTATTGTACTACTATAACAGAATCAGTTCGCTCAAGCCCATTCTTTGGGGAGGGGATATCTAAAGGAATATTTCAGAGCTGTGAAGAATCCTTTTAAATCTTGAATTTCACGTTCCTCGTTTCTATCACTGTATTTCAACTCGATGTGTTGCACTAGAAAGCTAAGAAGCTTAAATCCCCTGGTTACACTCTTATATAACAAAAATTTAAGTAAGTAAGCTTCCCATTTCAGACCTTGGGATCTATAGGGCAGATGATGTAAAGGTCATCTCTTTCTGTGGCCCACTGTTAACCAGGGTGTCATGTGGCCAGCACAACGACGAGCCGCCTTTTCGTTTCCCCAACTTATGTCAGGTGCCCATTAGAGCTGGAAGGACTCTGAGGTGCCCAAAATCTCCCGAAAGTGAAAATCCCAGTCTTCACCAGGATTCGAACCCGGGAACACTCAGTTCGGAAGCCAAGCGCTTTACAACTCAGCCACCGCACCTTCGTGCTTATATATGCGTATGAAAAACGACAAGACACAATGGTTTCTAATCTTGGCTAGTGGTCTTCTTAATATAAGGTTGTGACAGATGGACACTGAACTCTGAGGCTGAAAGAAGAATTCAAGCATTCAAGAGTAAATAGTAAAGAAAAATGCAAGGAATTAGAAACCAAGAAAAGAAGACCAATATGTTTGTACTTCTACAAGTCAACACTCTAGCTGGCAAATCGCGCGATGTATAATACTACCGTAAAGAGACGAAAGATGATCTGGTTTGGTCATATTAAAAGACATGACTCACTGTCAAAAGTCATCTTCAAAGTTACAGTCTAGAGAGCACGAAGAATGGGCTGTCCAAAGAAAAGCTGACTGGACAATGTAAAAGAATGGACCGGCTTCACTTTTCATATCCTGTTAAGAATACCAATATTGGTTTAGGAAATAGAGATCATGTGAAACACAACTAATAATAATAATTGTATTTATAAAGCGCTGTTAACAAACAAAATGGAGGCTCAAGGCGCTGTAATAACATTTACAAACACGAACACGACAATTTTAATATAAAACTAATCTCAAAAAAGTTTTAAACAAGTAGGTCTTAATGTTCTTCTTAAAAGTGGTGTAGCATGTCTGCATGAGATCAATGGGGAGTGAGAAAGCCCGCAGACCGTAGCTTTTGAGTCAGAAACGTGGCACCACTAAAAGCGTTGAGTCCATTGAGCGCAGGGCTCTCTGGGGAACATATGGAGTAATCAGTTCTCTAAGGTACAAGGGCACCTCATTGTTATATATACACTGATGACAAAGTGTGGCGACCGTGTAATCGAATTGATGACTTTCAAAAGGGTTAGATAATGGTGGGCAGATAGATGCTTTCTTATTATATTTTCCAAAGCTTTTGACAAAGTTCACCACCATAGTTTGCTTAAACAATTAAAATATTTCGGCATTAATGGTCCACTGCATCAGTGGATTAAGGACTTTCTGATAGGGAGAGAACAAACTAATAATAAATGGCTTTAAATCAACACCAATAACAGTAAACTCAGGTGTACCTCAAGGAACAGTCTTAGGTCCACTACTATTTTTAATTTACATAAATGATTTACCAAATTGCATTAGTTCAGGAACACAAGACACAGATATTTTACAAAAAGAATTAGATGAATTACAGAAATGGGAATCAAATTGGAGCATGTCTTTCCACCCAGAAAAATATCAGTTGTTAAGAGTAACAAAAAAACTAAAACAAATTAATTCCACTTATCTTATTCATGGCAAACCAGTAACACAGACTAAAAACCTAAAATACCTAGGTGTTATAATAAATGAAAAACTGTCATGGAATCCACATATTGATGAAACTATAAAAAAAATCCAACAAAGCATTAGGGTTTATTAAAAGAAATTTCTATAAATCAAATAAGAACATAAAACTAAAATGTTATTTAACCTTGGTTAGGCAAATAATAGAATATGCATCCTCTGTTTGGACCCTTTAACTCAAAAAAACATTAAGAAACCGGAACAGACACAACATAGAGCTGTGAGATTCATAGCAAACGAATATTCACACTTGACAAGAGTGACACCTTTAGTAAAATCACTAAATTTAGAAAGCCTTCAGGACAGAAGACTCAAAAGTAAAGTAGCAATTATACATAAAACACTGAACCATAATCTTCAAATACAAAAACAAAATCTAATAAAATACTCTGAAAGACACAAAGATTAAGGCACATTCTTCGTTCCATATGCTAGGACAAATTTGTACAAATACTCCTTCTTCCCTAGTGCTATTAGAGCATGGAATGGGTTGCCTGAGCTAGCCAGGAAAACCAGTGACTTGGCAGAATTGAAGTCATTGCATGACGCAAGGGACGTAATCATCATCTTTTTTTGAGTAACGTCCCTTTAATATAAAATATGATAATAGCTAATTTTTACTCGAACTGTCACAACCCCCCCTCCGACGAAGGTCATGGGAGAGAAGAAAGATGAGATGAGGTATGTATGTGAGTGTGTGTGTTTTAGTCTTGAAAATATATTTCTGTGGATTGTCTTAAAATAAATGAGTGATAGTTTTTAAAAAATTTTTGCTAATCACGTGTGATACGGTTATGTTGTACTCTTGTTCTAGTTATGTTTTTGCAAATCCAAGAAATCTGTCGACAGTCTCTCTTTTTCTCTCTCTCTCTCTCTCTCTCTCTGTGTGTGTGTGTTCCTCTTGTCTTTTGCCAGGAGTATATTTCATCTCCTTCATCTCCTTAGAAAGCTGTAGAAGACGCCAACGCTATGAATCCCTCAGTCACTCTTCAAATTACTATCACGAGACCGGACGGACTGAAGGACAGACATAAAATATAAAAACTGTATAAGAGATATTTTGAGATATAGATAAAACATTTTTGTTTTTTTAAAATGATTTTCTTGTTTTGTTATTAGCCGCCCCCCCAACGGGGAAAATCCAATATTAGTTTTGTGTTGAATGTCTGTCCGTCCGTCCGTCCCATTCAGATCTAGTAAACTAGAAAAGTGAGTGAAATCCGACATCATAATATTTTAGACAATTCAAAGTTCTGATGCAACGGCTACTTTTTTCTTTTCTAAAAGCGAAAAATCTCATTTTTTAATTCACTTATGCAAGCAGTTGTTTTTTTTTGCATTAAAAAATACACCACTTTTACAACTATTTACTATTTAATAGTAACAAACACGGGAGGCACTTTAGTAGGGGAGGCCAAAAGCTTCCACACATACTAATTTTATAACCTTGTTTATTTTCTTTTATTCGTTTACTATTTAATTACATCAAGTAATAAAATACTTAGAACGATTAAGGCAGATTTCTTATTACATAGGTCAGGACAAATTCGTACAAGTGCTCCTTAATCATTCTAGTCTGTAGAGCATGGGACATACAACATATGTTCCGGAAGCTAAAAATTGGGATTAGCAAAACTTGCCATTGAGGAGCATCTTCAGAGCATGCTGATCGTGTCATACAAAGCTGCATATTGCGAGCCCTAAAGAATTTGTAATATGGCCATACATTTTATTTTGCGTTTTTTTTTAAAGTGGTCAGAAGATCATATTGGGGCTTATTGCTGTTGTGTCCTGATTCCTGTTTCTAATCTCCTTGTTTGTGATGCGGTCTTTGTTGTAAGTGATACGTAGGATCATTCTGTAGCATCTCAATTCCATATTGATAGGAGTTTCTTCTCTGAGTTATCAAAATAAACAAAAAGTTTGTCACGTTAAATTTTTTAAGTTAAGAATTTTGACTCTCAGTTTAGACTTTGGAAGAACTTTATGATTAGGACACGCCTTATTATTATGATTAGGAAACCACTGTGCATTTTATCTCAGTTATATACCTTTTACTAAACTAAATACTATATAAATAACAATGCCTCCATAAGATGTTTGGTGATTATCCAAGAACGACTGATATTCATGATTTCACCCAGATAAGCAATTTTGGAGGAGCATATAATGCTAATTTCAACATCTTTGAAGAGCTTTTTGACTCTGATTTATTTATTACAGATTTGGTGAATGCAAAACCAAGTGTTATCGCATTCAAGCTAGTTAACTTGTTGTGTATAAGAAATTGTTTTGTTAATTATATATCGCTGAAAGTACTCCTATTGAATAAAATAGTACATTCTGAAATAATTAATTAAAAATTATTAATGCTCTTTACGAAATAAAGTAAATATAACTAAGTTTAACATTACAGATTCTACATTTGCGCACACTATCATACATTTCTATGATCTGAAATACAGAGATGAGCCAAAGTACCAGATAATAAGATATGGCAAAAGTACCAGATAATCAGATATGGCCAAAGTACCAGACAATAGGATATGGCCAATCTACCAGATAATCAGATAGTGCAGAAGTACCAGGCAATCAGAGATTGCGAAAGCCCCATACAATCGGATATGGTCAATGTACCAGATAATCAGAGATGGCCAAAATACTAGATAATAAGATACGGCCAAAGTACCAAAGCAATCATATAAAGTAAATATTTTTTTCCATATATATATATATATATATATATATATATATATATATATATATATATATATATATATATATATATATATATATATATATATATATATAAATGAGATCTATTCTTATTTACATTTTCCTCATCCTTTGTTTGACTTACCTGCCTTGCGTATAGCCGGATCGCGGCCTTTAAACCTGGTGATAATATGACCAGATGTGACTCGGTTTTTTTTCTTTGTTCTCTGCCATAATTTTTAATGAAAGACATAAAAAAAATTAGTTTTGCTTAAGCCTTCTATTCAAAATTCTTATTACCTGAAACACGACTATAAACTATAATTTTAATTTGCATAGTGTCATTAGCTTAGGACCACCACCATCATTATGGCCTGCAACACACAGAGCTACAGTCTAGAGTCTAGAAGAACCTTAAGCGTGTCGGTACACTCCGTTTCATTTGGACACACCAGCTGCGTGTGTGGCATTGTTCCGAGCATAACTAAAGCTATCTGACGATCCTCGACTGAAAGAGGCTATAGACAGATTAATACTTACTGTTGCTACTATCTGTTTGTACATGTAATGACTTTTTTTTACAGTCAAACCTGCGTAAAATATTTTTGTCTTTTGTTCATGACTGTTAGAAGTTTAGAACATTTATAATATATTCATGAGATTCATGGCCTTTAATAAGATTCGATCTCAAGTCTCTAGGCTTAAAGTTCAGAGCTTTACCACTCGACCGTTACGCACACAGAGACTGTAATTCATTAGATATTATGTATAAGTTAATTGTGTAGAAGTGGTTTCTAAACTGCTCTGACTGCCTTCTACTGCATAGGAGTAGAATAGATATAAAAAACATAACTGACTGCACACTCTTCTCGTGAGTTATCCTTGTGTACTTCATGTTCGAATTGTTTTCCCAGATACATTTATTGAAGTAAATACTTCAATATATTGGGTAAATAAAAGGGGTGGGGCTCGTTGAATTTTTTGTTGTTGGATTGATCAAAGTGCTAATTTTTTTTAAACCACCTTCCTTTAGTTATGCCTACTGATAGCAGACTACAAGGAGACTTCATAATTGACTTTCTGATCGGGAGTTGATTTTTTTTTATTAGTACTGAACCCAAAGAGAGTATGAATTTTAATATCAATTAATTAATAAGAACGGTGTATATCTCTTCACTACGCGACATGCTTCTTTGGCGACTTTCCAAATTAGCGTCATCAGACATTATGACACTCGTTACATGTTATTACTAATAAACTAATGATCAATATAATGATATACAACACAGTTGTAACTTAGGTTAAAAGAAAAGGCATATGTTATTATTGGTCATGTGACATACTAAACTACTTCTATTTAAATTGCTAAGATGATGCGAAGAGAGTGAATACATATAATTATATACAGCTGCTTTATTTCAACAGATTTCTTTATTCGAACTTTCCAAGAATGTCTGATATAGTCAGCGACCAACAAGTGATCCTTGCTATGATAGTATATGCTCAATGGCTAAGTCCTGTGCTACAAGTTCTGGCTATGTCTGCTAACATTCTCAATATTATAGTGTTCTATCAGATCGGGATCAGAGATAGTGTCAACATGACTTTCTTAGCACTGTCGATATCAGATATAGCGTACCTAGCATTGGATGTTTCAGGTAATATCACTTTGATCATTGGCATGTCTTCATGGCAACAAGGACTTCCTGTCAGCATGTACTCACTCAGCGGATGCATTCACTGGTACCAGTATATCGCACTGGATACTTCTACCTGCCTAGAGACTTACCTGGCCATCACCAGGTGTTGCTGTGTTTCAATGCCTCTGAAGTTTAAACAAGTGTTTACCCCGAGGAAAACTTTTATAATTATAGTTTGTATTGTTTCGTGTAACATTGTTTTAAGAATTCCACTTTTTTCATCCTTCGGCCTAAGTTGGCAGACGAGTTTCTTGACCAATCAAACAAAACTGACATTTTATGCTTCAAATACTTTTCAACTATTTAACGGGATAGAGCAAATTCTAGCACGGACGGTGTGTCCGGTCATATTTCTGTGCATCTCAACATTTTGTTCTTTTATTCTGACCAGCGCATTAGCCCGTGCTTCTGTGAGACGGAAACAAATGATCCGAGCTGACAGTCGCCATGGTGATGACGCAATCTCAATAAATAAATCTAAACACTATACTAAAAAGAGCGCTAACACTCTCGCCGCAAAAGAAGTCCAGCTGGTCAAAGCTGTGAATCTTGTCATCACGTTACTTGGTATCCTGCTCTTAAGTCTGTCACTATTTTCTTTAGGTCAAGCAGCTGAACCGGAACTGTTTCCGGGTAAAAAGTACGGCAACCTGCATGGAGTAGTCTCTGTGACAGCTAACCTGCTAATTATCTCTTATACTGGCTATAAAATATTGATTTATTACGTATTTAATTCACGATTTTGTTGCATATTAAAGACTTTTCTTCATTTAGTTAGAGATTATTAAAAACATAAACTAATAACACAATGTTTTTTTTAATATTTTACAATGTCAGTTTTTTAGATGCTGGATATTACATGCAAATACATTAAAAATACTTTTAAAAAAGACATTACCTCATTTATAAAACTTATAGAGCGACTTGCTGAAATCCTTGCTACTCTACGGCTTAAATAGTTGTTATGTATTGTAACGAATCTCACTATCCAGGCTCTCTGCAAACTGCACCAAACGACATCACCAACGTAAAGAACTTGACAACTCAGGGCTCGAAATAACGTTACAGTTTAATGGCCAATAAATAACAGCCAATACTGAACAATGGGCAACACGTAACACAAGACTGTACAAATATCTCTCCGTATCAACCGTACAGTCGTATCAACTCTTGCACTGGCCTCCCCGTCTCGTTCCGGGCTTGCGCTGGGTTCAACTGTTTAGGACTGACTTCACACACTAGGCTCGTTATGTCAGACTCGATCACAGACCAAGATCAAGACGCCGTTTGTCTTGACTGTACTTGACAGTTCTCCGAACTGAACCGTCGTGATGCTCCGTACAGAACCACACCGCTGAACCACAATGAACTGTGCTGTAGTGAACCGGGCAGTAGTGAACCGGCTTGACTGCGACACTTCCGCTCTTTATATAGGGTCCCTGCTGGCCTTCTCGAACCGGACAGAACGCCACTCGACGTTTCTGGTTGGTCACTTAGCTATGGGTGGCGGCGGGGGAGGGTCGCCCGTAATAAAAGAGGCAGTTGGCGCCGCTGATAACATTCGCCGAGCTATTGGAGCTGTCGTTTTCATGCAGTGGGCGCCCTCACATTGCGGCGTGAGGGGCAATGAAACGGCAGACGCCCTCGCAAGGGAGAGTGCTTTGGCAGCCACACACCTCGAAGCACCAAATACTTACTTACAAGCAACGGCACAAATCCGAGCACTCATTCAAGAGAAGTGGTTGAAATCCTGGGAGGAATCCGATAGAGCACATGGTGTCTGGCAGCACATGCATCACTCAGATCGCGACGATCCATGGTGGCGACAATAATTGCGCAGTGCAGGACGGAACACTGTCCTGTTGGGGCATATTTTGCCCGGTTCCGTCCGAACTTTGACTCCCGATGCCGTCACTGTGGAGAGAGACTAAGACTAAGACTGCTTTATTGATCCTTACGGAAATTTGTTGTGATTACAAGAACTCGTTTCTCATATAAAGACAACACAACAGAAAAATACACATAAATACAACAGAAAACATAAAGAGTTCATTCAGTGACTACACACAGGTATCTTGGTGCATTTCATGTTCCCTGATCAATGAGTGGCGGTGATAGAGTCTGACCGAGTGAGGTACGAACGAGTTTTTGTACCGCTCCGTTATTGTTTTGATTGACAGCAGTCGCCCACTTCGCGACGACCTGGCATAGTTCTGATGGAGCGGGTGGCCGTTGTCTTCCAAGATTTTTTCGATTTTTCTTAGGCACGTTTGTTCAAAAAGTTCCTTTAAATGTGGTAATGTTGTGAGTGTAATTTTTGATGCTTTTTTAATGATGTTTTCTAGACGTCGCAACAGTTTAGATGAGGCGTTGCCTTGCCAACAAGTTATTCCGTATGTTAGCAGATTTTGTATAGTCGCGCCGTAAAATGTCTCAAGGATCTTCTTGCTTAGTTTAAAGCTATTGAGTTTGTATAGAAAAAAAGAGTCGCTGGGCTGTTTTCTTTGTCAGAGTTCCAAGGTGGTCTTCCCATGAAAGCTTGTTGTTGATGATAACGCCAGATATTTATATGCCTTTACTTGTTCTATAGATGTAGTGTTTATTTGCAGTTCACGTATAGTTTGTTTTTTCTTTCTAAAATCTATTATAAGTTCTTTAGTTTTTGTTACATTCAGTTCTAGAAAGCGTCGAAACAGAGTCCCACGTCTTGTACGAGTGTCCCCAGCTCCGCGAGCTAAGGGGGGACGTGTCTGAGCACGTAGGTTAGCTATGAGGCACTAAGCCGAACGCCAAGTTTCTTGCCAGAGCACTACGGGTGGATTGAGTCCTTCCTGCTGTTTTTTCAATAGGAGTTAATCTCAGGTTTCGTCACCCGACTACATCACTCGTGACGTTCTTAACGTCTACTGTCTTGGCTGACCGTCATAATTCGTCACGGTTGACCGCTCGTCTAGCGCTTGCCTGGGGCGATTTGCGTCGGCTGTCTACACACACCACTACCCCCATCTGTGTCACCACCAGGTTTATAACACTCTTAAAGCCCTCAATAAAACGACCAGCATTACAACGCTCCTCCACCACCCAATACAATTTTCTAGCCTTCAAAGTCTAGGTCCTTATTTGTCTCGTTTCTCCTACAAACGTAGGGCCCGCAACCCCCTGTTATAGAGTATGCACAAACACTGCTTAGCATCCTGGTTAAAGCGAATGTATAGGACTACTAGACCTTATGATATTCCAATGAAAGGCTTTTAGATCTAGACAATAAGTAGTAAGTAAGGTTCACCTTTCAGACCTTGTGGTCTAGCCTATAGAGCAGATGATGTAAAGGTCATCTGTGGCCCACTATTTCCCTAGGTCAGGCAGCCGAACAGGAACTGTTTCCAATTAAAAGGTATAGCAATCACAGCTAACCTTCTAATTATCTCCCATACCGGATATAAAATATTAATAAAACTTTTTTCATTCTCACTTTTGTTCTATGTTGAAGACTTTGTTAAATTTAAATCGAAATAATTGAAATAATGTGTTCATTTTAATATTTTTTTTAGAGCTACCTTTCTCGTACTTTATACACAGGATAGCAGACTAAATATATATATATATAAATATAATATATATTTATGTATTGTTTTAATCTCTTATTCTAATATCATTTGCTGTACACTATTTTAATAAGCTCCTATATCAGTGTTAAACAATCAGTGCTATACGAGGACATATGTCCGCAAACTTCTTTAGCTTTTAAAGTGTGAAAATAAAAATAAAACGCATCAAATGTGAGCTTTCATGTCTGCTTTTCATCTTGTCTGCTTTTCATATTGTCTGCTTTTCATATTTTCTGCTTTTCATATTGTCAGCTTTTCATATTTTCTGCTTTTCATATTGTCTGCTTTTCATATTGTCTGCTTTTCATATTTTCTGCTTTTCATATTGTCTGCTTTTCATATTGTCTGGTTTTTATATTGTCTGCTTTTCATATTGTCTGCTTTTCATATTATCTGCTTTTCATATTGTCTGCTTTTCATATTGTCTGCTTTTCATATTGTCTGCGTTTCATATTGTCTGCTTTTCATATTGTCTACTTTTCATATTGTCTACTTTTCATATTGTCTACTTTTCATATTGTCTGCTTTTCATATTTTCTGCTTTTTATATTGTATGCTTTTCATATTGTCTGCTTTTCATCTTGTCTGCTTTTCATCTTGTCTGCTTTTCATCTTGTCTGCTTTTCATATTCGGTCGTGGTGGGTGGGTGACTTAGTTGCTAAGCGCTTGGCTTCCAAACCTCGGGTCTTGGGTTCGAATCTGGGCGTAGGCTGGGATTTCCAATTATGGGATTTTGAGGGCGCCAAAGTCCCCCTCCTTCCCCAGCTCTAATGGGTACCTGGCGCTTTATTGGGAAAAAGTAAAGACAATTGGTCGTTTTGTTTGCCACGTGACACCCTGCTCTTTAACCATTGGTCAAAGAAACTGATAATCTGTTTGCCCTATTGATCCCAAATTCTGATAGTGGAACCTTTATTACAGTTTGTATATGTAATAGTCCAGATGTACTAATTGAAATGTATCTTCATTTTATTTCCGTTTGAAACACTCATTTGGTCTACTGTAAACTACCTTGGAGTGCTGAGCCCGCCAAATAATTTCAAGGCTTAAGAATGGTCTCGTGCTCATCGAAAACACATTTCTGCCATTTGTCGAGAGAAGTCAATGTAGTTAAAAAGTAGTCAAATAGTAGTGGCAATCAGGGCCGGCTATGGATAATTGGAGGCCCTAAGGCAATGAGAATTTTGGTGGTCCCAATGAAATAGAAAAATTAAAAATAAACAGCAAAAAAGCTAAAATTACACAATTAATTACAAAACCAGTCGCTAACAATAACATTGAGGCAAGTTTTATTCTTTCTTCCTGCACGAGGCCCCCGCCAATCGGTGGCCCTAGAAGGCCGCCTAGTTTGTCTATGCCTAAGGCGGGCCCTGTTAAAAATGTAGTTTGTCATCCAACAGTCCGTAGATCTAGCTGAGTGAAGATGTCGTTGAACAAGTTGTTTACTTGAAATGTTATTAATAGCAGTTGTGAGTTTTTAAATGCCCAAACCAACAACAGGAAGAATATTATAAAATAAGTTAATCCGGCCTTTTAGAACACAAAACTTTGTTACAGAAAGAAGGGCACAGCCCACGACTTTAAAAAATCACCACAATCACTTCTTGTCGTCTGCTATCTGTCTCTAACCTATTTCCGTTTCAACTTTTTAATGCACTGTCACGTCACTAAGGAAATACCCAATTAAACCCAACTTCTACGCGTCTTATTATAGAGCCATTACACGACTATCTGCACAACTCTCCTAAAAACAGAGATCACTAAAACAGATCATCTTCATGCCCCATTAGAGCCTACTTCCTGTCTCTACTTTTTGTCAAGATCGTCTCGATGTAATTGAACTTTATTGAACTAAGGTTTATAAAACAATCAGTCTGCATCCAAATGATATGTAATGGAGCTCATCTGGTGTTAGGACTGTCAGCTCTGGTATTTCCTGACACAGATTTGGCAAATGAGTTGGCTGCAAACATAATGTGAAGTATAACTTTGGATTGCACCAGTGGCGTGGCAAGGTACCCGTGGGTCCCGGGCTCAAGAATATGTGATAAATATTTTGTGTGACAAATAAATTCAGTAGTTTGCATGTACCGGTACATTTACTAAAAGACATTCCTATGCAACTTCATGAGCACAGCTGACAGAATCATTTAAGACCATGTTTTAGTACTGTTTAGCACGGTGAACATACTGCGCATGCGGCTGCTTTTGCTGAAGGCTATCGTAATGTCCGCTCATATTTAAAAACCATCATAATTAAAAGAAAGATGGTGATATTTTACTACTTAGAGTATATTTGTTCAGTCAATCACGCAGACTTCTGGTTCTCACAAATATAAAAACCTACACTGCTACAAATGACTATATGATGGGTAGTTCGTCATCGAAGTTCACAAAAAATTGTCAGAAAATAATGCAAATTTAATAAATGTTTAAATCTCTTTGATTTCTGTCAACCATGATAGAGTAATTGGCGCAGATTGGATCTCCTTTAGGTATTTTGATAAAATTACATAGCCCAACAGGTTTAATATCTCGTTTTGAATCTGTGGGTCGAAGTAAAGGGTTGTGTTTTTGTTTTCTTCAGAATTATGTACTGCTAAGACTTTTTCGTTGTTACTTTTGTCACCTAAACGATACTCATCGCGATGACCACTAAAAGAAAGGTTGTTTCTTATTTAAGTCAAAACTAACATTCATTATGCGATGAGTGGCTTTCAGTCAGTAATTGTCAACTTCTTCAATGTGATCCTTGTTTGCAGCATCCACCGTTCTCAGTCTTTCATGGTGTCTGTATGTTTGGAAAGATTGTTAATGAAGTCATTAGTAGGCCTATCGTTTTTCTTTTTGACGATTCGGTTGGAAAACAAACAACATTGATGCTGTCTCAGGGTATAAACCCGAGACCATCCGAACGACTTTCCAGTGTACATACCAGACGACAAAGCAGCCATTCAAGTGAAAGACACTATTTCACGATAGATGTAATTATCGCTCTATCTTAAAAGTATTTGTTACAAACTTCCTCCCCAGTTCAGTCCAGATAAGTAACACAACAAGTCAACATCTTGAACGTTTCCCTAAGTAACAAACAGTTGACGAAACTATAAAAAAATCCAACAAAGCATTAGGGTTTATTAAAAGAAATTTTTATAAATCAAATAAGAACATAAAACTAAAATGTTATTTAACCTTGGTTAGGCCAATAATAGAATATGCATCCACCGTGTGGGACCCCTCAACTCAAGAAAACATTAAGAAACTGGAACAAACACAAAATAGAGCAGTGAGATTCATAACAAACGAATATTCACATTTGACTAGGGTAACACCATTAGTAAAATCACTAAATTTAGAAAGCCTTCAGGACAGAAGACTCAAAAGTAAAGTAGCAATTATACATAAAACAATGAACCATAATCTTCAAATACAAAAACAAAATTTAATAAAATACTCTGAAAGACACAAAAATAAAGGCACATTCCTCGTCCCATATGCTAGGACAAATTTGTACAAATACTCCTTCTTCCCTAGTGCTATTAGAGCATGGAATGGGTTGCCTGAGCTAGCCAGAAAAACCAGTGACTTGGCAGAATTTAAGTCATTGGTTAATATGCATGACTAAATGCATGACGCGTAGGACGTAATCATCTTCTTTTTTGAAGTAACGTCTGTATTATATAAGATAAGATAAGATAAGATGTTGTTATCTTCTTTTTTGAAGTAACGTCTGTATTATATAAGATAAGATAAGAATATCTAATTTTGTAACAAACAGAATATGTTGTTTCCTATTGCTTGTTTAATATCTAATTTTAAGTCCAAATCTAGATTTCAGGTAATAGAAAAATAAAAAAAAATATGTTACTTTAAAAAAACAAAAACTGAAAAAGGTAATACTATCAACAGTTTAATTAACATAGAGGGAAGAAAAGAAAGAATGGGAGTATCAGAGCCAACCGTCTCCACCAACGCGCCGTCACCACATTACAATCAATCTGATGAAAGCAGTTCCTTACAATGACTGTATGTGAAAACACGGGTTAATGTTTTGATATTAATATAAAGTTTGATATCACATTTAGGGTTAATGTTTTGATATTAATATAAAGTTTGATATCACATTTAGGGTTAATGTTTTGATATTAATATAAAGTTTGATATCACATTTAGGGTTAATGTTTTGATATTAATATAAAGTTTGATATCACATTTAGGGTTAATGTTTTGATATTAATATAAAGTTTGATATCACATTTAGGGTTAATGTTTTGATATTAATATAAAGTTTGATATCACATTTAGGGTTAATGTTTTGATATTAATATAAAGTTTGATATCACATTTAGGGTTAATGTTTTGATATTAATATAAAGTTTGATATCACATTTAGGGTTAATGTTTTGATATTAATATAAAGTTTGATATCACATTTAGGGTTAATGTTTTGATATTAATATAAAGTTTGATATCACATTTAGGGTTAATGTTTTGATATTAATATAAAGTTTGATATCACATTTAGGGTTAATGTTTTGATATTAATATAAAGTTTGATATCACATTTAGGGTTAATGTTTTGATATTAATATAAAGTTTGATATCACATTTAGGGTTAATGTTTTGATATTAATATAAAGTTTGATATCACATTTAGGATATTTTAAGGAAATTTTTTAACCATTTTTTTAACACAGATACCGTGTGGGGTACGCCACAATTGGCCATTAGTCATGTGACCAGCCGATATGAAACCCCTACGCGCCATACAGTGCCGTATTTAGACTTGAAAAAGGCCTTAAGCTATTTGAGAAATGGGGCCCCATAAAAGTCCAGATATTGTAGGTAACTATTACAATAGGCCTTAAGCTATTTGAGATATGGGCCCCCATATAAGTCCAGATATTGTATGTAACTATTACAATAGGCCTTAAGCTATTTGAGATATGGGGCCCCATATAAGTCCAGATATTGTATATTATGTAACTACTAAATATTTCTTGGAGGCCCTAAGTTAGAGCTTATGTTGCATAGAGATAAATCCGGCCCTAGCCCTATAATTGTTACACCATCGGTTGTGGGCCCCTAAATGGTCGTGGGCCCGGGTTCATTGAACCCCTTCGCGCCATGGATGCTACGCCACTGGATTTCACCATAAGGGAACATGATGAATGATTAATAGAGCGAACTATAAATTTGTTATGAATATCGTCACTTTTATTGCAACATTTAAATATTGTTCATTCAAATAGATAACTGCCTGTTTATATGGCATGCAATCTGAAGTGTCGCCACGAAGCCCCTGGTTAGAACCCAAAGCTCACAAAGCCCCTGGTTAGAACCCTAAGCTCATAAAGCCCCTGGTTAGAACCCTAAGCTATAAAGCCCCTGGTTAGAACCCTAAGCTCATAAAGCCCCTGGTTAGAACCCTAAGCTCATAAAGCCCCTGGTTAGAACCCTAAGCCCCTGGTTAGAACCCTAAGCTCATAAAGCCCCTGGTTAGAACCCTAAGCTCATAAAGCCCCTGGTTAGAACCCTAAGCCCCTGGTTAGAACCCTAAGCTCATAAAGCCCCTGGTTAGAACCCTAAGCTCATAAAGCCCCTGGTTATAACCCTAAGCCCCTGGTTAGAACCCTAAGCTCATAAATCTCCTGCCTTCCAGTGGGTCAAGAGTTAATTATATTTCTTTACGAAAGAAAGTCTGACAATTTAAGCAAGCCAAATATAAAAAGGGGAAGAACTCAACATTTACAGTTACATAATTAATCGACTAATTTTAAGTTTTTAATTGATTCATGATTTGTTAGGTATAATAAATGAGTAAAATTTCAACTTGACACGAGAATGGGTTGACGTTCTCAAGATTTTAACCAGACAGAGCTTTCACACAAGCTTTGAAAAAAAAAGTCTTGATCTGTAGTGTCCAACCTAATGCGGTTTGGGGTAGCAGATAAATCTCTGCCACATTTGTCACAAAAAAACATCACGCCAAAGGAGGCGTGGTGGCTGAGCGGTAAAGCGCTTGGCTTCCGAACCGGAGACCGGGCTTCGAATCCTGGTGAAGACTGGGATTTTTAATTTTGGATCTTCGGGTGCCTCTGAGTCCACCCAGCTGTAATGGGTACCTGACATTAGTTGGAGAAAAGTAAAGGCGGTTGATCGTTGTGCTGGCCACATGACACCCTCGTTAACCGTAGGCCACAGAAACAGATGACCTTTACATCATCTGCCCTGTAGACCACAAGGTCTGAAAGTGGACCTTCACTTTACTTTATTTTACATCACGCCAAAAAGTCGTTGAGTCCAATCTAAGCCCCTCATTATACCCTAACCCTAACCCTGTTGTTTGCAGAAATATGTCGTTTGCAAAGACTTACATAAGAAGAAAGAGATAGTTTACTATATTCCAACAGAGCTCAAGAATTTAGTGAACTCTTCTACAAATCCATTGCCCTAACAACCAATGGGTTTGCGTGGATGGTTCTCAGCCACCACAAACGGAGCAGCTCGAATACTCATTGAATGGCCCAATGGAGAAAAAAAAATTAAGTTCATTGTAACTAATGAGCTCTATGACAACCACAGAGAAGAAATAGGAGCACTGGAGCTAACAGCTACCATGCTAAGGAATCAGCCAGGTTTGGCAAACAGTTAATTTTTTTTCGTGACCAATATAAAAATAGTCCTTCAACGCTTGAAACACTCTGATGCCTCCTAAACAAAACAGCTCATGATGCCTGAACTGACGTTCGTCGGTCACCTTGCCTGCTCGCATTTCACGTGGGGAGGTTAGGGCTAGGATGTGATTACCCACATAATCTGAAGGAACATTAAAATGATTTTGTACAAAACATATTGTGTGACCTTGTCAAGCTCAACAACAACAGCAAGAACACTGTTCTCCAATGTTGAAATAGAAGGAAATAGAAGGCTGACTGACTTGCCAAATGTGAGAAAACAAATACACACTTGAACATCGCACTCTATCTGGAAGAAATGAAGAAACTAATAGTGAATTATAACAACGAGAAATTGACAAGCTCTCATTCGATATACAAGGAGATGACATCTATTTTAAACTGTCCCGATAGGACCACCTATAACTGTTCACATCAGAACCGTACACATCATAATGAGAAAATATATGTTCCGGAAGCTCAAAATTGGGACAAATGAGATTTGCCCTTGTGAAGTGTCACCAGAGAATGCCGACCATGTCTTCAAAATTGCATTCTTTATAAAGAGGCCCAAAACAAGACACCGGTCACAAAACCCAAACATGAAATCTCAAATAATCCTCCAGCTTAATTAGTTTCATAGCATCATACAAAAAAGGCACATTAACAATCGCTTGTTTGACAAGGAAGTAAGGAAGTTCAATTTCAAATATTTAACACTGTAAGTCTACATTTATTTTGTTTCAGTTATAACTAGACAAAACTACACTATTTAAATATAGTTATTAAATTAAATAAAACAATTTTTCATTCAATCAGCAGATAAAAATTTAAAGGATTTCCTAAGGTACAAATCATAAATGTGTGTATGAAAAAATTCAAATTGTCAAAATTAAAGTCACGACATGTTGAATTGAGATTCTTTATCGTAGACCCACGTTCGTAAACCCCTTGGAAGTCCTCGTAGACCCCTGGGGGTCTATATAGACCACTTTGGGAATCACTGGTCTAGATCAACTACAAATTTAGTTACATGACTGATCCAAACTAATTGCATGACGCGTAGGACGTAATCATCTTGTCTTTTGAAGTAACGCCTGTATTGTATAAGATAAGATAAGATAATTGATACAACATTTCATATAAGCTTTTTTCTTTAAAAGTAATTTTGTTTTGTTTTTCTTGGATTTATGAAAAAAAAACACATGTGCTAAAAAAGAAGAATATACATGTCAGTTAATTTAATTGGATGTATAATGAGACAATTATCCTTACAATTAGTTTGAAAAAAAATGCAAATAATAAAAAGAAATAAAATAACTTTAATAAGATCAACACAAGGAAAGCTTTGCTCTGAACTAAAATGGTGACTATGTACCAGATCAATAGAGTTGGTTACCGGTTATGGTTGCAATTGTTTACAAAGAAATTACCAGCGCCTTAATTCAAACCTCAATCGTATGCTCATTATTTAGTACTATGAATTCTTGTTAAATACATTCTACAAAAAGTATGTTTTTCAATACGCGATAAATTACATAATGCAATTTTTTAACCTATTGTAATATAGAAAGGTTAGAGTACAAAATAGAAATATATTTTTTTCATGTTAAATTAAAGGTGTTGGAAGTTGCAAATATAACTCAGAATAAACGAGTAATGCAAAACATTAGAATTACCAATGTTATATAATTGATAATTTTTAATACATTAGAATGTGTTTTGATGTGTACAGTACAATGATACCAGATAGGAACTATCATGGTTTCTGCGCTGATATGCTGATATTCAAGTCTATTCATCACTGCCCTATAGTGTGACACCTCATTAGAACTGTTTTTACAAATTCTAAGAAATGGCAACCATTATTAGCGATGAGGCCTTAAACTACGCCATCTTGGTTTTCACGAAAATATTGAGTCCAGTCGTGCAGGTCATCGCCATCTTTGTTAATGTCGTCAATGTCATCACATTCTACAAAATTGGACTCAGGGATGGTGTGAGCATCACATTTCTGTTTCTATCCGTTTCAGATCTCGCCTACGTGACTTTAGACGCCAGCAAAGTCATTACCTTAACGATAGCCCTGTCTCCATGGCAACGTGATCTTCCCGTAAGCACGCTCTCTCTAAGCGGTATAATACAGTTCTACCAGTATATCTTCATGGACACTTCAACATGCTTGGAAACTTACTTAGCTATAACCAGGTGCTGCTGTGTGGCTATGCCGCTCCAATTCAGAGACATGTTCACCTTTTATAGAACCATGTTTATTATTACTTTTATATTCTTGAGTAACACTTTCCTTAGGATGCCGCTACTTACATCTTACTGTCTGACATGGCAGACGAGCCCTTTGACCAACTTGACCAAGCTTACCTTCACCCCATACAACACTTTTCAACAATGTTGAGCTGGTTGTGGGTAGAACGATATTTCCGGTTATCTTTCTGGTGATCTCCATACTATGTTCGGTTATTTTAACTAGGTCATTGATAAAGGCGTCAGTCAAACGTTACTTTATGACGTTCGTCGCAGCTAAATATAGAGATAAGGGCAGTAACCCAAAGTTAAGCTCCAAAGAGCTTCAGATGGTGAAAGCGACAACGTCGGTCATAACTGTTCTTGGAGTGTTGCAGCTGATTCTCTCTATGTTCTCCCTGACCCAAGCAGCACTGCCAGAATTTTTTCCTGGAAAGAGGTTGAGCAATATCCATACAGTATTTACTTTCCTGATTAACTTACTCATCAATTTACATTGTGCTTATAAAATAATTATCTACGTCAAGCTGAACTCTCGCTACAGGGCTCTGCTTTCTAGTCTATACGTTGTTAACTCGCTGTAATGTCTCCATATGATAATATTTAGGTTAACTTTCTATTTACCGGTTCCTGTAAGAAAAATTTGCAATGGATTGTGTGCTGTCCATCTGTCTGTCACGGATAGATTAAAAAAAAAAAAATTAAAGTACTATTAAAAACCCGATTTTACCATCTCAAGTATCGAGCTGAGAATATGTACAAACTACAATGACAGTATTTGGTTTTCTGTAAGCGCACTCTTTTGTTTTTTAGCGGCCCCCGAAAGGGGAAAAGACGCTATTAGTTTTGTGCGAAATGTCTGTCCGTCTGTCCGTCCGTCCCGTTTAGATCTCGTAAACTAGAAAAGATATTGAAAATCCGACATCACAATATTTTAGACCATTCAAAGTTCTGATGCAACGGCTACTTTTTTTTTTTCTGAAAGCGAAAAATCTAATTTTTAAAATCATTTATGCAAGCAGTTTTTTAAAAAGAAAAAGCTTAAAAAAAAAAAAAAAAAAAAAAAAAAAAGAGATTGAGCCTTTTCAAAACAATTAGATCAATTATAAGACATCAGTTAGGCCAGGGGAGGCGCGGTGGCTGAGCGGTAAAGCGCTTGGCTTCCGAAACGGGGGTCCCGGGTTCGAATCCTGGTGAAGACTGCGATTTTCAACTTTGGAATCTTTGGGTGCCTCTGAGTCCACTCAGCTCTAATGGGTACCTGACATTAGTTCTGGAAAAGTAAAGGCAGTTGGTCGTTGTGCTGGCTACATGACACCCTCGTTAGCCGTAGGCCACAAAAACAGATGAACTTTACATCATCTGCCCTATAGACCACAAGGTCTGAAAGAGGTGACTATTCTCCTTACTTCCTGGTTTAATTATTTGTAAATGTAAACACTTGAACTAGATATTGGACAAAGAGTTCAGTCCCCTATACAAAGAATCGATTATCAAATTAACAAAGATTGTTTCTCTCTCTCGCATGAATGGCCTTGAAACTGAGACCCATGTGCACAACTGATCCAAGTCGTAGTGTTTTACTTCATTTATAAGTTGCTTTAATTTAGTTTTGAAAAAGCATATACATGCATGGGCGTAGCGAGATTTTTTCGGACCCTTTAGTTACGCCCATGTGTACATATCGAAAATATCCTCTTTCGAACTTTTTGGTCCATCACGCAAGTCTTCGTTGAATGTGCGAGAGAGTGTGCTAGCCAGTAAGGTCTTGCTCCCGGTCCAGGAAGGTTGGACGTTTACTTCCAGGACTGGTGTTTCTATATTAATATTTATTGAACGTTGAAGGACTAGCGATTGTGAATAAATATTTATTTGAGAGTCGTCATTTATTGATTATTAAAACTATTCATTGTTATTATCAAGAGTTGGAGTTCATTCAGTAATAAGTCATTCTAATTGAGTGGATATCTGGAGTCAAACTGTATCAAGTAATAATTGTTCGTATAAGTAAACCCCCCTAGTGAGCCAAGACAAGAAACACAAGAGCCAAGCATATAAAAAAAACTTCTGACCATAACTCTAAAATGGGTTGGGATAGTAAAGACGATTGGTCGTTGTGCTGGCCACCCCATGCCCTCCTCTTTAACCGTCAACCATAGAAACAGATGACCATTAGTAAGGCCTGGAAGGGTTACTTTATATTTACTGTAAATCTAAATGCGAACGCCGGTATGAACAGTATAGAGGGACTTCTTATGTTCCGACAGCTACGCTAGGCAGGGCACGTATCCCGTATGGGAGACGAACGTATGCCAAAGGCGGTCTTTTTTTGGTGAGCTAAAAGGTGGTCGGCCGTAACAGAGGCGCCCCACGGAAACGCTTCAAAGACCAGCATAGGCGTCAACTTTCCGTGGCTGTCATAGAAGAGAGCACCTGGCTGCATGCAGCGTCGGAACTAGACAGCTGGAGGTCACTCACGAAGGACGCGGAATACACATTTGAGACCAAAAGAAAATCTGCTGACGAGGACAGACGCAGACGGCGAAAAAAAAATCTAAATCGACCACCTGCGGACAATGGTTATGCTTGCCCTGGATGTGGCAAAATAGGTAAGTCACAGCTGGGACTGAGCAGCCACAGGAAATACTGCATTCCTCAATAATCTTCGGACTCGAAGACTAGCCTTATTATTATTTTTAAATGCAAAGAATAGTTTGTCTATAGACAACGCTGCAGTAGATTCTACCTGAAGCTATAGCAGTTTAAAAAACAAAACATGCGGATTTTATTGCGACTTTATTTGTGCAACTCTCCTGTGTAAACACAACAGATAAATTACATTTTCTATTACTTTAAATTTAGAGACCCCCTCAGGATAGCAGACTATCGATGCATGACGCGTAGGACGTAATCATATTCTTTTTTGAAGTGACGTCTGTATTGTATAAGATAAGATAATTCATTCAATACAATCAGATCTAATTATAATTGAAAAACAAAGAAAAAGTATTTAAGTTTGTTTTTTTTTAATCTAAATCTCATTTCGCATATTCTCAGATTTTCTTCTGTTGTATTCCAAAGACACACTTTGGCTTTTTTTTTTAAACTAACACATTAGTTCATATTTTCATGAATTATTAAATAGCCTAAGTTTTCATGCTCGTGAAAGATTAAATCAGTTTTCATCAATGATGAAATCAGTTTTGATGTTCGTAAATGATCCAATCAGTTTTGATGTTCGTCAATGATTCAATCAGTTTTGATGTTCATAAATAATTCAATCATTTTCGATGTTCGTGAAGGATGACATCAGTCTCCATGTTTCCATACATATAGGCCTATATTTGATTTATGCATAAGCCTTAGTCTACCAGACATGTGAGATGAGGACTTTGCTATACGGAAGTGATACATGGTCAACCTACTCATGGCAGGAAAAAAAGCTAAATATCGTACACCTCCGATACCTAAGGCGGATCTTTAAAATAAGGTGGCAAGATAAGATAACCAATGAGTCTATTATGGGGAAGTGTTACGACGAGCAGAGTGCCAGAACATTCGCTGTGTTATCAGCAGCAGACGCCTTGGCTGGCTTGGCCACGTTCATAGAATGCCAGTAGGTCGACTTCCACAAGACATTCTGTATGGCGATCTAACAGAAGGCAAGTAAACACTCAGTAAACACAACTCTGCTCGAATCGAGTGTCGAACCTCGAGCCCCCTTTATAGTTAGCCTAGCTAGCCAAGTTCAAGCGTACTTAGTACCTCGACCAAGCATCCCACAAGAAGTCTCCACTTGAAGTGTGCTCGTAATATTTAAATGCAGTTTTTCATCTACGGCACTGGGTCACCCATGGTCTTACTTTAGACAAACTCTAAAACATACAAAATAAACATTCTTTAAACTAAAATTATATATTAAAAAATTGTAACTATTCGACAAAGAAGAAAAATTAGATTTACAAGTTCTCTTTTTTTCTTTTTTAAAATCTGACTTGCAATTAGTAGGATTATTACTAAGTGTTAAAAGTGGATTTTTTATTATAGCTTTCCAAAAAAAAAAAGTAGGGGTCTCCACAAAAATTCTACCCCGAGCCTCCACATACTTAAATCCGACCCTGCAGTCATCACCATACAATATTCCAAGTGTTGTGTCATGATGCTTATTACCCTATTTTTTCTACAATCTACATGACTTAAAAGCTGATGATACATACATATTGTTACGCTTCTCTCTCTCCGAATCAGGCGTTCTGTAAACACTGCTAAACACACAACACATCAACACAAGAACCTGACAACAAGAGCACCAAATAATCTGGTACTTTAATAATGGTCAAATAAATGGATAACAGCCAATACTAGACAATTAGCAACACATCAACAACTAAAAATGCTACTGTGTACATCACCGTACTAAACTCTACTGTCTCAGTCTCTTCCTGGACTCGTACATTCACTTGAGGACTCCGCCAGGATGACTTCATGGCCGACTCACGGTCCTGGTCTCCTCGCTGTCCTGTCTTGAGCTCCACAGCCTTTCACACTCTGTCTCTCGTCCGTAAAGGATTTCGATCACATGACCATAACACGGGTCATATTTGCGTGAAATAGCAGTACTGTCCCTTGTCCATCGCCAGCCGTTGGCCTGAGTTCACGTGTGTCAGCTGAACCTACAGTTAACCCTATCGCGCTGCCAATAGGGTTAAATCCGGCCCTGCAGTCGTCACCATACAATTTCCCACGTGTTGTGTCACTATGCTTATTACCCTATTTTTTTCTACAATCTACATTACTTAAAAGCTGATGATACATACATATATTAAACATATGTATGTATCATCATTTGTTTCAGCTGCTAGCTTCAATTCTCTATTTATTGTTATGCTCAACCGCGGTGTTTAGTACTTCAAAATGGAACTAAGTCCAACTGGAGGTAACACTGAACTCAATACTGGAACAGGTAACACGGACGAAAGGCCACCAATCGATAAATAGAGTCCAACGCTGGTGTTGAAACAACACTTTTAATACTTAATACGAGCACCGTCCGATGTCCTCTATTACTAGCCGTCTCTATAATTCTTCTTATTCTTACTGTAAATAAGAAAGCGTCTTGATTCTAAAGCGTCGCCTAGAGAGTTCTTGTTTTTTAAAGATCTGTCACGTGACTTGTCGCTAAGTAAAACTTTCCCCTTGTTCCCGAAACAAATAACTAAATTCTAATCATGCCATAACATTATGACTTAAAAGCCTAGCTGATTGCAAAATACGACCCTGTTATTAAGTTGCCTTTTGAGATTTTGTAACAGCTATTCTGACAGCTACTACAAGGCCAACACACGTAAGTCTACTTACACATCAGTATCAACATGAACATATTTTTGCTCGTTCATATTTTTGTTCATTCACATTTTGTTCTTTCATATTAATGTTAGTTCATAGTTCTGTTAGTTCATATTTCTGTTAGTTCATATTTTTATTCGTTCATATTTTTGTTCATTCACATTTTGTTCTTTCATAATATTGTTAGTTCATATTTCTGTTTGTTCATATTTCTGTTAGTTCATATTTTTGTTAGTTCATATTTTTGTTAGTTCATATTTTTGATAGTTCATATTTTTGTTAGTTCATATTTTTGTTCATTCACATTTTGTTCTTTCATATTAATGTTAGTTCATAGTTCTGTTAGTTCATATTTCTGTTAGTTCATATTTTTGTTAGTTCATGTTTTTGTTAGTTCATATTTTTGTTAGTTCATATTTTTTGTTAGTTCAAATTTTTTTTCATTTACATTTGGTTTTTTCATATTATTGTTAGTTTATATTTCTTTTAGTTCATATTTCTGTTAGCTCCTACTTCTGTTATTTCATATTTCTGTTAGTTCATATTTCTGTTAGTTTATATTTCTGTTAGTTCAT
Organism: Biomphalaria sudanica; assembly: GCA_036873155.1. Taxonomy (NCBI): domain Eukaryota; kingdom Metazoa; phylum Mollusca; class Gastropoda; family Planorbidae; genus Biomphalaria; species Biomphalaria sudanica. Next base: position 1,331,744 of record JAZGLO010000050.1, on the reverse strand, counting down.
ATTTTTGTTAGTTCATATTTTTGTTCATTCAAATTTTATTCTTTCATATTATTGTTAGTTTATATTTCTATTAGTTCATATTTATGTTAGTTCATATTTCTGTTATTTTATATTTCTGTTAGTTCATATTTCACATTTTGTTCTTTCATATTATTGTTAGTTCATATTTCTGTTAGTTCATATTTCTGTTAGTTCATATTTTTGTTAGTTTATATTTCTGTTGGTTCATATTTTGTTCTTACATATTTCTGTTAGTTCTTATATCATATTATTGTTAGTTCATATTTCTGTTAGTTCATATTTCTGTTAGTTCATATTTTTGTTAGTTTATATTTCTGTTAGTTCATATTTTGTTCTTACATATTTCTGTTAGTTCTTATATCTGTTAGTTCATATTTCTGTTAGTTCATATTTCTGTTAGTTCATATTGTTGTTTCCTGACTGGACTACACAATAAGGTCGTGGCCGTACGTCGCGTGTGGTTTGCGGGACATGTCCTCCGACAGAATGAATTACGCTTACAAAGAGCCTGAGGCGTAGCAACAATGGCGCATAGGGTTGATTGCACTTGGGTTCGTAACTCTTGACCAGTTGGGGCCCACGTCAGAACTTATTACAGGGATGGCACTTAAGGGAAAAAAGTAATTGCACTTTTGTACAAAGTTATATAATATAGAATCTGAAAAGCTCACTCAAAATATCATAAACTTTATATTTTGTTCTCAAATATTAACCCGTGTTTGAAGTTTTGAGTTAATATACCAGCGGCTTGGATTACTGTAATGTAATGTAAGGAACTGTTCTCCATCAGGTTTATTGTAACGGTGGCTAACCCTAATTGTATGTTTTAGGAAACTATGGTTGCTAGATAGTCCAATTCTTTTTATCCATGTATGTCTATTGTATGTCCATAAACAATTGATGGTATTAGTTTTAATGGGAAGAGAGTTTGCTTTAGAAAATATCTTTGTTGTACTGAAAAATAAGAAAAGGGGCGGTAACAATAACAATTAGGTCTATGACTATAGGGATGGTCCCAAAATATATATATTTGACACATCCGCTAGTTATTCAATTTCTTCAAAGCTTAATCTATTTCTTCTTTTTTCTGTATTTAAAATGTTTAAAATGTATTTCTTTTAATAGATAATGTTGTTGACCTTCTATGCTTTATCTGACATTTTAACTTACTAATTAAGTGTCATTGCTTAGTTTGGTTCACAGTTGTTTAAGAAAGTTACTACCATTGTATTTATCAAAACCTCCTAATTAGGCTTTATCTTAAATTGCTATGAATATTGAAATCTGACATGAAAACAAAGCCCCACAGATTCAAAACGAAATAATGGACCAATTGGGCGATGCAGTTAGGACAAAAATACTGGTGCTATAGAAAGCCCTATTTCTCTTTCAAAACCAACCGTAGTTCACGAGACTATCCTTGACATTGTTTCACAATTACGTGATTGGTTTCATGGGCATAAAATAGTGTCATCATGTTTAAGGCGTTAATGCCCAGTTTCATTTCAAGTGCAAAAGACAAAGAGTTGTATGATGACACCATTCTTCCAGTCGCATTAGACCCAGATGATATTGCCATAGGACATTGTCCAGGAATGTAATCCTTGAAAGAAGTCGTCCATAACGACATAACTAGTCTGTGTACGAGATTTGGCTGCTTTTTTTATCTTCTATTATAAACAGCTACATGAGATTTGGCTGTTTTTATCATAGACAGCTACATTTTCCAACCCATGTCACAGCATGCATCTTATTTCTAACTTTGTCTGTATCAGTTTGTTCAGCATAGCTGTCAGTTTCAGGAATTCGATGGTTCAAAATTATATACGAATTTCTATGATACAGAGAGAAAGAGAGAGAGAGAGAGAGAGAGTAAGAGAGAGAGAGAGAGAGAGAGATAGAGAGCAGGTTGGCTTCACTTTGTCTTCTTCATTGAGAGAGAAAAGGCCAACATTAAAAAAAATAGATGCACTGGTTACTGACTTTTCTACTTAGAAGGCCAGAAAAATGTTCGAAATAGAATTAGATTATAGTGTTTGTGTCAATATTTCAAAGTTTTAACATAGAAGTGTCTTAGGCATGTACAAAAAATATTTCTTTATCCATTGGAAACATCGTTGAGTCGTTTTATTCTGTTAAGAAATTGTACAAACATTAACTTTTAAGACACTATTACTTGTCTGAGTCCTAACTGAATCAAACGTATTGTAAACGTATGGCATTGTTATTATTTACTTATTCTTCTTCTTCTTCTAGCCAGCCTTTTTGCTGCTGAGCTGTAAGCTCTTTTACAGACTGTGCCAAGGAAAAAAAGTGTGCTGTTTTCTTCAGTTGTTCAGCACTGCCGTACAGGGTGTTGGTTATGTTGGGCTGTAGTGGAAGTAGGGTCTGCCTAAGGTGGATTAGGGAGGGGCATTCAAAGAGGATATGGTTTATGGTTTCAAAGGGGTGGGGGGCAGTGTCTGCAAAGGGGGAGTTGTGTGGAGTTTATTTTGTTCAGATGGTTATTAAATAGAGGTGTGTGTCCTGTTCTTAGGTGGAAAATTGTAGATTGGTCTTTGCGGGGGAGTAAGTTCATACTGTCCAGTTTGTTAGGTATAGTCATTTCTTTGTCTCTGCCTGTGTTTCCTGATGCCCTTTGGTTGAGCCACTCCTCTTTGTGATTGTTGACTAACATTGACCTTAGGGTGAGTTAGTTTACAGGTCTATCTGGTTGTTCCATAGACGAACCTGCCTTTGATAGCTTATCTGCCTTTTCCCATGGTACCAATGTGTCCAGGGATCCACTGTTGTGTGATATTGATATTTAATTTTGATATCATCTGATGGATTATCACAATTAGTGTTGTCAACTCTCTTGGGCTGTTTGAGGTGCTGCTGGTAAGTGCTTGCAGAGTAGAATCTGTTGAAAGAAGCTTCTCGCTCCTCACACTAATCAAGAATTACTTCAGGTCAACAATTCACCAAGATAGATTGAACAATTTGGCAACTCTTGCTATTGAGCGTGATCTTATGTAGGAAACAGAACTTTGATGATATACTGTATGACTTCGCTACACGTAAGGCTCGTAAAATTTGATCATGATTTTGTACTTAGTCAAGAATGAATACAATATAAAGACAAATTTATTTTTTAATACAAAATCTTAATTTTTATATATCCTTATCCCTACCCAGACTAGGCCCCGCGCAATCCGTTTAGCATAGAGCCCCGCACTTGTAAAGGCGGGCCCTGGTACCTTCACTGGAATACTTATTAGTAGACGTGCTGATAAAGAAAGACTGTGGTGATTATGTTTTGTATATAATATTGTAAACGGGACGTCATAGAACCTTGGTTGTAAGACTGAAAGAATTCTATGTTTATTTATTAATTTTACTATTATTTCATTGGTTCATTGGTTGGGACAGAGTGACAGCGCTTGAAGTTTTGTTATTGTTGACAGGGGACCGGAGTTTTGTGATAGCATAGTAGGAGCCATTATAAGGCAGTTCTGATAATGTATATTTAGGAAATTAGCTTTTGTTGGCGTTATCTACAGTTATAATTTATTCATATTGCTTTATTAAATATTTCTTATTTCTAATGCATCCCTGGTGTTCTTGAAGTATTGCATACGTAATGTATCCATGTCAAAGTCATAGGCTAGAAGCTCACAACAATCACAACAAAGACTCACTTTTTTTTTATTACATGTAATCCTCGGGATGGGGCCCTCTATCATAATCTCGAACCTAGGCTCAGGAGTAGGATTACATGTAATCCTCGGGATGGGGCCTTCTATCATAATCTCAAACCTAGGCTTAGGAGTACGATTACATGTAATCCTCGGGATGGGGCCTTCTATCATAATCTCGAACCTAGGATCAGGAGTACGATTACATGTAATCCTCGGGATGGGGCCCTCTATCATAATCTCGAACCTAGGCTCAGGAGTAGGATTACATGTAATCCTCGGGATGGGGCCTTCTATCATAATCTCAAACCTAGGCTTAGGAGTACGATTACATGTAATCCTCGGGATGGGGCCTTCTATCATAATCTCGAACCTAGGATCAGGAGTACGATTACATGTAACCCTCGGGATGGGGCCCTCTATCATAATCTCGAACCCAGGCTCAGGAGTACGATTACATGTAATCCTCGGGATGGGGACCCTCTATCATAATCTCGAACCCAGGCTCAGGAGTACCATTACATATAATCCTCGAGATGGGGCCTTCTATCATAATCTCGAACATAGGCTCAGGAGTACCATTACATGTAATCCTCGGGATGGGGCCTTCTATCATAATCTCGAACCTAGGCTCATGAGTACGATTACATGTAATCCTCGGTATGGGGCCTTCTATCATAATCTCAAACCTAGGCTCAGGAGTACGATTACATGTAATCCTCGGGATGGGGACCCTCTATCATAATCTCGAACCCAGGCTCAGGAGTACCATTACATATAATCCTCGAGATGGGGCCTTCTATCATAATCTCGAGCCCAGGCTCAGGAGTACCATTACATGTAATCCTCGGGATGGGGCCTTCTATCATAATCTCAAACCTAGGCTCAGGAGTAGGATTACATGTAATCCTCGGGATGGGGCCCTCTATCATAATCTCGAACCTAGGCTCAGGAGTACCATTACATGTAATCCTCGGGATGGGGCCTTCTATCATAATCTCGAACCTAGGCTCATGAGTACGATTACATGTAATCCTCGGGATGGGGACCCTCTATCATAATCTCGAACCCAGGCTCAGGAGTACCATTACATATAATCCTCGAGATGGGGCCTTCTATCATAATCTCAAACCTAGGCTCAGGAGTACGATTACATGTAATCCTCGGGATGGGGCCTTCTATCATAATCTCGAACCTAGGCTCAGGAGTACGATTACATGTAATCCTCGGGATGGGGCCTTCTATCATAATCTCGAACCTAGGCTCAGGAGTACGATTACATGTAATCCTCGGGATGGGGCCTTCTATCATAACCTCAAACCTAGGCTCAGGAGTACGATTACATGTAATCTTCGGGATCGGGCCCTCTATCATTATCTCGAGCCCAGGCTCAGGAGTACCATTACATGTAATCCTCGGGATGGGGCCCTCTATCATAATCTCGAACCTAGGCTCAGGAGTAGGATTACATGTAATCCTCGGGATGGGGCCCTCTATCATAATCTCGAACCTAGGCTCAGGAGTAGGATTACATGTAATCCTCGGGATGGGGGCCCTCTATCATAATCTCGAACGCAGGCTCAGGAGTACCATTACATATAATCCTCGAGATGGGGCCTTCTATCATAATCTCGAACCTAGGCTCAGGAGTACCATTACATGTAATCCTCGGGATGGGGCCTTCTATCATAATCTCGAACCTAGGCTCATGAGTACGATTACATGTAATCCTCGGGATGGGGCCTTCTATCATAATCTCAAACCTAGGCTCAGGAGTACGATTACATGTAATCCTCGGTATGGGGCCTTCTATCATAATCTCAAACCTAGGCTCAGGAGTACGATTACATGTAATCCTCGGGATGGGGCCTTCTATCATAATCTCGAACCTAGGCTCAGGAGTACGATTACATGTAATCCTCGGGATGGGGCCTTCCATCATAATCTCAAACCTAGGCTCAGGAGTACCATTACATGTAATCCTCGGTATGGGGCCTTCTATCATAATCTCGAGCCAAGGCTCAGGAGTACCATTACATGTAATCCTCGGGATCGGGCCCTCTATCATAATCTCGAACCCAGGCTCAGGAGTACTATTACATGTAATCCTCGGGATGGGGCCCTCTATCATAATCTCGAACCTAGGCTCAGGATTAGCCTACCTTGCTACGCCACTACCCAAACGATTTATATTGAAATTTTACAAAGAGTATTAGATAAACGACAGAAATAGTTATGTAATTAGAGCATAAGTAACATTAGTAAATTTAGTGAAGTCTTAGCGTCTAAGCAACAGAAACTCTTGAAAAAGAGAAACTGAAGTGACCTACGTAATCCCTCATAACACCCAGTCTCAGATCAGACTGAATTGTTTCACAATTATTTATTTTACCTGACAAACGAAGAAGCAATAAAATAATTAACCAATTAGTTACTTGACTTTTGGTAAATAATTAAGTTTGTTTGGTATCTCGAACAAGGGAAACAAATTGTACTTGACTTATGTGGTTGTATAAGCTGTGTTAGCCCCCATTGTGCTTTCAAGCTAACAATGAATAGTCATAAAACCTTCGATTTTCATAAGCGCTTCGTTTGCTTAGTGGTTAGAATATTAGCATGAGGAGGCTGATTTTTTTTTAAAAGCGATCACCCATAAACACTTTATCTTTCTTCCTCTACCCCTTTCCAACTGGTCCTGACAAGAAATGATCATTACGTCTATTGAACGCTTACAGCAGGGAATTGCGCTAAACAAAAACCATTGGTTAAAATAATTCTAATCACACAAATTTAAATTTATTATTGTTAATCTAGAAATATGACAAATTTAATTACATGACTGATCCAAACTAATTAATACATCTTTGGTTATATAAAAAAGCTTTGTTGTTTTTTGTTTTTTTTTTAAATGTTTATGTTTATCTTAAACTAGACTAGAAGTAGCGACTCTTGTTTCAGTATCATCGCATTCTACATAAGGTAAAGTTGTTTTGTTGAGCTGCATGGCTTAAGTTCGAATCCCTACATAAATGTTGCCTGAGCAGCACGGAAACCATCTCTCTTCAATGAAGTCCAGTAGGGAATCGGCGCCTAAGAGGCGACCAACAACCAGGCCTGCACATGGGATTCCCCATCCCGTGTCCTGTCTGAGGTCCTCCAGCAGTAGTGGCTGACTGGGCCAAGCCGAGCGTAGTGCGTTCACGGCGCACCGCCCCCGGTCCTGGGTCTACTCGCTACAAGTGGCCGAGAGCAGCACTTACCGTGGGAGGATTGTCTCATATTCCTAAAATGTAACCGTCACTGTTCGGTGCAGGAGCCGCCACTGCAGCCACGGGTCCTGATGACGGCCCCTTTGTGGAACGGCGTGGCGGACTTATTGGACTGGGGTGAGGGCTATTTGTTCCATCCCTACCCCGAGTGAGAGAAAAAAAAAAGCTCACCCAGGGAATCCCGCAAGGGCGTGGTTCGCTACTCGAACTTGGCCTATCAAGTTCCACTACTAGGCGTTTCCACCGGAGGCGCCACGTTGAGGTTACGGGTAGCTGGAATACTCTGGAAACCATCTACCACATATTTCCCCTGCCCCTACTGTAGGGATCACAGCAGACTGAGCATCAACCACCCCAGTGATCACAGCAGACTGAGCATCAACCACCCCAGTGATCACAGCAGTCTGAGCATCAACCACCCCAGTGATCACAGCAAACTGAGCATCAACCACCCCAGTGATCACAGCAGACTGAGCATCAACCACCCCAGTGATCACAGCAAACTGAGCATCAACCACCCCAGTGATCACAGCAGACTGGGCATGCTTCGTCATAAAACTTTACATAACTAATAATCTCACGAAATGATGTAGCGTTACAGTCGAAAATCTTCAAATACAAAAACAAAATGTAATAAAATACTCCGAAAGACACAAAGATAAAGGCACATTCCTCGTCCCATATGCTAGAACAAATTTGTACAAATACTCCTTCTTCCCTAGTGCTATTAGAGCATGGAATGGGTTGCCTGAGCTAGCCAGGAAAACCAGTGACTTGGCAGAATTTAAGTCATTGGTTAATATGCATGACTAAATGCATGAAGCGTAAAACGTAATCATCTTCTTTTTTGAAGTAACGTCTGTATTATATAAGATAAGATATGTATTTCTTTTTTCTAGTTTCCCAAATCAGACCGCTCATAAATTGTACGTCGGATAGATCCCTTAACATTTAAAGCCGCCTATGTTATTTTTGCCTATAACAGTCTATTGTAAAACACCACTTCATGGCGTACATTAATTTAGACAATCCACGTAATGTTATTTTGTGTTATTCTGTAAACAAATTGGTTTTGCCTACTCAAGTATAATTAGTTTACTCTAAACTCTATCAAACCTAATAACTAAGTATATGACTTCACTAAAGTGCAATAGCATTTCTATGTTTGTTTATATTGAACATATACAGTAATGGAAGACAAACATCTCAGAGATGTCAAATTAGTACTTTTGTAGGAGAAAGTAAACATGCGTGGAAGTCCAACGATTAATCGATGCTACACCTGCCAACTTGATTAGTTCGTAGCTCGAGGCATGCTCCAGTTCATCAAGAGAAACATGTTCATGTAATCGTCATCCAATCAATGTCCGTGTTTTCTTTAATTATATTTGTTTAAACACTAGCACAAGACAATAACTAAACATTACTGAGGGTAACAGAAACTAGTTGTATCTTTAGAGAAGAAAGATTCTTTCGTCCAACAAATAGTTTCAACGAATACACCAGTCACTAGTGAGCATAATCACGCTCAGCACTATGCAACCCCAAGTAACGAGCTAGCGAGTTGAACAGAAACTAGTACAGAAATTAAGATATCAATTCGTTAGTTTTCAAAGCCTCTCTCGAGGCAATGAATTTAAAGTGAATAAGGCGATCGCAGTGTACCATTTCATTTGCCTCCTTCAGTCGTAGAACGACTATGGTTCATTTCGCACAAGTGAGATGAAAGCCTGGGCATTGTTTATGGCCGGAACGTTGTCGCCCACTCAGCAGTTCCCCCCTCTCCGCGCAGCTGATGTAGTGTACCATTTAGTGAGGACATTATGAACCTAGTTCTCTTATCTTATCTAACTGCTGCAGTTTGTTATATTCCATAACGCCATTATATAACGGCAGGTCTACTTTCGGTTTACAAAGTGTATTATCTACTTATACTGCTACTTCCACAGTTTCTTAAAACGTAGTCCTATATTAAGACCTACCTTCCAAAACCTTTATAAAATCAGTTTTTCATTTTAAATCTCCTGTTTGCTATGTTATCGTAGCGCCTTGAGCCAACACTATGTTTGTTAACAGCTCTAGATATATTAAATTATTATTATTATATAGAAAAATTACGAACATAGAAATAGAACATTGATGAGGTTTAAGACATAGTTTTAACTCTTTCTCTCCGTATTTATTTACCACATTCTAGTGGAATCAACGTTGGTAACGTCAGTTAGGACAGAAAGAGTTTTAAAATGTCTACAGTAAGTGATGAGCACCTGCTGTCTGTCATGTTTGCCTACACCAAAGTCCTGAGTCCCAGCGCGCAGATTATCGCCATCTTTGCAAACGTCCTAAATGTCATCACATTCTGCAAAATTGGACTACGAGACGGTGTGAACATCACATTCCTGCTTCTGTCCATTTCAGATCTGGTCTACGTGGCTCTGGACGCCTGCAAGGGCATCGCGTCTGTGATCGCTCTGTCTCCGTGGCAAAAAGATCTTCCAGTCAGCATGATCACCATTGGTGTTATAATACAGTTTTACCAATATATCTTTCTGGATGCTTCCACCTGCCTAGAAACTTACCTGGCCATTACCAGATGCTGCTGTGTTGCCATGCCACTTAAATTTAAAAACATTTTCACATTTCAAAGAACTGTGTTTATCAACGCTGTTATATTAATGTGCAACACTGTCTTTAGAATCCCCCTTCTTTCGTCCTATTATCTGACATGGCAAACAAACCCATTCACCAACCTCACAAAGCTGACGTTCTATCCATACAGCCACTTTCAGATATTGAACTTCATCGAACTGGTCGTGGCTAGAACTGTCTGCCCTGTCGTCTTTCTCTTCATCTCCACGGTATGTTCTCTTATCCTGGCTAGGTCCTTGATACAGGCTTCACTGAATCGTAAACGGATGACCCACGTGACGGGTTACCATGGCGACGTGAACAAGGGCAATGACCACGCGTTAAAAGCAAAAGAAGTCCAGCTGGTCAAGGCCGTGACCCTGGTGATCATTCTGTTAGGGTTTCTGCAACTGGTTCTGTCTTTGTTCTCTCTGGCCCAAGCAGCAATGCCCGATTTTTTTCCAGGTAGGAAGTACAACAATCTCCATGGAATAATCACTTTTGTTGTTAACCATCTGATCATCTTACATTGTGCTTATAAAATAGGGATCTACTATTTGTTTAATACACGATTTAGAGCTATAGTCAAGATGTTGTTCCATGTTCACGTGTAATCAGCTATTATCTTATCTTTATTACTTTAAAAAAACAAGATAGTTGCGTCTTACGCATTTCATGTGTCAATCTTGTTATGCATGTCAATCAATGACTTAAAATCTGCCAAGTCGTTGGTTTTCCTGGCTGATTCAGGCAACCCCATTCCATTCTCTAATGGCACAGGGAAGAAGGAGCGCTTGTATGAATTTATTCTAGCGTATGGAATAAGAATTGTGCTTCTATATTTTTGTCTTTCTGAAAATTTTATTAGGTTTTGTTTTTCTAACTGTAAATTATGGTTCAGTGTTCCTCAAGTCTGAACCCCCCCCCCCACCCACCCAGACAGGCCGGTGAGAGGGAGCTTCTGCTCTCTTTTGTTGGCCTAGTGTTCCAAGAGCCGAAGACTCAACTCTACCTGACAGTTTCAAGAAAAAGAATGTATTATTGCTACTTTACTTTTTAGTTTTCGTCCGGAAGACTTTCTAAATTTAGTGATTTTACTAAAGGTGTTACTCTAGTCAAATGTGAGTACTCGTATGTTATGAATCTTGCTGCTCTTTTTTTTGTGTGATTGTTCTAGGGTTTTTTTATGTTTTCTTGGGGGATCCAAAACAGAGAATGCATATTCTAATATTAGAATAACTAAGGTAAATAGCACTTAAGTTTTTCTATTCTTATTTGATTTTCTAAAATGTCTTGTAATAAACCCTAATGATTTGATTTATTTCTTAATAGCTTCGTCAATATAGGAGTTTCATGCTACCTTTTTATTTATTATTATACATAGATATTCTGAGTGTTTAACCTGTGTAATTAGTTTAACATGAATAAAGTAATTAATTTGTATTTGTTATAGCTTTGTTAGTTACTCTTAATAACTGTCTTTTTATTTTTGGGGTGGAAAGACATGCTCCAAATTGATTCCCATTTCTATAATTCCTCTAATTTTCTTTGTAAAATTTCTGTGTCTTGTGTTGTTTTTATTGTTCTATATATTATGCAATCGCCTGGTAATAATCTGGCTTTTGTTCCTGAACTAATGCAATTTGGTAGGTCATGATCAAGGTGCTAAGTACGCTTGAACTTGGCTTGTCTTGGCTACCTATTAATGTAGGGGGCTCGATGTTCGACACCCGACTCGGGCAGAGTTGTGTTTACTGAGCGCCTAAAAGCAGCACGGAAAACCAACTCCTAGATAACCCCTCCCCCAACGGTCCACAAATGAAATTGGACCAAAGCGCTCTGTGCATGCTATAACCATGAAAGTAGCGCTATATAAAAGCTATAATAATAATTATTATTTGTGTAAATTATAAACCGTAGTTTACATAATATACATAAATGAAGTACAAACAGTGTTGTAGTTCTTTTGAGTGACATGTTTATATCACTGAAAAAAAGGAAACATGACCTGGATTCGAACTCTAGTGCTCTAGCCTCTTCAAGTCAACAGACTATGGAAATAAAAGGTTTTATAGTTATCTATTTTTAGTTTCCAACTTTAAAGCAAAGTATAGAAGGGACTAATTCGGCTTATACCACAGCATGAGTCAAGTACAATTTCTTTCTTTTCTTCGATACCAAACAAAGTAATAAATTACCAATAATTAATGGACTAATTAGTTAATTGAGTTTTGTTTTGTCTAAGGAGAGGGAGAAATAACGTGTACAAACTTTTTACAAGACAGACAGACAGACAGACAGAGTGACTTGATAGAAGCCTAGTAATAAAATACTCAGAAAGACACAAAGATAAAGGTTATATTTCTAATTCCATATGATAGGACATATTTCTGCATGAGCTCCTTTTTCCCTTGTGCCATTAGAAACGGGCTGCTTGAATCAGCCAGGAAAACGAATGAGTTTCTTCTATTGACAAAACGTAATAAGTGAATTAACTCTTTCTCTCCGTAATTATTTTCCCACGTTTTGAAGGAATTCTTCATTTGCTCATTACTATTTCACTTCCCTGTTATGATTGGGCTTCAATAGCTTTGTTGTTTGTTATCAGAAAATGTTGTATTTGGTATAGAATTAAAGGGAAATTCATGCTCTTTTTATATAATTCAAAGTCAGTTTAAAAAATTAAACATTAATTTAATTTAATGAGGTCAAAATCAACGATGGTTTCGTCGATTAGGAAAGAAAGAGTTAAAGTCTTCACTTCCAATTCAATCTGTAAACCCTTAGCTGGATTACGTTAAATTAGACTAAAATTACCGAAACTCTCTTTTCAGTATCAGGATGTAGAACTGTATGTTAAGATCTTATTGATTGATCGCAGCAGACTGAGCATGCTTCAGCATAAAACTTAACATAACTCATGATCTTATGAAATGATGTAGATTTACATTTGAAAATAAGTTTGTTTTATTTTCAAGTTTCCAATACAGACAACTGAGAAATCGTATGCCGGAGAGATCTCTTAACATTTTAAGCCTCCTAAGACATCTAAGTTATTTTTACCTGTAACAGTCTATAGAAAAACTGTCGCTATTAGTTTTTCTGTGGAGAGTTTATTTGTATATTTAAACTGTACACTAATTGAGAGCGCCTTTTTCTGCTAGATTCAATGACGTCATTTTTACAATTAGAATGTTGTGTAGTATATTGTTTTTCCATGTCGCTTGTTGTGACAACTCTTAGTTTGGGTTGCCATTCGTCATCTTGGGCTTGAGAGACAAGCCGTGTTTCTCTTGGCCATAAATACTTCTTGGTTCTATGCGCTACTAGACCGCCTTAGCCGTATTGACTTGGATCTATCCTGAGCTTTCAGTGTTGGCGTTACCCATTCCAACGTTAGGTTTAAATTGTCGGTACTGGTCTTACTCTTGACAGTGTCGTCGTCATCTTGACCAGTGTTGGCATTCAGAAGTCCACGCCAGTCTTTGATTGCCATCTTTAAAGTTGGTGTTGATGGCCCCCGGCCTAGCTGCCCTGCCTCGTGAGAGAAGACGACTAGGCCAAAGGGTAGCGCAACAAGGCTCCCGTGGGAGTGCCTACGAGGTGAGAACAACCTTAATGTATTGTGCGGGGATTTTTAAAGAGCTCCCACCGCGATCTGTCAACGTTCTCAAGGGGGCGTTACATAAATGGCGTGCCCCGCACGGTTAGCCTGGTAGATCAAAGGAAAATGATGGGGGTCCTTGTGTTGCGGCCTTCGGCCGCGTCTCTAGCCAGCGAGTCTGGAGTGTCCTTGTCCACCGGAACGCAAAACTAAACTTCGAGTTTAACCCCGAGTCTCACCCCCAGCTAGACAAAACGGTGTAAACGAGGTGTATATCGTTCATTCAGGCCGCTAGAATGGAGCTCTTGTTCGCTTTTGCTGGTCTTAGGGTTCCAAGTGCTGTTGCACAGCTCTACATGACAATTTCTAATGGTGTTCATTGACAGTTTCTGAATTATCTTGCTACAATGAAGAATCTTTGGTGCAAGTCGTGGAACGGATGCTATTGTTGAAGCCACTGTCGGCGTCTTGCCCCCTGTTGTTGCAACATGTAAAAGGGGCTTATGACATTAACATTCTTTAATTAATTACTATGACTTCATATTTATTTTGAATATCTCATTATTCCCATTATTCATGTCAATATTGCCACAGACTCGTTTGAGAATCACTGTGAACAGGAGGCGCGGTGGATAAGCGGTAAAGCGCTTGGGGGTCCCGGGTTCGAATCCTGGGATTTTTATTTCGGGATCCTTGTGCGCCTCTGAGTCCACCCAACTCTAATGGGTATTTGACATTAGTTGGGCAAAAGTAAAGGCGATTAGTCGTTGTGCTGGCCATTTGACACCCTCGTTAACCGTAGGCCACAGAATCAGATGACCTTTACATCATCTGCCCTATAGACCACAAGGTCTGAAAGGGGAACTTTACTTTACTTTACTATTGCACGTGAAGAATCTCGGTCTGAATCTGACCACGCGGTCAAATAGAAGTTGTTACTTGCTCCTCAGAGAAGAAGGGCGTATAATTATTGTTTGTAAAAAGTAGATTTGTATTAAGTGTCTTTGTGAAATGCATTCATATTTTGGACTTATGATTTGTGAATTATGATTTGTTCTTGAACTTATAGTCATGTGTTCATTGCGCCTTTATGGCGGGATCGCCTATGTATACTATTTTATATTAATAAATATATATTGTCTGCTGACAAGTGTGTTGCTTGGTAAATATTAACGCCTGTCGTTCTACTTAAGACTCAAGGCACGCGCACAAGAACCCAAAGTAGCATCCAATAAATTGAGTAGTTATAGAGGTGTTACAAACATCATTGTGTCAATATATTTGTATAAAATTCACATTTTTATCCTAAAATCATCATCCATATAGGTTAACACTTTATGTACGACTGTGTGTGTGTGTCTGTTAGGCTGAACATAGGGATTAATTTTAAAGCAAAAGAAACATAATTCTTCTAAAAAAAAAACTACCATTTTTGTTATTAAAATTATACTTGAATTATATATACATTGATTATTAATTACTTTTAAAAATACATAATTAAAATTCTAAAACAAACACCAGTTCAAATCGTACATAAATTTAGACAATCCACATAATTATTTTATGTTATACGGCTTTGTGTCTCGGGCAAACACAATGGTTATTCCTACTGCAGTATAATTACTTTACTCTTAACTTAAATAGATGACTGTTCACTAAAGTGCAATACCGTTTCTATGTATGTTTACATTGAATTGTAAAAAATGACGCAGGACCAACATCTCAGAAATGTCAAATTAGTTCTTTGAAGGAGAAACTTAACTTTAAGGCTGGGCGAAAGATGCGTGGAAATTCAACGATTAATCTATAAACTACACCTTGTCATCTTTATTTGTTCGTAGCGCGAGGCCTGTTCAACTTCATTGTTAAAAAAAAAAAGTTCATGCAATCATCTTGTCATCAAATCAATATCCGTGTGTTCTATCATTGTATTTTGTTTAAACACTTGCACAAGACAATAACTAAACATTACCGATGGAACATAAACTACTTGTAGAGTAGAGTAGTAGTATCTTCCATCCCAGAAATACTTTCAACAAATACATCATTCAGTAAAAACTAAAAATCTATCATGCTCAGCACTATGCAGCTCCACCGAGTAACGAGCTAGCAAGTTAAATTGAAATTGAAATAAGTACAGGAATCAGGGTTTCAAAGCTAATCTCAAGATACGCAACGTATAATAAAGTGATTGCGAATAGTAACATGAGAATATCAAAGTATATAAAGCGATCACAAAGTTTCATTTAGAGAGAACATAAGATAACATCATAAACATAATTCTCTTATCTTATCTGACTGCTGAAGTCTATTATATAACAACAGGCCAACGTTTGAGCTACGAAGTGTATTATCTATTTATCTTATCGTATTTAATACAGACGTTACTTCAAAAAAGAAGATGATTACGCCCTACGCGTCATGCATCTAGTCATGCGTGTTAACCAATGACTTAAATTCTGCCAAGTCACTGGTTTTCCTGGCTAGCTCAGGCAACCCATTCCATGCTCTAATAGCACTAGGGAAGAAGGAGCTTTTGTACAAATTTGTCCTAGCATATGCGGCTTCTTCCATAATTTTTTTTTTAAAACGTAGTCCTATACTAAACCTTTTTTTTTAAATTAGTTTATAATTTTAACTCTCCTTTATATGTCTACTGTTATCATAGCGCCTTGAGCCTACATTATGTTTGTTAACATCTTTGTATTAATGAAATACAAATAAAAACAATTATTAATTTATGTAGTACAATTACCTAATATTATCAGAACATTGATAGGGCTAGAGGCTTGAGTCTACATTATGTTTGTCAACATCGCTACATAAATATAAGTATTATTATTAAGTTAAATTACAAGACAATAACAGAACATTGATGAGGTGACAGACTTAGTTTAGAAAATGTCTACAATAAGTGATGAGCACCTTCTGTCTGTCATGTTTGCCTACACCAAAGTCCTGAGTCCCAGCGCGCAGATTATCGCCATCTTTGCAAACGTCCTAAATGCCATCACATTTTGCAAAATTGGACTACGAGACGGTGTGAACATCACATTCCTGATTCTCTCCGTTTCAGATCTGGCTTTCGTTGCTCTGGACACCTGTCAGGGCATCGCGTCTGTGATCGCTCTGTCTCCGTGGCAAAAAGATCTTCCAGTCAGCATGCTTACCATTGGTGTTATAATACAGTATTACAAATATATCTTTCTGGATGCTTCCACCTGCCTAGAAACTTACCTGGCCATTACCAGATGCTGCTGTGTTGCCATGCCACTTAAATTTAAAAACATTTTCACATTTCAAAGAACTGTGTTTATCAACGCTGTTATATTAATGTGCAACACTGTCTTTAGAATCCCCCTTCTTTCGTCCTATTACCTGACATGGCAAACCAACCCATTCACCAACCTCACAAAGCTGACGTTCTATCCATACAGCCACTTTCAGATATTGAACTTCATCGAACTGGTCGTGGCTAGAACTGTCTGCCCTGTCGTCTTTCTCTTCATCTCCACGCTATGTTCTCTTATCCTGGCTAGGTCCTTGATACAGGCTTCACTGAATCGGAAACGGATGACCCACGTGACGGGTTACCATGACGATGTAAACAATGGCAATGACCATGCGTTAAAGGCTAAAGAAATACAGCTGGTCAAGGCCGTGACCCTGGTGATCATTCTGTCAGGGTTTCTGCAACTGGTTCTGTCTTTGTTCTCTCTGGCCCAAGCAGCAATGCCCGAGTTTTTCCCAGGCATGGAGTACGGTAATCTCCATATAGTGATCACCTATGTTGTCAACCATCTGATCATCTTACATTGTGCTTATAAAATAGGGATCTACTATTTGTTTAACACACGATTTAGAACTATAGTCAAGATGTTGTTCCATGTTCACATGTAATCAGCAATTAAATTTACAATACATGAAGTAAAGAACGATTTCAGATATTCATTTAGCGCTGTTTTTATCTTGAAAAATAAGATAATAAGATTTCCGACTTATTATTATATATTTTATTTATTGGGAAGCGTAGTCGAGAGGCTAAGTGCGCTTGAACTTAGCTTGGCTTGGCTACCTATGAGGGAGGCTCGAGGTTCAACACCTGACTCAGGCAGAGTTATGTTTACTGAGCGTCTAAAGGCAGCACGGAAAAACCTTCTTCTAGATACCCCCTCCCCCCCCCCCCCCACTGGTCCACAACTGAGATTGGACCAAAGCGCTCAGAGCATGCTATAAGCATGAAAGTAGCGCTATATAAAAGCCATAATTTAATTTTAAATTAATTTATGTATTATGTAAGATAAGATAAAAAAAAAACATTCTGGTTAGATAGAAAGCTTTATCTTATTTATGTGTCAATTTTGATATCACCCAAGAAACTCAGGGTAACAAATTAACTAGTTAATGTTATACTTTCTTTCTTTCCTTTAACTTTATCTCTTTTGTTGTCTATCTCTCTGTCACTCTTTCTTTTATTAGGCTAAACATTCTCTTTGTCTCTGTCATTTTCATTTTTTATAGCATTTTCTCTTTACTCTTTTTCTCTCTCTCTCTCTCTGTCTCTGTCTGTCTCTCTGATGACCACTTTGAGGGCTGAGGGCTTTGCACTGGGGTTGTGTGCCTCTTCGTGTGGCTGGTGAGACCTATGTGAGCCCGGAATGTTCAGCTGCACACTGGGCAGGTTATTCCAGCTGGAGCTAGTGTCTCGATATATATATTTTATTATAGCTTTTTATATAGCGCCACTTTCATGCTTATAGCATGCTCAAAGCGCTTTTGGTCCAATCTCATTTGTGGACCAGTGGGGGAAGGGGGTATCTAGGAGTTGGTTTTCCGTGCTGCCTTTAGGCGCTCATATATATATATTTATATATATATATATTTATTTAAACCATCTTTACAATGCAGGAGAGAAAACTAAATTCACTCCAATTGCGTTGCCTCCGATTGCTCGAACTATCCTCAGACAACGCCCCTTGCGCTGGCTTGGCTAATTGTCCGAATGGATCGCATCCCGAAAGACTGGTCGTCGCCACCTCCAAAACATATGGATGTAATGGTTCCCATATTCTGTATGCTTACACATTTAACTTCATAATAAGAAGTATCCTAGATCTAATTGTGAAATTGAGAGATTACATAAAGACCCTGTATTCCTATATGCTTACACATTCAACTTCAGAATAAGAAGTATCCTAAATCTAATTGTGAAATTGAGAGATTACATAAAGACCCTGTATTCCTATATGCTTACACATTCAACTTCAGAATAAGAAGTATCCTAAATCTAATTGTGAAATTGAGAGGCTAAATGAAGACCCTAAGTATAACATACAAAGGCCGCTTTATAAAAGAGGTGATTGGATTCCACGATGATCTTCTAAACATTGTGAAGACTGTAAAACTGTGCGGCCATGTCGCGAGATCCTCGCAAAGAAATGTCTGCAGAGAAAAATGCCAAAGGAAAAAGAAAGTACCAGCAAAAGAAGCGACGGGAAGACAACATCAAAGAATGGATGTGCCTGGCAATGAAAGTGAATCGACTACTAGCAAAAGACTGGGAAGTGGGAGGTGCTCTATCTTCTAACAGGTGAAAGTGACAATAATACTATTGCTAAAACCAGAGTTACCCAGCTTTACGTCGTAAACAATCTCCATTTCAAATTCACACTTATTTTTACATTTGGTTCCTTGTAAATTCAGTTACAGAAAGTAAGTAGCTAGGTAATAGAATTATAGTAAGTATATTTTATTATCAGCCCAAAGGGGAGAAGCTGCTATTATGTGTGGTATACATGTCCGTCCGTCCGTCTTGTTGCGAGCGTTACATGTACTCGGAATATTTTATTTTTCGAAGGGTTCTATTCACTGGCATAGAGGAACTGGCAGCAGATGACATCTGAGACAGCTGGAGAGCTCTTACGAAGGTCGCGGGACACATTTGAGATCCACAGAAAAGTTGATGCCGAAGAAAGGCGTACAAGATGAGAAGTGAAATAAACTGCGTACCACTGTTTTGTCTGCAGCAGATGTGTCAAAATATCTTATATAATACAGACGTTACTTCAAAAAAGAAGATGATTACGTCCTACGCGTCATGCATTTAGTCATGCATATTAACCAATGACTTAAATTCTGCCAAGTCACTGGTTTTTCTGGCTAGCTCAGGCAACCCATTCCATGCTCTAATAGCACTAGGGAAGAAGGAGTATTTGTACAAATTTGTCCTAGCATATGGGACGAGGAATGTGCCTTTATTTTTGTGTCTTTCAGAGTATTTTATTAGATTTTGTTTTTGTATTTGAAGATTATGGTTCAGTGTTTTATGTATAATTGCTACTTTACTTTTGAGTCTTCTGTCCTGAAGGCTTCCTAAATTTAGTGATTTTACTAATGGTGTTACTCTAGTCAAATGTGAATATTCGTTTGTTATGAATCTCACTGCTCTATTTTGTGTTTGTTCCAGTTTCTTAATGTTTTCTTGAGTTGAGGGGTCCCAAACGGTGGATGCATATTCTATTATTGGCCTAACCAAGGTTAAATAACATTTTAGTTTTATGTTCTTATTTGATTTATAGAAATTTCTTATATGTAGGTCGCAAACGTTTTGCTTAGTCACGGAAAACACTGACACTCATCCTTATATTCGGAATCGAAGACATTTCCATTTCCATCATTGTCACGAATGAATGTTTTGTAATATAATCAAATTTTACTTATGTGTCAGTTGGGATGTATCAGCGAATGACCGGAAGTGTGTTAGCTTGCACAAGGACAGTTATCAGTGTGTGATCCGACCGAGTTATTTTAGTGTGTTATAGTTACAGCAAGAACCCGAGGGACACATATACGGCAGGTTAAACTGTTTAACTTATAATTAATTAGGAAGCTGTAACAATTTTTGGCCCTGAAAACCCTTCTATAACTCTATATATATAGAGAGACTAGAGAGAGAGAGAGAGAGAGAGAGAGAGAGAGAGAGAGAGAGAGAGAATATATATATATATACTGAAATTACAGTCCATCAAATGCGTTGTAACGCCACTGCGGAGATGAAACATTTCTTTGGAGAAGATCTAATCACGTCGTGAAGAAAATGTTAACACTAAGCTAAATCCCATTTACCTCAGCCAATGAACGAAAAAGATTTTATGGTTGGGGGTCGCCGCCTAGTGGAAAAATGTATTAGGGGGGGTCGCGGAGATAAAAAGGTTGAGAACCGCTGATCTAGATATATGCCTAGGTTTAGTGATCTGAACATTCCAACGTAAAAAGGGGGAGATAATAAGCACACAAAGAAGAATCAATGTTGAACATGACTTGGATTTATTTCATAACATTCTTTTGAAATATGAAACTTTCTTATGATGAAAGAATTTCAAACGTCTTTTTGCAACTCCCTCTTACTGTCTGTCTGTCTGGTAAAAAGTGTATACACGTTATTTCTCCAACACCCATTCTCGGATCAAGTTGAAACTTCGCACAATTATTCATTGACATAGACAAGACATGAACAAATAAAAATGGAGGCAGGCAATTAGAAAATTAATTACTGGTACTTTATTATTTTTGTAATAGCAACAAGGGAAACTTAATACTTCAGTATTCACAGATATGGCTAAATTTGTTTATTTGTACCTAACAAAACATGAATCGTTAAACAAAATAGTCAATTAGTCAATTAATTATTGGTAATTATTTTGTTCGATATCAAATAAGGGAAATAACTTGTACATTATTGGTAGATATAGTTTTAAGGACGGAGTTCTTCCCCTTTAGATAATTTTTTTTTAAAGGATTTTTTAAAAAAATATTTGCTTGTTTTCGTTTGCTTTGCACAGCCTAAGTCAGTGTTGTCAACCTACGCCAGAGGCCTTAGTCCGAAAAGTTTAATCCGGTCCTTAACATCCTAAACAAACAGAATGACAGTCAAGTCATAGCTTTGAAATTTAAACTTCAATTCTGTCACATTGCATTCACCAAAAGTAGCTTAAGGACTAGTTCTATTGATTCAATGCCAGCCTTACGCATAGGCAAACTAGGCATCGCCTGGGGCCTCTGATTGGCAGGATCATCGCACAGGGCTAAAAAAAAAATGTTTCGAGAAAACATGGCGTAACTCGGATTAAATCTCAACCATAGAAGGGCGAACAAACTGCCAATAGTTTGCGAGATGACGTCATGCGTGAAGATACAGGTTCAAGCGAGGCAGACGATGTCCATTATATTTGCTTCGATTGGAAAGATTGTATTGTCATCTTCATTTAGGAACGAAGAATGTGTTAATTTGGTCAACACATAAAAAAAAGGTTCGTGATTCTAGAACAAAGTTTCCACAAAAAGTTCTGAGACGCGGATTGTTTTGAGGAACTTATGAATTATGAAATGTTGAATGCCTAAATTGAGTAATTGTAATTTTTATTTCCTTTTAGGGCCACTAAATTCACTTTGCCTCCAATTACCTAGGGCCGGCCCTGTTTTCTTTGTGACATCTCATTGCCTAGCCTCCTAGTAAGGCCTGTCAGTTGTTTTTTTTTTATTATTATAATAATGATCGCTTTCGTAAAGCGCAACTTTAATGCTAGAGCGTGCTAGATGCGCAATGGTTCAATCTCTTTTTCTGTTGGACTGCATGAGTCCTTATCTGTGATAAGATTTCTGTGCTGCATTCATTTGCACAAAAAACACAAATTAGCTCGAGTTGGGATTCGAACTTGAACCTCCCTAGAGATAGCAAAGTGGTTTTTGTTACTTCGTATCTTGCAGACGTTCCTTCTTACCAGACGATTATTACGTCCTAATCCAATCCATGTTTTAATCTAGTCGTGCATGTAAATCAGAAAGTTAAAACTCTACTAAGTCATCAGTTTTCCTGGCTGATTCAGGCAACCCGTTCCATGCTCGAGTATCACTAAGGCACTCAGCCAAACATCTTTTTATTATACTTTGTTGTTGGTATTATACCATTTCCAAAAAAAAAAATAAGGATGATATTAATGATATTGGCTTATATTTTGATACATTACAGAGGACTGTGGATGATAGAGATTTAGCTTCAAGTGTTGCCACAGTCCATAGAGACGTTAGTTTCGTATGCGCGATTGGCAGACGGCAGTTGTAGACATGCGCAGACGACGTAAAGAAAAACTTAATAGACCCCCCGCGGACAACGACAATGTCAGCATCACATGTAGACAAATATGCAGGTCGCAACTGGGTTTGCCTGGCCACATGTGAAGCACTGCACTCATCTTTAACCGTAGGAATTGAAGACGTTGTCATTATACGCGCACCACAATAGTTTTAAAATTCCTTTCATCGTTAATGCAAGTTGAAGATGAATGTCAGTTCTACTTCTAAAATGCCTTAACTCTTTCTCTCCGAACTGACGATACCAGCGTCGATTCCACCAGAATGTGGTAAATAATTACGGAGAGAAAGAGTTAAGTCATTTCTGTTCTTTAGTTACTTTCTCTGCTTGAAGATGTACAATTAGGTTTGAAGCAGCAAATTTAAAAGTCATGCAAGGAAGTGCACTCAATGTAAGCCATTTTCTATCACTGGAGGTAATGGTCATGTTTGTATTTTATTGTCAGAGTTATCCATAGGTTTTTTCTATATAGTTCTTGGTAGTTTTCAAGCCACAGTTCTTGGTAGTTTTCTGGTCATAAATCTTGGTAGTTTTCTGGTCATAACTCTTGGTAGTTTTCCGGTTGTAATTGTCGGTAGTTTTCAAGTCATAGTTTAAAGTTGTTTGGTAGTTTCCTTTTTAGATATTTTAATACAGGAGCACCCGTTGTCCTGCGGGAGGTTTGGACTAGGAAGTAAACTATCTTCAACTCTGAAGAAACATCCGAAACATGTAAAACATTTTACAAAACAAACCCAGTGTTGGATTTAAGGTAAGGCAGGTGAAGCTAAAGCCACGGGGCATTGACAAAAAACAGGGACCTTCACAAAACATATTTTATAGTCTCAAAATTTAGACGCTTTAAAACCTTTATTCCATTTTTTTTCCACGCATTTTTTTACCAATGCTTTAAATCTTACGATTGACAACCATTGCTTCAGAAACTTTTCTAATAGTTTTTTTTTTTGGTCACTTCAGAGTCTAAATTTAGGTTGTTGGCAATGGTAGATACGTCTGCACCACCGTAAGAGTGTGATTTCCGAGACTTAGCACGAGTATTTCTGTGACGTATTGTGCCAGAATATAAGTTTAAGTGAATCTTGTTGTATGTAAGATTTAGCCCTTGATATGTTTCCTTTGCATTTACCTCCCTTTGTAATCCTCGTTTTAGCTTGAAGTCGAGCCAGTTTAAAAAGTTTTCTACCTAGTCTACTACGGATATGGCGATTAC
The DNA here is from genome assembly GCA_036873155.1 of Biomphalaria sudanica. Lineage (NCBI taxonomy): Eukaryota > Metazoa > Mollusca > Gastropoda > Planorbidae > Biomphalaria > Biomphalaria sudanica. The sequence goes on along the minus strand of JAZGLO010000050.1, from coordinate 1,308,184 downwards.
AACCGAGAGAGAAGATGCCGAATAGTGTTAGGGCCAGAACACATCTTTTTATTTTTCTGCAGGAATCACAACTTCTCCGGCTGCTTTCCAAAATATAAGCTTGTCAATGGCTGCTCTCAATATACAAAAAAAGCTTTTCATTTAATGCATACAAACTGCATACAAAGTCTTGAGAAGTTAGACAAAGTGTTTAGCACTATAGCATTTACGATCTGTTCGAGTTTGTATAATGCTCTACCCATTGCTCCAATTGCAGTGCACGATTGCTGGTGCGCATCCATTGTCTTTAGTGACAGAAGAAGCCATTTTACGGGAGGCAACTTTGTCGTGGTTCAGAAGTGTCCACTAGGGTAGCGTGCTCGTGATATGTAAATGCAGTGTCGGATCTACGGCAGTAGGTCACCCATGGTGTTACTTTCCACAAACTCATAAACATAAAAAATATAGATGGCAATTAGAAAATAAGATAAAATTTACAAGTCCTTTTTTTTGTTGAGCTGAAAGGTGGTCGGCGTAACAGAGATGCCCTATGGAAAGACCAGCCTAGGATAGAAATTCTTCCCCGGGGCCTCCACTTACTTAAATCCGGCCCTGGAAGCACCAGTACAGCTAATAACAGTTTGCTTAGATCAATTTTTCTCAAAGTTTTTTCTTTAAGGGAACACTTCGTACATTTAGCTTATTGGTTTAGAGAGATTAATTCAGTGGTGGCCTACTATTTAATTATTCCAGTAAATCGTGGAACACCTAGTCAGGCCTCGCGGAACACCTAGTCAGGCCTCGCGGAACACCTAGTCAGGCCTCGCGGAACACTAAGGTTCCGCGGAACACAGATTAGGAAACACTGACTCAGATGATTATAGCGTCTTTAACTAAAAAAATGTGTCTCTCAATTTTAATCTTGACAAGAAGTCAGAATTCATTTAACTTCCAGTGGAAAAGTTAAATAGTTAAATGTGTGCCACAGACCTATATATATTAAACCTAGAATGGAAAACGAAGAAGAGTTCGTATCCGATCGTTATGTACGTAAATCTTTTTTCAAGCAGTAAAGGTATCACCTTGGATGTTGGAAAATCGCTCTTTTCTGTCTTTGAAAAGTAATGATCTTTAGTTTTCAAAGTTTGGAAATAATGCAATCTCATTTTGCGAATTTAAAATAGAATGGCCTATAAATCACAGAACTATATATTCACGCAAATCTATGACATAAAGATAATAAAACCATTACCATTAAGTTTACATTGAGATAATCCTAGATCTAAATAATTCAAGCCTGTTGATTTTAATCATCTTATGATTTTAGATTGAACAATTAGCATTTTTTATATCTAGATTCTGGATCTAAAAATTGCAAAATAATAATATTGAGACGAGCAGGCCTATGCTCTTAATTTTTACTAGTACTAAACATTATAATGATTATTAGTAGGTATGCTACATAGGTTAGGTTTGAAAAAACAACTTTTACTTCTTATAACTACTTTTACAAAACAACATCTTGTTTCAGCCTTTTGAAGTTTTTCACATTTTCGTGTCGTGTTAAGAGATCGGCGCGTCCAGTCTAGGTATAATATATATAGGTATGTGATGTGGGCACAGAACAAAACGTATATAAATAGATATAAAATAAATGTTTGTTTTGTGAAATTGCAGCTACTTTTTAAATAAACTTTGCCATATTGATCTGCAGGTCCAAAATGTAAAGCTTTGCTCTAGTGAAGAAATATCGATAACTATCTCTATTCATCTGAGACATGGTTACTATGCAGACAGCAAATAAGACTTCCTGAACGCTTTCACCAAAGATGCTTGCGCTCCATCATGGACATACGGTGGCAAGACCGCACTACAAACAGCGATGTCCTTGCGAACGCCGGTATGGACAGTATAGAGGGACTTCTTGTGGTCCGACAGTTATACTGGGCAGGGCACGTATTCCGTATGGGAACGATCGTATGCCAAAAGTAGTTATTTTTTGGTGAGCTGAAATGTGGTCCACGTAACAGAAGTGTCTCACGGTAACGTTTTAAAGACCAACTTAGGCGCCAGCACCTGGTTGCGGGCGGCTTCGGAAGGAGACAGCTGGAGATCACTTATAAAAGCCATGGAATACACATTTGAGGCGAAAAGTGTGTCCACTGCCGGGCGAAAAGAAAATCTAGATCGACCACCGGCGACAACGGTTATATTTGCGCTGGATGTGGCAAAGTATGTAGGTCGCACCAGGGGCTGCGTAGCCACGTAAAATACTGTATTCCTCATTAATCTTTGGACTCGAAGACAAGCCTTATTATTATTTCCAATACTATGTTGAACTATAACAGACTTGTATAGACTTTAAAACAATAATCACCTGACGTCTTTAAGCGACCTAGATTAAATGTACTACCAAACCAACTGAAATGTACTGCCAAATCAACTGAAATGTACAACCAAGTCAACTGAAATGTACTACCAAGTCAAATGAGATGTACTACCAAGTCTACTGAAATGTACACCTAACGAGCACTGTCCTGCTCCTAACAGACACAACTTGCTTTTGTAGTCAAGGATGTCTCATTGTTAATGTAATCGGATCACATGTCAAACCAAAATTGCATTTGCATTTATGCCAATCGGCCACATATTCTACAATCTATGTCTCAATGATTAAGATACATATGCGCTTATATTATACAAGCCCTACACAACTGTTCTTCAATTTTAAAAGACACTCTTGATCTATAGTGACTATAATTCATTGATAAAGTTTTGGTTTTACAATGCTTCTTAATGTATCTCTTTTGAATGAAAGCTATAGGACCATGTCAGTGTTTACCTTTCGATGTCAAGCCTAGGATGTCTGCTGCATCTTCACAGTACTGCACAAATGTGAAAGTCCAGAGTCTGGAGACATGAGAATGAGTGTCTTAATGTATTGACTTTAGGCTGTAAAGATGACTCTGACCTCGTGGCAATCATTTATGTGTTTATCGAAGTCCTCATGTTTGGCATGTCATGAACACTGCACTCATCTTTAATCTTCGGAAACGAAGACGGTAACAGTATTATCAGCAGTATGTCACTTGCCTAAAAAAAGAGAACTAAATTAGGTCTGAACATTTCACACAATAGAATCATTTTTTCCCTAGAAAAAAAGTATAGTTACACATGGTATGATTTAAAGTGACTAGCTTCCTGCATTTGACAAACTTAGCTGCGTTTTAGAGCAAAAGAAAATATTTGTGTCAGTTATTGTCCAGAAAGGGCACCGAAATTCTCATCGGTGTGTGTGTGGGGGGGGGGGGAATTCGCTAGGGATTCTAAGGAGGCGAAAAATGTAGGCCTACTTTGGAAAGTAATTAGAACTAATGAAATAAAATTGAAACCTTACAAGATTCATATAAGGCATATAATAACTCACAGTGAAGATGAAAATCTCTAATATTAAAACATTTTCATGTGTCATTTTTCAATGAATGACACTTTCTTTTAGAGAAAACTAGACAGGGCACGCATATAATCTCAGGTTGGAGTAAAGTTCCCCTTTCACACCTTGCGATATATAGGGCAGATGTTTCTGTGGCCCAAGGTTAACGAAGGTGTCATGTGACCAGCACAACGACCAATCAGGTTGGTGTAAGAATACAGTTAGTAGTTGTCTGTGGCATTTTACGTCTCGAGAGACGATCTTTTCCCTTTGCAACTTCTTGTGTGACTAAAGAGGCCAATCCTTGATACACAGCTGCGATCGCAGGTTGGGCATATATAATCACCAGGCGCCGTTGCATTTTCACCCTTCTTTCTGCTTTTGTTGTGTATGGCATCTGCAATCTTTGACCCTTCCTTTATGCTCTCTCTCCATGAGGATCTGTCCAGTGCCACCTCTTCCCAGTTGCCAGTGTCGATTTTGAAGAGCTTCATGTCGCGTTTGCATACATCCGTATAACGTAAAAGTGGGCGACCAGCGGCTCTCCTGCCTTCTATTAGATCGCCATACAGGATGTCCTGTGGAAGTCGACCTTCTGGCATTCTACGAACGTGGCCAAGCCAGCCAAGGCGTCTGCTGCTGATAACAGAGCGGATGTCCTGGCACCCTGCTCTTTGTAGCACTTCCTCATTGGTTATCTTATCTTGCCACCTTATTTTAAAGATCCGCCTTAGGCATCGGAGGTGGAAAACTCACGAGACTCACGAGCGAGAGAAAAATCCGGAACTAAATGCCCCACTACTCGCACAATATAGTATTACATGCAATAGTTTTGTAGTGGAAAGACTCATGAATATTATATTATCTTATAAATTACAGACTTTATTTCAAAAGAGAAGATAATTACGTAATCTTGCATCACGAGATTGTCTTAATGTCAGGCTCAAGATGACTTACTTCTCTCCCCCCCCCACCAAAAAAAAAAGTAGATATAATCAGTTGCTTTAACTCTAAGATGTTATCATTAGGAGCAATTACTACCATAATTAGGGTTAATAATATAGGTACAGAACTTCCTTTACTACAAGCGTACAAATGACTTAGTTTTGTGTAAGATAAGGGGGAAAAAGGTTGTAATTAAATTGGGCGTGATTCAGTCTGAAAATTTCTTCCCTTGTTACATTCGACATAGACATATAACATTCGCTTTACTTTATCATATAAATGTTATTAATGTTGTTCTCAGCAATCTAAACACGCCAATCTTGGCATAAACGTTGTCATTATTGCTCTAATATTTATTTTAATGCAGTCCGTCTAGTATACATTATTTTAGCATTAACGCGCATTTAGACTCCTATATCAAGTGTCTATGCTCATCCAGTCAATGTAAATAATAGTTATATAATTATCTCGCACAGAAATATATACGTTCTAAGATTCACAGCAGCTGCCTTGCTAAGGGCAGTAATTATGTATATAGTAATTATAGCCTACTCCAGTGTTTCCCAAACTGTGTTCCACGAGACCTGAATGTGTGTTCCACGAACTTCTGGAATAATTAACTAATAGGGTTAAGGTTAATTAATCTCCTTAAAATATAAGCAAAGTGTTCCGTTAGATACCCAGAATGTGCGAGGTGTTTCGTTGGAGAAAAAAGTCTGGGAAACACTGGCCAACTCTATAGCAGTTCGACTCTTGTTAGTGATACTCTTCATGGTGTGGTGTTGTTGTTTTTTTTAAAGTAATAACCAAACACTTTTTACAAACAGAGAATGATATTGAATCATACCGGCAAAAGTTTAAAGAAATCAATGGCCTATATAAAACTCTAAATTAAGTTATTGCGTCATCGATTTCGGTACTTGGCTGCATCTGGCACATAACCTGGGCAGCTATTATTGTGTGCGACAGTGTTTGCCATTGACATTTAAGTCCTATCTTAAGAAACTTTTAGGTATATGCTCTGCATGTTGAGCTTGGGACTCAGATGCAATGGTATCACTACATTTTTAAAATGCAATCCTAAATTAAAGTATAAACATTGATTTTTAAGACATGATGTCGATACATTTCACCAGTATCCATGATAATCGCTATTACTTTTGCATCTATGTTGTTATTGTTATAGTAGTAATTCTGAGGTGGACAATTGTGGTCAAACTGAATTTTCGTTTGTTCGGGCCAATAAATATATCTTGATCTATTCTTAAAGCTTTTATTACGTTACAAAGTTGAAAAAAAAATTAGATCCGCATCATTAATATTCACTTTCTTCTCAAGCCAAAAAACGTCTACAATTTCTCGTTTATAAACTACGTTACTCTCTTTAAAAGCAAGAGATTCACATCGACGGCTGAAGAGACTTTCAAAATACAATGCTTGAGTAAATTGATCATTTTACTATCTTAGTATTATACAAGTCGAATTTATTTTTTAAAATGCCATATATTTACGATGTGGTCAGCGACGAACAATTTGCAAACGCCATGTTTGTCTACACTAAGATGTTGGCCCCAATATGCCAGATTTTCGCCATCTCATTCAATATTCTAACCATGACGATCTTCTTTCGAATGGGCTTGAGGGACAGCTTTAACATCACATTCTTTGCTGTGTCTCTCTCCGATTTAATCTGTGTACTATTCGAGGCCTCGGACACCGTCTGTCTAAACATAGCCATGTCTCCGTGGCAACAGAACCTTCCGGTTAATCTCTATTCCATCAGCGGAGGAATACATTACTATCAATACATTTTCTTCGACACCTCCGTCTGCTTGGAGACCTTCCTGGCGGTGACCAGGTGTTGCTGCGTAGCTATGCCGCTCAGATTCAAAAACATGTTCGCTTATGAGAGGTTGCTGGTGATCATATTGATATTAGTCGTCTGCAACTTCGTCTTCCGGATTCCTCTACTCTCATCTTACACGCTCACTTGGCAAACGCAACCATCCACCAATCAGACGATATTTACCTTTTATTCAACCAATGACTTCAAGTTCTACAGCTCGTTAGAGCAGATAGCATCCCACACAATATTTCCAGTCATCTTGTTTTGCATAGCCACTCTATGTTCAGTAATACTGACAACCTCTCTAGCAGACGCCTCGCTCAAAAGGAATCTCATGACGCGTGCGAAAAGTAACCCCGAAAGCGTACACGCCAATGCGCGTAAAACAGATCATGTGAACGTGTCAACAAAAACTCTCACCACAAAAGAGGTTCAACTTGTCAAGGCCGTGACACTGGTTACATTAGTGTTAGGCTTTGTCCTTCTCATTCTCTCTGTAGTTTCTTTAGCTGAAGCGGCAGTGCCCGAGTTCTTTGCTCGCAAGAAATATAACAACACCCACAGTGTGTGTTCTATGGTTGTCAGCTTGGTAATTCTCTCCCACTCTGGGTATAAATTCATCATTTACTATAGCTTCAATTCAAAATTTAGGATGATTATAAAACGAATTCTTGGACTATCTATGTGAAACACTTAGTACAACACTGGACACACTACCAAGAAACTTAGTACAACACTGGACACACTACTAAAACACTTAGTACAACACTGGACACACTACCAAGCTACTTAGTACAACACTGGACACACTACCAAGACACTTAGTACAACACTGGACACACTACCAAGACACTTAGTACAACACTGGACACACTACCAAGACACTTAGTACAACACTGGACACACTACCAAGACACTTAGTGCAACACTGGACACACTACCAAGACACTTAGTGCAACACTGGACACACTACCAAGACACTTAGTACAACACTGGACACACTACCAAGACACTTAGTACAACACTGGACACACTACCAAGAAGACCAAATAAGGATAAACCAAGACACTGACTTCATTTGGTGATGGAATGTATTTCGATCTAATACAATACACACAAAAAAGGCTTAATTTGTATATCAATATTTAAAAGAAGACCAGATCTTCTTATCTTATAAATTACAAATGTCCATTCAAAAGAGAAGATAACTATGTCTTATATCAGTGTTTCCCAAACTGTGTTCTGCGGAACTCTCAGTGTTCTGTGAGGCCTGAATAAGTGTTTCATGAACTACCGGAAAAATTAACCAGTAGGCCACTACTTAAATTAATCTCTAAATTAATTAAGGGAAAAAAAATATTTTTATAACTTCTTGATAACAAAATAAAATTCTGTAACATGAGATTGAACTGATCTAGATTGTGAATCTATACTATAGAATGCAGTATAGAACTTTGACTTATGATCCAGCAAAGTCAAGTTAAGAAACAGACTTGACGCAACACGTTTAGAATTCAGATTTTATAATATCATATCTACATATATTTATATTTGTTATACTAGAAAAATAAAGCTCAATTTATAGATTTAATATGTTTTTTTGTTTTGTTTTTTTGTAAACAAATGGAAACAAAATCCAATCTAAAAAAAAAAAAGTCAATAATGTTCTGCTATACACTCCGAATGTGTGAGGTGGGGCCCTGTCAAGGAAAAAGTTTGGGAAACACTGTCTTGCACAATCCATGTATGTATCAATCTAGTCATGTGTTAATTAAATCTTAAACTCTCAATCTAGTCCTGCATGTGTATTAAAGACTTAAACTCTGCTAAGTCATTTTGTTTTCCAGGATGATTCTTATCTTATCTTATATAATACAGACGTTACTTCAAAAAAAGAAGATGATTACGTCCTACGCGTCATGCATTTAGTCATGATGCATATTAACCAATGACTTAAATTCTGCCAAGTCACTGGTTTTTCTGGCTAGCTCAGGCAACCCATTCCATGCTCTAATAGCACTAGGGAAGATCAATTCATATTTTAAAAATTATTATTTTGCTTTTCCCTCATCAAACATAACTCTTAAATAATAAATTATGAAAAAAAATTATTTTGACAGTAGAAAAAACAACAACATAGAAGTGATGTATTTTTTTTTTTTACTAACATGTAGCAGGTTCAGATTTCATGCTTAAACAAACAAAAAAAGTATTATGTATGTTATATTACTTCTAAAAAACAGTACATCAAAAGAATTAAATATGGATCTCATACAAACTGCATACTACATACAGACAAGTATTACCTTTACATCAATTACATATGAAACCAATGCAAAAGTAATTTCAAACTTCTTGCATTGTGACAATCAAGATTTATATTTTGGTTTAAGATTCTTTACAGAGAATCGAAAAAAAATAGCATCCATAAAAACCAAGGGTAATATCAAAATCTATGGTCGATGGAAAAAATATCAAACATTTGCAAATATCCTACATTTCTAATGAAACTTAACAGAGAATAAATTGAAATGAAATTTTCTCGGCCATCAACACGTACAGAAATTAAATTTTGTATAAGTAACATCAAACATTTCCAGAGACTGAGATACATCAAAAACATAATTTTTGTTTAAACAGATTAAAATTTGAGTGCATTGCTTTTTTGTTATCATGCTTTGAAACAGCAACTGTAAAAGCTTTCTAATAAAACTATAAAGCCAATGACAACACAATGAAATGTGAAACTTATTCAAATCTTGTTATTGTTGATTCCTACAGTCCTACTAATTATGTATGCAAGAAAATAGAGACCAGGTTTGAAACAAATATTTATAAACAAAACTTGATCAAGTAATGGCAGAAATAGGAGGCACGAAACTATCTGCATTCTTCTTTCTTGAGTACACTGACAGTAGCTATTTTTTGTAGGCACAATGAAAAGAGAGCAGCTCTGAGTATCAGATTGGCCATGATGAAATGTGAAAGAGGGCAGCTCTGAGTATCAGATTGGCCATGATGACATGTGAAAGAAAGCAGCTCTGAGTATCAGATTGGCCATGATGAAATGTGAAAGAGGGAAGCTCTGAGTATCAGATTGGCCATGATGAAATGTGAAAGAGGGCAGCTCTGAGTATCAGATTGGCCATGATGAAATGTGAAAGAGGGCAGCTCTGAGTATCAGATTGGCCATGATGACATGTGAAAGAAAGCAGCTCTGAGTATCAGATTGGCCATGATGAAATGTGAAAGAGGGCAGCTCTGAGTATCAGATTGGCCATGATGAAATGTGAAAGAGGGAAGCTCTGAGTATCAGATTGGCCATGATGAAATGTGAAAGAGGGCAGCTCTGAGTATCAGATTGGCCATGATGAAATGTGAAAGAGGGCAGCTCTGAGTATCAGATTGGCCATGATGAAATGTGAAAGAGGGCAGCTCTGAGTATCAGATTGGCCATGATGAAATGTGAAAGAGGGAAGCTCTGAGTATCAGATTGGCCATGATGAAATGTGAAAGAGGGCAGTTTAGCAAAGCTGATTGGCAGTGACACAATGTGGCTATATTAAAATATGTGACTAGGAGAAATCTAAGTAGAGATGGTGTGACTCCATAAAATAGTTGCAAATTAGGTGGAGGACAAATATTTACATGAATGCGAATTATAAATATAAGGGAAAACATTTTTGTAATGTTTTCTAAGACAGAAGAGTTACTCCTCCTTCTACATTGTCCTTCAGCTCTACCAAAGTATTGAAATAAAAGAGACAGCAGGAGAGCAGAAATGAAGGTCACATGGCCATTGCCTAAGACACAGCCAATGAAAAGAAAACTTAAACTTCTAGTGGACCACTGCTTTGTTAACAATATGTGTGGCAAAATACGCAGGTTGCCACTGGGTTTATAAAGTCATGTGAAATACTTCACTCATGTAGTGCCTTAGGAATAGAAGACAAGGACTTATTTATATATATACAAATATGTACAAATTTGTTGGTAAAAGGATATTATAGAATCTAAAATGTATTCTTTTTTAAATGTCAAATTATAATAATTTCTCTTAATGTAAAAAGACAAAAAAAAAAAAAAAACGTTTTGCAAGAAGTTTACAGAAGCAAAGATCTGACAATGAGGAGAAGAAATAAACAATATATACTTCTATAATTTAAACAAAATTAATAGCAAATTTAGTCTTAATATCTGCATCTTCCTTATTGAATGGATACCAGTATATATAATTAGTGTTCCAAATGTTATTGAAGATATTGAAAGACATTGTCTGGATGCTGGAGCATTGAAATGGTTGAAGTGGCACAGGGAAAGGGACATCCTGTCTATCTGATGTGCCGATGAAAACTATCGGCACGTCTCGGCTTAGAATTTGTAGACCGTGACCTGAGCTGTTCAGTAGACTGATACCCGTGTCCACACCTGGAACAGAATTAAATGACATTATTAAACAACTGTTAAGTATAATAAAAAAAATGGAACAGAAAGATGATCAGTAACATTCAGTAATATTAATGAGTGTTTTTCAATGTTCACTCATATTAATGAGTGTTTTTCAATGTTCACTCATATTAATGAGTGTTTTTCAATGCTCACTCATATTAATGAGTGTTTTTCAATGTTCACTCATATTAATGAGTGTTTTTCAATGTTCACTCATATTAACGAGTGTTTTTCAATGTTCACTTATATTAATGAGTGTTTTTCAATGTTCACTTATATTAATGAGTGTTTTTCAATGTTCACTTATATTAATGAGTGTTTTTCAATGTTCACATATATAAATGAGTGTTTTTCAATGTTCACTTATATTAATGAGTGTTTTTCAATGTTCACTCATATTAATGAGTGTTTTTCAATGTTTACTCATATTAATGAGTGCTTTTCAATGTTCACTCTTATTAATGAGTGTTTTTCAATGTTCACTCATATTAATGAGTGTTTTTCAATGTTCACTCATATTAATGAGTGTTTTTCAATGTTCACTCATATTAATGAGTGTTTTTCAATGTTCACTCATATTAATGAGTGTTTTTCAATGTTCACTCATATTAATTAGTGTTTTTCAATGTTCACTCATATTAATGAGTGTTTTTCAATGTTCACTTATATTAATGAGTGTTTTTCAATGTTCACTTATATTAATGAGTGTTTTTCAATGTTCACTCATATTAATGAGTGTTTTTCAATGTTCACTTATATTAATGAGTGTTTTTCAATGTTCACTCATATTAATGAGTGTTTTTCAATGTTCACTCATATTAATGAGTGTTTTTCAATGTTCACTCATATTAATGAGTGTTTTTCAATGTTCACTCATATTAATGAGTGTTTTTCAATGTTCACTTATATTAATGAGTGTTTTTCAATGTTCACTTATATTAATGAGTGTTTTTCAATGTTCACTCATATTAACGAGTGTTTTTCAATGTTCACTTATATTAACGAGTGTTTTTTAATGTTCACTTATATTAATGAGTGTTTTTCAATGTTCACTCATATTAATGAGTGTTTTTCAATGTTCACTTATATTAATGGGTGTTTTTCAATGTTCACTTATATTAATGGGTGTTTTTCAATGTTCACTTATATTAATGAGTGTTTTTCAATGTTCACTTATATTAATGAGTGTTTTTCAATGTTCACTTATATTAATGAGTGTTTTTCAATGTTCACTTATATTAATGAGTGTTTTTCAATGTTCACTTATATTAATGAGTGTTTTTCAATGTTCACTTATATTAATGAGTGTTTTTCAATGTTCACTTATATTAATGGGTGTTTTTCAATGTTCACTTATATTAATGAGTGTTTTTCAATGTTCACTTATATTAATGAGTGTTTTTCAATGTTCACTTATATTAATGAGTGTTTTTCAATGTTCACTTATATTAATGAGTGTTTTTCAATGTTCACTTATATTAATGAGTGTTTTTCAATGTTCACTTATACTGAGCTTTTAATTAATTAAAACAGAGAAAATTTGTCTCTTGCATTTGATTTTTGTGTATATGTGGAGTGAAAGGAGAACGGCAGGGTTGTAGAAACTAATAGGTTCATCCTTTATTTACTAGGGTATATTTGATAGTCTCAAATAGACTCTGACAACCAGTCCAACTCCTGGTATTCACGTGTGGCTCAGATATTGAGTCAGGCGGAACTGTTCTCACTAACAGGAGAAGGGGCAAAGGCGAGAAACTGGCGCCTTAACCAGTAAGCTTCGGGCAGGGGGGCTCGTTAGCCATGGCTGGCTACCCACCTAAGAGAAGGAAAACTCTTAATTCAAACCTCTGTTGCCTTGCAGCTTTACCCAATCATGGGAAAGGCTTCGGGAGTCAACACTGAGGAAAAATATGGAGCTGGCGACCCTAAGGCAGTTTGCAGCATCTGCGACGCCCCTGACCCCAAACTGTATAGGCGACGCCGCTGACCCCAAACTAAAGAGGCACTGCCGTTCCTTTGTATACATCAGCTGCGTGGAGAGGGGGCAACTGATGTGTGAGCGACATTGTTCCGATCACAGCTAATGCCCAGGCATTCATCTCATTTCCATGAGATGATCCATAGTTGCTTCGCAACTGAAGGAGGCCATAGATATTTGATTACAATGCAAACTTATTTTATTCTTTTAGAAATTTATTATAAGAAGGCAATAGCATCGTCTGCTTCAGATGTTATAAAAGAAGTACGTCAGAGGTGGTTCAAAACTGAATATATGAAGCCACATAAAACTAAGCATTCTTCATTCATTTTTATTTTCTTCATTTTTAAGTCACTAATCCTATCTTCCAAACCCTCTCAGCTTGATTCTTCCAGTTGCAAAATGGTCGTGTGGTATACATTTTGGAATGTCTTTTATTTGACGTCTTTATTAGTGAATTGAAAGCATTTCTTTGATTTACATGATTTTTTTTCCAGATTATCATAACCAATGTCTGAATTAAGGACGGCATTAGAAAATAAAAAAAACTTTCTAAAAATAAATAAAAACACATTAAAAAAAAATCACTAATGTGACAAGTACACTCATAATTTTCTTTCAGTAGTACAATGTTCACCATTTTCCCCTAACTTGGTATTTATAGAAGGACATTCCTAGTCAGCAAGGAATCAAAAGTTTTTTTTTAGCTGTCCAGGAGATATTTTCCTGGCCAACAATGTTCACAAGTGAAATAGTTTAAACTCTTAATGCTCTTGATATCTCTATACAGCTCAATTTTCCCAAACAAAGATGTCCACAATGTTTAAAGATAGCTTCAACTTTTCTTAATCTCTCAGTTGGCAAGCTGCAAGTGGTATGCACTCTGGGATAGTCACCACAATGGTCCCAAGTTTGAACCCTCCTCGCAATCCTGAAAGAGGTTTCGACTAGGATGTTATAATCTTTTCTGAAGTAACGGCCATAGGTTTGTAAAACAAACAAGCCAAATTATAAACCAAGATCAGTTAAATAAGCCCAGATAACTAAAACTTGTCTATCTCTTGAAGCAGAAGATGTACTCGGACAAACAACTCATTTAATGTAACTTTTCTTTACCACTTTTTTGTACAGCATGCTCAATGCCTATGTCTTTTGTGGACATGCAGGGGGAGGGGGAATCTCAGCTCAAGTCCCACTGATTGGTAGCCAAACAGTTATGTCACTCAACCACACACCACACCAAACAGGGGTCGGCCTTAGTCATAAGCAAAGTAGGCAAACGCCTCTAGTGGGGGCCTTGCGCAGGACTAAAAAAAATTTTAGATTAAAAAAATAGCAAAACTTGGATCAGACCTCAAACATAGTAGAGCACTATGACTACTCATTTACCAGTCCACTACAGAAATTGTGATACATGAATTTCAGTTATTTGTCTATTTAGTTATAGATGGGCAGGTTTTTAATAAATTGCATAATTTTATTTTATTAAGTTTCTTTTTCTTTAATTTCATTAAAGCTACCAAGTTCACTTTGTCTCGTGCCTCCTATTACCCAAGGCCTGACACACAGTTCTATAATTAACCATATTTTTATAGCTAATATTTTGTCTCGAATCCACTACATTCTTAGTAGGGTAAATAAGATCTAGCATTCTTTTTCTTCAAATCATTCGTTTCAAGCAAGTCATTCAACTATCAACCATTATTCTAATGACCGATAGTAAAGGCAGTATAAATGCTGAGTTTTGAGTTTTTTTGGCACATCGGCACAGTTTAGGCCATGTAGTGCCCTATAAATGCTGAATGCAAGCTAAAAGCTAATGCTTACATACCATGTACATACTGGCTACCATTCAGAACAACATTGCAGGGGTCGATTTTCTGACCCATCTTACTAAGTGACCACGCTGCATTGGAATTCAACGGAGAAAAGCCAAAGGAGATGGACTCTGGAAGCCGCGTGGTTACTTTACCCAGCAACAATAATGTGACATCAATACCTGCAACAAAAGCACAAATATAGAATCTGAAATAAATATCTGAAATAATAGTGTTATGAAGTGTGATAATCTAATTTTAATTATGTCAGTTAAGTCCACTTTAGTGCACTAATCTAAACTAAAAATTCCACAAGATAATACAAGGGGCCCAAATTGATAAAATTGGATGTTCTCACCATTGATTAAAATTCAATAATTTCATTTCCTCTTTCTTGTAGTTTGTTTTTGTAAGCTTCCAAAATTGAATTGTTAATTTTTGTTTTTTTATTCCCTTTCAATTATGTTATGTTCTAAAAGTATTCAAAACTGTATACAATTTTTAAAATGTATTCTTCTACCATTTTTTGAAAACTACACATATTAAGGTTTAGACAAGCCTGGTGCAACTACTCTAGAAAGCATTGCTATGATTCTAATGACATCTTTTGATTACTAAATTGCTTAATAAAATCTGTATACTTCTACACTTCCCCAGTAGACTTTAAAAGTAAATAAAAAAATGAAACTTTAATTTATGAAGACTACATGGGAAAATATAACCGCTAATTATGCCAGACTTATTTTTTAGTCGCAGGATTAGTTAAGTGCTGGAAATAGACTTAACTTGAGGATTGGTCATTGGTCAAGTACTGGATGTAGGCTTATCTTTAGTAACTGGATTGGTCAAGTACTGGACATAGACTTACCTTTAGTTGCTGGGTTGGTCAAGTACTGGACATAGAACACTTCAGGAGCTCCATACTTGGTCACAGTCTGACTATCTGTAGTTGCCGCTTTCACCCAAAAATCACAGTTTGTGGTATTAACTGTTCAAGAGGTAAGGAAACAAATTAAATGATGCCTTGATAATTTAAACTATACTGAGCTATGAAATATTTTTATTCAGCCAATTTTTAAAAGAAGCTTGTTGGAGATAATAATGGGGTTATTTTTTAGACAAATGTTTGTCAGGGTGCAAATGCAAATCTGTGGAGATTAAGCTCGACCAATTCACCCTAATGCCAATTTTTAAATATTATTTCTTATTGCTGTGTTTTAAATGTAAGAAATGCTAGATGTAAAAGTATAATCAGGCAAATGATATGAAGTTTTTGATTGTTTTGAGTTTTCCTTGTATGAGAGATATGTATAAGAGATATGTATGAGAGATAGAGTTGAGTTTGTCACTTGGTGCTGGGAGTAGAAGAGGACCGGTGTTAGTTTGCTGTCACAGTGTTTTTTTCCTTTAATTATTTATCTTGTTTCCTGAATAGCTGGAGTTTTGTGGTTCATGTAGTGCATATTTGTTGTTATTTAGAGTGTGTATTATCAATCTGCAGTGATACAAGTTACAGTATCTCTGATTTAACCACTGTTATATATAACATTTTTGAAGTAGTGTCTGTATTCCATAAGATGAGACATAATTATTAGTAACCCCTTGAGCCAAGGGAGGTGTGGTGGTAGAGCGGTAAAGCGGTAGGCTTCTGAACTGAAGGTCCCAGGTTTGAATCCTGGTGAAGACTGGAATTTTTAATTTAGGGATCTTTGTGCTCCTCTGAGTCTACCCAGTTCTAATGGGTACCAGACTTAAGTTGGGGAAAAGTAAAAGCAGTTGGTCACTGTGCTGGCCACATGACACCCTTGCTAACTGTAGGCCACAGAAACAGATGACCTTTACATCATCTGCCCTATAGACCAAAAGGTCTGAAAGGGGAACTTTACTTGAGCCAAGATAAAGAACCTGACAATAAATAAATAAAAAATAATACACCACAACTTTTTAATATTCTATTCAAGTAAAGAAACATTTTCAATTCTACTAAATAAAAACATTTTCATTTCAAATTGTTTCTTACCTTTTTTGTACACGTTCAGTACAGAAACATCCCATCTCTTCTTCTCAGGTTTGCCATATTTAGTAACATTGGGTTTGTCATAGCCGACACCTGCCTCGTAGTTGTACAGTTTGGCCATGCTGATAAAGTCTTGTTCCACAAATGTGTCATAGATCAACTTACCAAGAGGTGCCAAGGGGCTAGCCCAGTCTCGCTGAGGAAAATGTTGGATACATATTTATACATATTTAAATAAATTATAATCCATCAGTTATTCAAATTACATAGAAGCAAATTTTCATTAAAGATATGTATAAAATAGTGCCAAGTAATTTTAAGATAATAAATTACGAAAACTCTAATGCCCAATAATTTCATGAAGCTTTTGAGCCTGGCAACCTGATGGTATCATGCCATTCACTGCTTAGACATTAGCTTTCAGATCCTATATTATCTGCTATTCAAATGTTTGACGGCAGCCTGCAACACAATCGCTGGTTTATGAGTGTGCAGTTATATTGTATTAATAAATATGTCCACATCTCTCTTGGTGTTTCTTTACTTCTGCTAATGTGACTGTCTATTAGAGCTTATTACTTACACAACGGACACAACGCACTAAATACATAGAATAAAGATACTTGGTAGCAGACAATAATTTTATTCACAATCATTGAATAAATATACATTGGCTAATCCAGCCCCAAAGGCACAACGTATACTCAAATATTAACATCATAGAAATATAGTTACAGCTCCAAAAACGAGTCTGTGACACAGCCCACTTCAAAGCTTAATGTAAAACTATACAGTGTACTCTTCTTTGAGTTCAAAGATTTAGGAGAATTACAGTATTTCATGTGATTATGCAGTCAGAGCTGTGATTTACATATTATGCCACATCCAATACAGACAAAAATGTTGACTGTAGACAGTCAATTTAAGTTAACTTTTTGCCACCAGTGTCTTTGGCAATAGCTTTCCTTTTGGTCCTTCAAATGTGTATCAATCCAGCCTTTGTAAGAGATTATCAGCTGTCACATTTGGTTCAACTACACAGGATTTCCCAAGATAAAAAAAAAAAGAAGGAAAAACTACATATGATTTACTTTCAAAACCTGATAAAATGACACAGAGAAAGTGACAGCAAAAATGAAAATATTAATAATTAATATTTTTTAAGTATCTGACTTAGAAAGCTGACTGCATAAAAAACTCTTGAAATTTCATTTTTCAATGTCTTGAGTTATCACACTCGAGTTATCACAGTCGAGTTTCATTAAGCCAAGTTTAACCAACAGCTTGAATAATAGTGTGAAATGGCATCAATCTACCTTTGTATGGGATAGACGAAAAGAAATGCCTGCAGTTCAGCAGCAAATTAAAAGGTATCTAGAAGAAGAATATACCTGATTGACAGGATCATATAATCTTGACAGAGACCCATCTTTGGCAAATTGAATGATTACACCACCAGGACATGTGTACTCAACATCAGTTTGGCCATCAGAGTAACCTGTAGAAGCAGAGAAACAGACAAGGTTAATTTTACAGAATGGTAGGCAGGCTAATTGGTTAGTTTTATAAGTTTTGGACATTCTTTAAGAAATGAAAATTATTTTGTTCAAGTCCAGACCAGCAAGGCAGAATGGCATAGTGGCGGGAGGGGTTTGAACAAGGGTCCATCATGAAGACACTCCAAAGTGCATACAACACTACCATATAACCACACATTTCACGACCAAAGGATCCTTAAAAGATTGGTAGCTTTTGAAAAAATATTGAAAATTATTCATAAAGTATTCTAGACAGTATTGTTACGAATCTCACTATGCGGGCTCTCTGCAAACTGCACCATACACCACCAACTTAAAGAACTTGACAACTCCGGGCTCCAAAATAACGTAACACTTTAATAGTTGAATAAAGAACAGCCAATACTGTACAAATATCTCTCCGATAATACTGTATCGCCGTATCAACTCTTGCACTCTCCTCTCCATCTCGTTCCGGGCTTGCACTGGGTTCAACAGTTCAGGACTGACTTCACACACTAGGCTCGTTGTGTCGGACTCGATCGCAGACCAAGATCAAGACGCCGTTCGTCTCAACTGTACTTGATAGTACTCCACACTGAACCGTCGTAATGCTCCGTACAGAGCCACACCGCTGAACTGTGCTGTAGTCGACCGTGTTCTGAACTCTTGTTGTGGACCTCCTTTCTGAACCTTGCTGTATTGAGCCCCTTTTCTCGACCGACCTGACTGCGACACGTCTGCTCTTATATAGGGTCCCTACTGGCCTTCTCGAACCGGACAGAACGCCGCTCGACGTTTCTAGGTGGTCAGGTGACTACAACTCTCGTGACGCTATTGAGCTTTGTTCACGACCTCGATCCTTCCCGAACCGTCCTGTTGACACTCGACTCGGCTGACAGTTGTAACTTGTCAAGGTTGACCGCTCGTCTAGCGCTGGCCTGGGGCGATTTGTGTCGGCTGACTACACACACACCACTACCCCTCTTTGTGCCACCACCAGGTTTATAACAGTATGAAGCCTGAATTCTTTAAATACAAAAGCGTCTTTAAAATTATTACTGCAATGCTTCTACCTCCAGTGAAAAAAACACTTCACACTACAATTTCTGGACCTTAAGAAAGTTTTACAGCATAATAGATGCTTAAATATTAAACTGTCATTTCTATAACAATTTTCTCTCCTCTTATCTGTCTTTTGCCATGGGGAGCTGTGACAGTTCACATAACCAAACCCCTCCATTTTTTTCTGGACAGAAGCTGTTCTTAGCAGGATATCAAGAGAAAGGCCTGTCTATTTTATGTTATCCATCCAGCTTTTCTTTGGGCGACCCTTTCTTCATGCTACCACCACTGTACCTAGAAGGATGACTTTTGAGAGCGAGTCATGTCTTACAATATGTCTAATCAGCTAAGACAATACCATTTATTATTGTTATGTTGAGTTACTTCTTAAAAGGAACTATTGTACAACAACTGAAGACTTCCTTAATATGAGTATTTTCTTAAAATATTGAAATTGAATACAAAATTGCCGGATCAATATCCACAGTCAAATATTTCCTTAAAATAATTTTTTAAGTAAAATTGATGAGAGTACCTCCAAGATCAGGAAGTACAGCCAAAGTGTCATCATACTCAGATTTCACCATATCTTTCAGTGGATGGTCCTGTAGAGCATTAAAGGCAAAGTCAAGGAACTGACGCTGCTCTCTCCACGTGTCTTCAGTAGTTTTATAAACTTCAGCTGTAGGAGAAAATAATATCTTCAGCAGTTTTATAAACTTCAGCTGTAGGAGAAAATAATATCTTCAGCAATTATATAAACTTTAGATGTAGGAGAATACAAGTTTTATAAACTTCAGCTGTAGGAGAAAAACAATTCAATCCAATTTTCTTTGCTTATAAGTTAAAGATATTTTTTTCCAATAAAGAAGATTATTATGTCCAAAACATACCAATGTGTGACCTTCTGCTGTGTTGAGTAGTGTAAATCTTAAGTTGCAATGATTACAACAAGCAGACTCTTTAGGATAAGCCTACTGCTAATTGGTTTTTGACACAGTGTGTCATTCATGTTAATTAAAGACTTAAACTACACTAACCTATAAATGTTTTTTCTAATTTAATCAGACAACCTATTCCATGATTTTAGGTAAAACTTTTACCACACAACCAGGCAGCCATGCTTTAATATGAACACTCGCCCAATGAAATGACTGACAGGTTTGGATCATATCGGAGATTCAAGCCTATTCTTTCTAAAGGGAGTGCATTGTGGCTGAGTGATAAAGAGCTTAGTTTCAAAAATAACATTTCTAGAGTTTGAATCCCTAAGAAGACTGGGTTTAATTTGGGATTTTTAAGATTCTCCTGATTCCACCTATTTCTAATGGGTACCTGATAATTACTGGGGAAAATAAAGGTGGTTGGTCATGACACCTTATTAACATTCAAACACAGAAACCAATGACCTTGACATCATCTCCCTCAAAGATGTGCTAGTTTTGAAAATGGAGGGTGAAAATGTACTCTTCTAAAAACATAATAAACCCATTCTTTTCAGCTTTGATTTTAAAGAATCAAAATTAAAAAAAAAAAAAAAAAGAAATTCAAATGCAATTTATTTATAAAAGCCACAAAATCTGGCAGATACTGACATACGATGATGATTTTCAAGACAAATAAAATTTACATTTTGTAGTATATATGTGAAAAAAAAATCCACTTACATTGTCTGGCAACTGCTAGTTGACTATTTGTCCAATTGACATGGTCCAGGAAATCATGAGCTCCCCAAGTATGTTCAGGAAGTTTAATCAAGAAGCGTAGCATGTCTTGAATACGAGGATCACTGTCTAGACATTTGCCTGGTTGATAAAAGCAAATATTATATGTTAAATATAAAATGTATAAAATATATTTTAAAAATTTAATGTTTAAAGCTTATACAGAAAATGATTGAATATGCAAGCTGGGATGTTAATAGCCAAACAAAAGTTCTATTTTTAAACCAATAAATGATCACATTTGTAACAATTATGTACATATTCTTCCAACATTTATGTATATAATTTAGGTCGGTGCAGTTGTAATGGAAACAAGACATTCGTTAATGATGATTGAAAAAATACAAGGGGAAAAGATCATCTGTTGAGTGGTTGAAAAAGTTTAAACTCAACACAGAAGCAGTGAGGCTAAACCAAAGTTAACACAAAATATTTTACCAGAGTTCGAGCATGTCTCCCAAGCTCTGACAAAAGCTCGGTATTTGATGTACTTCCTGGGATCACTAGTCACCCCTTGCACCCAGGTGTCCCCAATCTCAAAGGTTCGTACAGGTAAGCTTGGCTTTACTGTTTCAAGGGCTTTCACAAAATTGTCCAAGCTTGAAGCTACAAGTTCTGCCCCTGGAAACTCAGCTCGAACTATTTCATAGTAGCCTAAAATTTCCTGAAAGAGATAACCACAAAAAATAAACAGCTATTAAGCTAAAGCAATGTGCGTAAACCCTTTGCTACAAGTCAACCTTGTTAAAGTATGAACAGAAATATTATGTTCTCTCTTTTTCCTTTCTCAAGATAAGGATGAGGTCAGTTAGTGGTAATGGATATAAGCACTCTACTGCACAAATGTTTCCAATAGCATGCATATCTAATAGCCTCAGACAACCAATCCAACTTCTGGCCTTCACATGTGGCTCAAATATTGGATCTGGTAGAAACTGATCACTGATATGAAAAGGGTTAAAAGTGAGCAACTGTTGCCTAAGCCAATAAGCTTTGAGTAGGAGGGGCTGGTTAGCCTTGGTTGGCTGCTGCTCATCAAGAAGTAGAAAAACTGTGAATTCAAACCTCGCTGCCCTGTCACTATACCCAAACATGGGAAAGACTTTGGGAGTCAACCCTGTGAAAAAACAGGAGCCTGTGAGGCCTTAGGTAGATCGCAGTACTTACCCTGGTAGAACCAGAAATGCAGCTGATTCCAAACTGTATCAGTGCACAAACACACCATCATTAATAACATTCATACTATTTTATTGAGTGTAATTTTTTTTTACATCTTAGCAATATTTCATTACATTAGCATGTTAGTGCTTTACACTAGTCACTTATCTCAGCAAATCTCACCTGAATATCAACTGGTGGTCCAGTGTTATCAGTCCTAAAGGCAAAACACAATGCTTCACTCAGACCAGCAGCTATGATACATTTCTCTTTAGCTAAGCCTCTAGGGTGGGCAGGGTCAGGGCCTGGATTCAAGGGATATCCTCCTAAAATGCATACAGAGATTTTGTTTTGTTCATAGCTACAACATTTTCTTTTCGCTAAGAGGACCACAAAAGTGCACATCAAATTGCTTCGTACTTTAATGCTAAATGGTTACCTTTTATCCAAAAAGCCAGGAGACCTTCTTTGTCCGAGTCTCTTAGCTTCCAGACAAAAGGTGAAGGTACATCGGGAGGTGCTGTGCCAGGATTTACACCAACTGAGATAGCCTTAACTCCCCTTGAGGCCAAAAGTGGCAACACAGCCTTGGTCATACCTGGAGAAAACAAAATGATGTTAATTCATACATTGTACAGTTCTAGTTATTTTATAAGTAAAGTTTTGCTTGAATAAAAATTTTAATATTTCTGAAAAGGAAACACTGATAACATAAAAACAAACCACAAAAAAAAAAAAAAAGGAAATAATATAGCCTATAATATGTGAAATCATGCTTAACAGTGCATGGTACAAGAAAAACAAACAAAAAATTGGCTGCAGCTGAAATCATCTTAAAGTTAACATATCCGAGGTCCTACCAACATTTTTAATTTACATTCCAACTATTTTTTCCAGACCAAAACTGTTAAAAACAAATTATAACAATTATTTTTTTTTTGGTCAGATTTTAATCTGTATACAGACAATATTAACGAGATTATTGGGTGGTTTGAGATGGTGGCAAAAGAAAGTGAACAGTGAACAAACATTTGCCTTAGTTATAGAAGAAAAGCATTGCAAATGAAAAATGGCTGGTTTCCTAAAACCAACACAGCAAACGACATTAATCTGCATCATATGTGGATGAGTCTCTCCAGAATAGGGTTCTAAAGTCATATAAAAATATGTCTAGGAGATGAACAAGTCATTCTACAACAGAAGGGGACCAACATTTATGTAATTCTGTTGTTAACAGCCAAAGTGTTCAAACTAGTGTATAATACCAAAATGTCAGTATGAATATGTTTAATCAGATCTTCTCTTTTGAAGTAACACCTGTAATTTATTAGATAAACAGTAAAATGTTATAAATCTAAGGGAGGCGACTCAATGAGAAAGGGAACAATAACACAACTTTCATGGCAACTAAAATACTAGGGCAATTACAACAAACTTATAACATTGTCCATAACTTTCTATCACTATGTTATGTATTGAATAGTGCTCTGATGCATCTGTTATAACAATATCATAAAGATGATTTTCAATGATTGGCCTCTTCACTAGAACATTCTATGTATACCTGGTACATCTCTCTGACTCATGGTTGCGTGAGTCCTGTGTATACCAAACATGGTGTCCAGGCTCTTGCTGAGGTCAAGCCCAAAAGTGAACAACTTGGCACCTAAGAAATCTGTCTGGATGTTCATAGCAAAAGCATGCCATGTAATGTGTCCTTCCATCACTGCCTTCTTAAAGTCATCTTGTTCTGTCTTGTTGGGGCACTAGAAACCAACAATAACAAAGTCAATGCCAAACCAAGTGAAATTTTAAATAACAGAAGAACAAAAATACATTTGTTGAAAAAAAAAAAACAGTACAATTACAAAGTTAGTGCTTTTCTTAACTAAACCAGGTCAAAATTTTAAATAACAGAAGTACCTTGATTGAATAATAACGTAGCTACTGACCTTTAGTTGGACACCCATCAGTTTAATATCTGGACAGTCCAAATAAAGAGAGACCAGCCAAGGATGCGTGGTGTACACAAACCTTTCCGAGTAGCCAAGCCTAATCAAAGTTCTGGAGACATTGATAGCTCGCACAAAGTATTCTGACTGGTAGCGGTTCAAAACCTCCACAGCAAACCCTGCATCCTTATCCAGTCCATCATAGTAACCAACATCTGGAAACACAATAAATTTAATAAGTGGCTAAGTTCAATGATATCATATTCAAGATGTAAATAGCGAAAGCCTTTGTGCCTTTATAAATCTTATTTAAATTATTATCACTATTATTATTATGTTTTGTTGAGAATGCTGCCTTTAGACTGCTCAAAAAACATATCTATGCTGAAGATGGGACTCCAACTCAAGCCCCCTTGATAGGTAACCAAGCAGGTTTTGCATCTCAGCCACACATTCAACATTTTTCCGTTTCTCTAATGTTATCAGATAGTGGTACTGCAATGTCAATGATAACTTGATATCTCATGTTATAGCTCTGCAGTCATGTTTGTAGGCCAGTCCCAGAAGAAGAGGTTAATTAGTATTATTTTTTATTTTCACTATTCCTTTAGTTTGGTAGACTTTGTAAGTCATAATGCTAACTAATAATGTTCACAAAGTTCATCTTAATGTCTAGTGGGAAGCGTGGTCGAGAGGCTAAGTACGGTTGAACTTGGCTTGCTTGGCTACTTATGACAGGGGCTCGAGGTTCGACACCCGACTCGAACTGAGTTGTGTTTACCGAGCGCCTAAAGGCAGCATGAAAAACCTTCTCCCAGATACCCCCTCCACCCACTGGTCCACAAATGAGAATGGACCATAGCGCTCTGAGCTTGCTATAAGCATGAAAGTAGCGCTACATAAAAGCTATGACTAATTAGTTAGAAATAAATTGCTATATTGAAAAATTATATAACAATAACCCTACATTGAAAAAGTTATATAACAATGACAATCTAAAACTGTATGAAAATATCACCAAGTTATTATGACTCACAAAGACCTTCCTACAAGGAACACTACAAAGAAAAAAAAAGGCGACTGCGAAAACAATGGGAAGACAACATTAAAGAATGGACAGGCCTGTCATTGAAAGAGATTTTAATCAAGGTACAGGATGCGTGGGGAGTGGGGACAGTTGGAGAGACTCTCCCAAATCCGAGATGCCTGGAGGAAACTGGTTGGTGGCCTATGCCCCAGAAGAGACCACAGGCAGAGCAGAGGATGGCTGCATGGTCGTGCAGTTTGCGCGCTGGACTGTCGCTTGGATTTATCTATAGTTCCGGGTTCAAACCCTGCCCGCTCCCATCCCCCGTCATCCTGCGGGAGGTTTGGACTAGGAAGTAAACTATCTTCAACTCTGAAGGAACATCTGAAACATGTAAAACATTTTACAAACATTTTTATTTACAGAGATGAGATGAGATGACAGGATGCATGGGTCCCCAGCAGTCCAACAGACTAAGAGATAAGTGAAGGTGACATCAATTACTCAAATACTAAATGTGTGCTTCTAATATTCACTCACCAAGATGATTCATAAAAATAAGGTGGACTTTATTAATCTTCTGTTCTGAGCTCATCTGCATCACCTAGAATAAAAAATAAAGACACTGCCATGTTTTAAAATCAAAGTATATTATAAAAGAAATTCATAACTCTATCAATTAACCAACACAATAACACAGAGTGATGGTGGCACATTGGACTTGAACTATGAGGTTTTTTTTAAAGAATACAAAATAACAGAAGATTCAGCTGAATTTTAAACAAAATTTTATGATTATTTCAGAACTTACATGGTCAGATCTTTCATGCTGTTTTGCTCCACAAAGTGTAAACAGCAGAAATAATGTAAATATGTGTGGCAGTGACATGGCTCAAAAAAATCTAAAAAATTAATTACAGAATAAGTATTAACAAAAAAAAAAGGAATCCGCTTATATTGAATTATAGTCAAATAAGATTAGCTTATCTTGGCAAAGCTAAAAATCTAAGATGGACCATGGTATCTTCTTCTTCTTCTAGCCAGCTTTATTGCTGCCGAGGAAAAAAAGTGCGCTGTTTTCTTCAGTTGTTCAGCACTGCCGTACAGGGTGTTGGTTATGTTGGGCTGTAGTGGAAGTAGGGTCTGCCTAAGGTGGATTAGGGAGGGGCATTCAAAGAGGATATGGTTTACAGTTTCAAAGGGGTGGGCGCAGTGTCTGCAAAGGGGTAGTTGTGTGGAGTTTATTTTGTTCAGGTGGTAATTTAATAGTGGTGTGTGTCCTGTTCTTAGTTGGAAGATTGTAGATTGTTCTTTGCGGGGGAGGAAGTTAATACTGTCCAGTTTGTTAGGCGTAGTCATTTCTCTGTACATGGCTCTGCCTGTGTTTCCTGATGCCCATTGGTTGAGCCACTCCTCCTTGTGATTGTTGACTAACATTGACCTTAGGGTGAGGTAGTTAACAGGTCTATCTGGTTGTTCCATGGTATACACATAGGGCATGGAAAAAAACTGAACCATATTCAGGGAAACGAAGGTAAAGATTAATGGACGACATAAAGATTTGCACCAACCAATCCTGAAATCAAGGTGTTCCTAAAGATACGTATTAGAGTTTGTCATAAATGACAAACAAACTAAAAATAGCTAGAATTTAGGTGTATCTGGTGAGAAAAAATATTGATAAGCTATGTTTTTTAAATTATAGGTGATTATTTTTTAATTCTGCAAAGTTCTTCTGTTTATACCATAAAATTAGTTAAATCATAAGGAAGTATTACACTTTGACTCTATGACTTTAGACTTACATAAAAACATAAAAAGCAAAATAGTCACCACTTGATCTATAGGCAGATGATGTTAAGGTCATCTTTTTCTTTGGCCAACACTTAACGTGCAGAGTGTCATGTGGCCAGCACAATGACCAACCACCTTTACTTCCCCCTACTAAAGTCAGGGCCTCGTTAGAGTTGGGTGAACTCAGAGGTGCAATTAAAATTCCAAAATTCAAAATCCCAGTTTTCACTGAGATTCAAACCCAGGACTACAGGTTCGGAAGCCATCAAGTGCTTCACCACTCAACCACTGCGCCCCCCTGAGCAGCTAACTAGATGTAATAAAAAAAATTGATATGAAGATGAACTGCACTCCTTGAGATATTATTAAAATTAAAAACACAATTCTTTTTTTAAGTTGGCAAGAGTGAAGTTCAATTAATTGTCCTTGACATTATTTAGTTTATAAAGTGAAATCCTCTAAGTGAGACTTTTGATTGATTGTTGATTGTTTTAGGAAAGACATGTTTAATAAATTCTATGAATGTTGAAGAAGTTATTGAACTTACTGAAGAACCTACACGTTGGTCTACAGATCACAACAGCTGCTTGCTTCTATATTTTTATTACAAAGATATTCTATAATCCAAAAGTTCTTTCACACAATAAAAACTGGTGAAGGAAGTGATAAAGAGTTGGCAAGTAAACTCAGCTGAGTAGTGCTGTAGACAGCAAAAGAGATCCTTAGATTATCTTATGATTACAGACATTACTCTAGTGGTTAACTACACATTTTAACCTGGTCGTGCAGTTTGCACACTGGACTGTCGTTCTGACTTATCGATGGTCCCGGGTTCAAACCCTGCCCGCTCCCACCCCCTGTCGTCCTGCAGGAGGTTTGGACAGGAAATAAATTATCTTCAACTCTGAAAGAACATCCGAAACATGTAAAACAAAACATTTTACAAACATGATTTATGAAAATGTAAATAATAGTACTATTACTATTATTATCATTATGGATTATATTTATTAATACAGATTATAATTATAGTATATAGATCTAATACAATTATACATAGGACTATCTCCTACCTACAGTCTAGATCAATTCTAGATCTAAATAGTACATTGTTTCTAACTGAAATGAATAAGTTGAATAACAAATCAGTCAAATAAGACAAAAGACGAAAAGTAAATCAAGTAGATTCTAAGACTAAATCATGTAAATGTAGATTCCTAGATCTAGATTAGTACAATAGTAGATAAAGTAGATTACTACTATATAGTCTAGATTATTCTAGATTCTAGAAGATCTATCAAATCTATCTTATCTTATCTTATCTTATATAATACCGACGTTACTTCAAAAAAGAAGATGATTACATCCTACGCGTCATGCATTTAGTCATGCATATTAACCAATGACTTAAATTCTGCCAAGTCACTGGTTTTTCTGGCTAGTTCAGGCAACCCATTCCATGCTCTAATAGCACTAGGGAAGAAGGAGTATTTTTACAAATTTGTCCTAGCATATGGGACGAGGAATGTGCCTTTATTTTTGTGTCTTTCAGAGTATTTTATTAAATTTTGTTTTTGTATTTGAAGATTATGGTTCAGTGTTTTATGTATAATTGCTACTTTACTTTTGAGTCTTCTGTCCTGAAGGCTTTCTAAATTTAGTGATTTTACTAATGGTGTTACCCTAGTCAAATGTGAATATTCGTTTGTTATGAATCTCACTGCTCTATTTTGTGTTTGTTCCAGTTTCTTAATGTTTTCTTGAGTTGAGGGGTCCCACACGGTGGATGCATATTCTATTATTGGCCTAACCAAGGTTAAATAACATTTTAGTTTTATGTTCTTATTTGATTTATAAAAATTTCTTTTAATAAACCCTAATGCTTTGTTTGATTTTTTTTATAGTTTCATCAATATGTGGATTCCATGACAGTTTTTCATTTATTATAACACCTAGGTATTTTGCCTTTTTAGTCTGTGTTACTGGTTTGCCATGAATAAGATAAGTGGAATTGATTTGTTTTAGTTATTTTGTTACTCTTAACAACTGACATTTTTCTGGGTGGAAAGACATGCTCCAATTTGATTCCCATTTCTGTAATTCATCTAATTCTCTTTGTAAAATATCTGTGTCTTGTATTGTTTTTATTGTTCTATATATTATGCAATCGTCTGCAAATAATCTGACTTTTGTTCCTGAACTATTGCAATTTGGTAAATCATTTATGTAAATTAAAAATAGTAGTGGACCCAAGACTGTTCCTTGAGGTACACCTGAGTTTACTGTTATTGGTGTTGATTTAGAGCTATTTATTATTACAGTTTGTTCTCTCCCTATCAGAAAATCTTTAATCCACTGATGCAGTGGACCATTAATGCCAAAATATTTTAATTTTTTAAGCAAACTATGGTGGTGAACTTTGTCAAAAGCCTTGGAAAAATCTAGAAAGATAGCATCTACTTGTTCACTATTATCTAAACCTATCTAAACCTAAAATCTATATCTTATATCAGTGTATGTCTAGTCTATCATTATCTTATCTTATATAATACAGACGTTACTTCAAAAAGAAGATGATTACGTCCTACGCGTCATGCATTTAGTCATGCATATTAGCCAATGACTTAAATTCTGCCAAGTCACTGGTCTTCCTGGCTAGCTCAGGCAACCCATTCCATGCTCTAATAGCACTAGGGAAGAAGGAGTATTTGTACAAATTTGTCCTAGCATATGGGATGAGGAATGTGCCTTTATCTTTGTGTCTTTCAGAGTATTTTATTAAATTTTGTTTTTGCATTTGAAGGTTATGGTTCAGTGTTTTATGTATAATTGCTACTTTACTTTTGAGTCTTCTGTCCTGAAAGCTTTCTAAATTTAGTGATTTTTCTATAGGTGTTACTCTAGTCAAATGTGAATATTCATTTGTTATGAATCTCTCTTCTCTATTTTGTGTCTGTTCCAGTTTCTTAATGTTTTCTTCATTCTATCAATCTATGTGACTGTCACTATCATCACTATGTCAATATAATTTATATAATTATTAATATATTTACATTTAATACTATTCTAATTTATACTAATTTTAAAGTTTGTTACTGCTACTTCAGTACTTGTAATCGCTGACTGATTTTAAAATTAAGATGACTTATAATTATATAGAGAATAGAGTTATTATACAGTAGATAGTCGATTACATAGATCTAGATCTATATTAAAATCATGAAGTCTTAAGAGTTAGTAATGGAGTCTACTATACTACTATCTAACTATAGATCTAGACTTCTAGATCTTATCCAGACTTAACTCTAATACTAAACGTTGATTACAAAGTGTATCAATGATGAATGAATAAAACTTCCAATCATGTGATTTGGTCAGCTATTAATAGAAAACATTATATCACGTGACACTCGATGTTGATTTGTCAAAAAAAAAATGTTATGTAAAAAGTTTTATAATAAATACATGTTTCGGATGCGCCAATAACTCGTTTGCATTTAACTCAGTGTTAACTGTTTACCAAACACTATGGTTAGGGTTAGGGTGAGCCACGAACTAATTGACTAGTCCTACTTAAATTGTGATTTAAAAAATCAAGAAAATTTAGTAAATAAAGAGAAGAAAATATAAATTATGTCTTGTTGGTAACGGAATAAAACTATATTACGACATCACTATGACCTCTGATTGAACTGATGCATTGAGTTGATTGAAGCAAAGATCAATCATTAAACAATTAATGATCGAGTTTTTCTTAGGAGTCCACACTATTTCCAACAGCTGTAATGTACTTTGTTCGACCTCGGTTTCCTAGCAACCTATTTGAGCGAAGAAGTTGTTTTTTTTTAAACTGTTGCAGCACAGACGCCACAATAAAGATAAGAATCTACCAATATTGTGCCTAAGACAGGGGTTCTCAGCCTGTGGGTCGCGACCCCTTTGGGGGTCGAATGACCATTTGCCAGGGGTCGCCTAAGACCATGGGAAAATTGGGGGGGGAGGGGAGTTGGCAATTTTTTGTATCTTTTTGTTTCTAATAAGTTGTAACAAGCATATTTGTACCAATAGTGGATATATATTTACTCAACTAGTGGTAACGGTAAGGGATATTAATCAAATTATATTATTACCAAATTATGAAACGATCGTCGAGCTTGAATGAAAAATAATTTTTTAAAAAAGGTGTGGGTGACAAATATAAACGCGGACATACTGCCAGAGGATACCGAGGGCACTTTTAGTAAATGTATCATCTTTGTTGGAAAGTAGACATGTTTATTTGTTATTGGTTCTTCTTTGTTGTTGTTTTTGTTTGTTTGTTTGTTTGTTTTTATAATTGTTATTCAAAAATAGATGTTAGCCTACAGACCACATCTCCGTAGTTGCAGCATAAATTTTTCAACAAATGAATTGACTGTCCATCAATGCGTCAAAACCACATTGCAGAATCGTTATTTCTTTGGTAAAGATCATATCACGTCACGTATTATAGTCAATAGTCAATTTCTATAAATCAAATAAGAACATAAAACTAAAATGTTATTTAACCTTGGTTAGGCCAATAATAGAATATGCATCCTCTGTTTGGGACCCCTCAACTCAAGAAAACATTAAGAAACTGGAACAAACACAAAATAGAGCAGTGAGATTCATAACAAACGAATATTAACATTTGACTAGAGTAACACCATTAGTAAAATAACTAAATTTAGAAAGCCTTCAGGACAGAAGACTCAAAAGTAAAGTAGCAATTATACATAAAACACTGAACCATAATCTTCAAATACAAAAACAAAATTTAATAAAATACTCTGAAAGACACAAAAATAAAGGCACATTCCTCGTCCCATATGCTAGGACAAATTTGTACAAATACTCCTTCTTCTCTAGTGCTATTAGAGCATGGAATGGGTTGCCTGAGCTAGCCAGAAAAACCAGTGACTTGGAAGAGTTTAGGTCATTGGTTAATATGCATGCCTAAATGCATGACGCTTAGGGCGTAATCATCTTCTTTTTTGAAGTAACGTCGGTATTATATAAGATAAGATAAGATACAAATAAGATCATTATGGAACAACTCAGGACTTTGAACAAAAGAAAGATAAAAGAAAAGAGACTGACGATCATTTGGCGGTAAAGTTTTACTTCAATAGTTCAAGCAGGAATTCAGAGACCACTATGCAGCATTTGTAATGAAGTTCTCTCTGACGTATGTATTGAGGCCGAACAAACGTCCGAGCTTTGCCTATAACGACATCCAGTAGTTTAGTTTTGAATCCTGATGAAGTGAAGACTTGACTCAGATGGCAAGTACCATAATTAAAACATATCAGCCTTAGAAGCTTCTTATTTTGGTGGCTCTCAGAATCGTTATAGTTCTGAAACCTCACCAAGGAGTTATTGTCAGCAGCCAAAGACATTGCTCGTTATGATTGGAGCCAAATTTATTAATAAATTTAGTGCAATTTCCATACCTAATAACACTGTTCACAGAAGATAAGTTCTGATAATAAGAAAATGATGTCTACTCCTTTTACAATGTTTAGCATCCAGCTTGATGAATCCACAAGCCTTATAAATTGTTCAAATTTACTAGTTCCTGTATACTTAAGATATATACATAATGGCGATTTAAAACCTCTGTAAACGACATATACAGCGCGTGATGTAACTGACAAAGTGGCTTAAATTTGAAAAAGTAAAAGACTTCTTGGAATAATATTTGAGGTGTCAGCACAGATGGTGCTCTAAGTTTGATAGGATGTCGGTCTGGATGTCAATGTTTGCTACAGAATGAGTCACCATAAGAATCCATTGTAGCTCATTAATGATTCATCGACCGGTACGTGACGTTTTGGCGCCGCCGTTTTGGCGCGAAATACATTATGTACGTTTATTGTATTATTTCTTTTAAAAGAACGGCGGCGCCCAAACGTCCTGCTTCGTTCATCAACATCTATTAGCAACGTCAATAACAATGCATCTAAATATTTCTCTTCAATGTCAGTTACACAACTTTGGATCAAGTGTTTGCAGTCATTCTGTTCTATATGACCATTCTTCTAGACTTCCGCTTCCATTTCCAACACTGTATCTTTGTGAAACATGTTGTTTTTTTTCTGCCTGTCAATGATCAAGTCTAAATACAGAAATAAACTTGATGTGAATTACTAAACTAGTGAAATAAAAAAACAGGCTCAACCTTCACACAAACTTTGACCTCCTTGAATATACTGCCTCAACAGTTTCCATGATTAGTAATACTTTTTAAAGTATTAAATATGGTATGTGTAATGTGAATATTATAAACACGCAATGAAAATATATAAATAAAATCTGCTTTTTTAAAAATTAAAGCACAAATTTATTTTACACTAAATAAATAGGCTACGTTTGTAACAATGAAATTAAAATCATGGATATTAGTTATACACATTTTGATTACCAGTTTATATGAATAGCTAAATCACATTTACCTAGACCTATGACAATTTTTTTTTTTTTTATGGTTGGG
The DNA here is from genome assembly GCA_036873155.1 of Biomphalaria sudanica. NCBI lineage: Eukaryota > Metazoa > Mollusca > Gastropoda > Planorbidae > Biomphalaria > Biomphalaria sudanica. The sequence continues at coordinate 1,274,969 of JAZGLO010000050.1, read as the reverse complement.
GGTCGCCCCTCGTGAAAAATTGTATTAGGGGGTCGCGGAGCTAAAAAGGTTGAGAACCGATGGCCTAAGAAGTTATAACTCTTGATCTTGGGGTAGCTACCATCTTCTACCATACAAGTCAGGTGGCGGATGGGGGGGGGGGAATTTTAGATAGGCCTATATGGTTAGCTGTGAATACCAACTGGTTTGCAGTCAGTGAAGATATATGAGGTAATGGCGTATTCCAAGGATATTCACTTACAACATCTTTAAAAAATAATTCAGGGAAATGATTGTAAAAAAAAATAAAACAGTATAAGACGTGATAACTCTCAAATCGTGTAGAACAGGGGTGGGCAAATTACGGACAGCGGGCCACAGTATATACATATTAAAATGCAAATATATAATAATAATACTTGTATAAATTATTGAAACTGTCTCGTTATAAAAAATTTCAAGTACCCGGTAATCGAAGATCATGCTAAACTGCAATACATTCAGTCAAAGGCATAATCTCAGGCCAGTATATATTCAAAGCTATGAAGAACTGTGATGAGTGTTGGGTAAGCTAGGAACAAGACGGCAAGTGTAACAACTGATGGAGCTCGATCTTTGACTGAGAAAAACAGTTTGTTTTTAAGAATATCCCAACCATAAACTCTAAACAAAGGTCTATGCTGAATGAAAAGTTGGTTTTTATTCAAATAGCGCAACAGGTATGGACTTAAGCCATCACTCTGATCAAGTTCCAGAGCGTCTTATCTTAAGTGACACCAGTCCTTCTCTATCTAAATACTAGCACAGACCACCGACACACTTCCCAGTGTCGCCCCAGGTCCACAACACAGATAGCACAAAGGACGTTCTCTTGAGTCAAGACAGCTCAGACCTCAATAACCTGTAGATCACTTCAGCCGGATTCACAAGAGGGACTCACTTCAGCCGGATCCACAAGAAGGACTCACTTCAGCCGGATCCACAACAGTCCTTCTTCCTAGTATCAACATGTCTTCTGCTTGTCTTGCATGGTGCTCTGATGCGCACCATCAGTGTGGTGCGAGAGTGGAGCTACAACAATATTATCCTTCGCATATTGCATCTTATCTTATATAATACAGACGTTACTTCAAAAAAGAAGATGATTACGTCCTACGCGTCATTCAATGACTAAAATTCTGACAATTCACTGGTTTTCCTCTTTATTTATAGATGAAATTTTATTCCTTTCTTATTTACTGTGTCATGATGTAATCATGGAACTATACTAAATGTAATGATCAAAGGCCAAGGTGTAGTGGAAGTAAAGAAAATCTTTTGAGAGACAGAATTAGGGCTACGATTATTATAATTATGATCATGTCGCTCTGCACTCATAAGTTATTATAAAAGGCAAAGGGTGCGCCGAAGGTATGGCGGAAGTAGTGGAAATCTTTTAAGAGATGAGAATGATAAGAATAATAATGATCACGCGTTGATAACTTATCCCCAGACGTCCATTTTTCGCTTTCTCTTTATTTGTTAATTGTTCTTTCTTAATTATGAGCTTGTCAATTCAAACCTTGATATAACGTTTAATTTATTCTAATAAACGTTGACTTCAACATTGGTCAAGAAAATACAAACGATGTAAATGCAGCAATATAAATCAATGGATCGTCTGCTGTACAATAATGGATCGTCTGCTGTACAATAATCTATCTTCTTAATTTCAACACGCAAAAAAACAATGTTTACATTATCTCTTTATTTATAGATCTAGATATTACATTTGTATATTTTTGATGAGATTTTATTCTATTCTTATTTACTGTGTCATTCTTTTAGTCATGTAAATGAAAATAAATATATGAAATATTGTTAATTTCATACTTTTTATAATTATTTGATGGATTAGGGTCGTCCATTAGTTCAGTTGGGACTGTCTCAGTAATGTCTCCATGTAATGCCTACTCTAGAGGGTATTCCATTAGTTCAGTTGGGACTGTCTCAGAAATGTCTCAATATAATGCCTACTCTAGAGGGTCTTCCATTAGTTCAGTTGGGGCTGAGTAATTCCTACACTAGCAGGTTCTTCTATCAATACATATTTTACAAACAAATATTTTACACTAAGCTGACTCAATATTGTTGTTATTTTGATTCATGTTTAATTGCAAATTGTATCAAAGAAAAATGAATGCAAATGTAAAGATGAGATAACTTGAACAAATCACAAACAATGTAGTAACACAGCCTAGCAGTGAACAACAATGAACTCTGATATCAAATGCTATCTTATGTATTGTCTTTTATAAAGACTTTTCTAGAGACTACAATAATTCTAACAATTTCTGTTGTATTGATACCAGACTTGTTCAAGGTTGCCATGCAAAGTTTTCCAAGACATCCTGAAAATAATGTCGAACATCTAGTCTGACTTCAGGGCACTGTGGCCTTTTTATAAAGACTTTTCTAGAGACTACAATAGTTCTAACAATTTCTGTTGTATTGATACAAGACTTGTTCAAGAATACCATGCAAAAGTTTTCCCAAGATATCCTGAAAATAATGTTGAACATCTAGTCTGACTTCAGGGCACTGTGGCCATGTAGTAAAGTGCTTGACTTCCAAACTGAGGGGTCTTGGGTTGAAATCTCTGTGAAGGCAGGGATTTTTAACTTTGGAATTTTTAGGGTGTTCATTAAGAACATCATCATTGTTAACATTCTTCTGTTTGGGACAGTTTGTATGTTTAAATCAGAAGACAAAAAGGATTCAGTTCAGTTGATAGAAAATGAAAATATACAATCAAATTAAACACAAGAGTTAAAGCCAGGCATTTTTCAAACATTAGCCCAAAACTACTACTAAAACAATGTTGCCTGACATTTGCTTATTTCAATTCTGACCTATCTGAGAAGCCCACAATTAGTAGTCAAATGTAGAATGGATACAGACAAAACAAAAACTACAACAAAAAAAAAAAAAAAAAAAGAGAGAACATTGTCAAATTATGAAACGGGTAAAAGTTACTATGAATACAAAATGGTTTATGTAAGATATGGTGTTAGTACTGCCAAAATCTACAATCCTTTAGTGATAAAGCACATCATTTAGTATTAAAAAAAAATAATTCCTTAATAGTTTAATTTTAAATACTATTAATGTATCCAGTCACAGACATTACAATTTTGTACAAGTTTTTTTTTTAAAGTTTGAATGTCCAAAATACCACTTTGAATCATTTCTTTTACCAAAACAGCATTTGAAAGACCAGGGTTTATATCAAATATCTGGATCATTTGTCCAAAAGCTGAATTCATTAATATTACATTCTTAGAAGTACTTTTTTAAAATTACACTGCTATGAATGGCATGCATTCAAATTTATAAATTTAAAAATGATCCACAAATTAATTCATCAAGAAATATAAACAATATATTTTTTTTTTAAGTAAAATATGTACACCCTATTTCAAGAACAATAACCAACTTTCTAAATATTTTCACTCCTGGCACCAGTATGCAAAGAAATAAAGTAAGATAATTCTACAGCTCAAATGTTGATCTTTCTTTTCTATTTCATACTCATTAAGCTATTGCAAAAGTGTTAGATTTTATCATCCAAACTAATTGTGTCAAAATAAAATAAACCAAATGAATATGCAACAAATATAAATAAATAAAAAGATTTATATGGCTCATTAATCTCTCAAGGGAAGGAGTGGACCCCAAGAGTTACGTTTTTTGTTGTTTTTTTTCCACTAGAGTAATGGAAAAATGTTATAATAAACAAATGCATGAAATCAAGAGGTGGCATACAAATATTTCATTGTAGAGCTATCCACTAGGCAGTTTTCCTTCTATGTACCTCAGTTCTTAAACTTTACTGCAATAATCACACTATCATGCTGCTCAATCTGGACATTTACTTCCACTATGAAGGCATCTCTGTAGGTAAATTTGGATTGTCCCTTGAGTGGGGGTTGCCTTGGCTAAATTCTCATACTTCCTAGCAATCTGGAGGGGAGGTGGCTGAGTGGTAATGCAAATGACTTCCTAACCGGGGATCCCTGGTTCAAATCCAGGGATTTTTAATTCTTTGTCTCCTTTGACTTCATTCATGGGGAAACGAAAAGGCAGTTGGTCGTTGTGCTGGCCACATGACACCCTCGTTAACTGTGGACCACAGAAACAGATGACCTTTACATCATCTGCCCTATAGATCGCTAAGTCTGAAAGGGAACATTCCCAGAAATATAGGCCTAATGGTGTCTTTTCATTTTGAAACTCCACGTTGACAAAGTAACATTTTAATTTTTTTTAAACTATTGTGAGTCAGCTGGTGATTTTTCAAATGTGAAGATTGAGAAAATTCTTTCAGACAGATTTGACATTTGAACAGTTTTTCATGAGTATCTGACAAATAGTGTGTTTTTAAAGCTGAAGACTGGATAAATTCTTTTAGGCAGATTTGACATTTAAATTTCTTTTCACCAGTATGAACCCATTGATGTCTTTTTAAACATGAAGGATCAGTAAAACCTTTTTGACAGATTTGACATTTTAATGGTTTCTCACCAGTATGTATCAACTGATGTCTTTTCAAGGAAGCAGATCGGGAAAATTCTTTTAGACAAGTTTGACATTTGAACGGTTTTTCGTTCATATGTAACCACTGATGTTTTTTCAGATTGGAGGACTGGGAAAATTGTTTAAGACATATTTGACACTTGAATGTTTTTTCTGTAGCATGTATCAAGTGATGCCTTTTCAAATTTGCAGACTGAGAGAATTCTTTTAGACATATTTGACATTTGAATTGGGTTGTTTTTTTACCAGTAACAAAATTAGTTTCTTTACTTAAAACTGTTTCAACTGGATGGCACTGTTCTAATTGATCTTGTATGGTGTCAGATTTTACATAGTTTTCAGTCTTTTCTTTAGCTTCATCAATGAACCTCACCTGCTAGAAAAAAACAAAAACATTAAAGCATTAAAGTCATTATTATGTTACCGGTATTCTTACTTTACTTAGAAAAAAAAATTCTGCATGATTCCACACAAAGGCAGGTGATGGTTCATAAATATAAATTGTATTTGTCTACAAATGTTTTATAAATTATTCTATGAGAGTTAGTAAGAGACATATGTAACGAGCTTTGAGCTCTCTATTATAAGATATAAGATCAAGATTTAGACAGATGAGTATATGGGGTATAGTAAAGTTTCCCTTTCAGTTCTTGTGATCTATAAGGCAGATGATGTAAAGACCATCTGTTTCTGTGGCCTGTTAACGAGGATATCATGTGGCCAGCACAACGACCAACTGTCTTTTAAAATAGGCTCGACTGTATGCTTGGTATGATTCTAAGAGTGGCTATTGCGTATTGAATGATGGAAATGTTACCTAGGCTGCTACTGTAGAGTAATTTAGAATAAAGTACATGCTAGCGAAGCAACAATGAAGTAAGTCATTGGATTTTCTTTACAACAGAGACTATTTCGCATATGCAATGTACTATATATTTTAATAATAGTGATAAAACAGTCAAATTTGCAAAGTACTACTAACAGCACCTAGACAAGCACTAGTGATATAAAACTAGGTAATAACAATCAAAGCATAACAGTCTTAGACATTACCCCAGTGAAGCTGCACAACAAGCTACTACACATAAGAAGACTTAGACATTACCCCAGTGAGCTGCACAACAAGCTACAACACATAAGAAGACTTAGACATTACCCCAGTGAGCTGCACAACAAGCTACAACACATAAGAAGACTTAGACATTACCCCAGTGAAGCTGCACAACAAGCTACAACACATAAGAAGACTTAGACATTACCCCAGTGAGCTGCACAAGCTACAACACATAAGAAGACTTAGACATTACCCCAGTGAAGCTGCACAACAAGCTACTACACATAAGAAGACTTAGACATTACCCCAGTGAGCTGCACAACAAGCTACAACACATAAGAAGACTTAGACATTACCCCAGTGAAGCTGCACAACAAGCTACAACACATAAGAAGACTTAGACATTACCCCAGTGAGCTGCACAAGCTACAACACATAAGAAGACTTAGACATTACCCCAGTGAAGCTGCACAACAAGCTACTACACATAAGAAGACTTAGACATTACCCCAGTGAAGCTGCACAACAAGCTACAACACATAAGAAGACTTGGACATTACCCCAGTGAGCTGCACAAGCTACAACACATAAGAAGACTTAGACATTACCCCAGTGAAGCTGCACAACAAGCTACTACACATAAGAAGACTTAGACATTACCCCAGTGAAGCTGCACAACAAGCTACAACACATAAGAAGACTTAGACATTACCCCAGTAAAGCTGCACAACAAGCTACTACACATAAGAAGACTTAGACATTACCCCAGTGAAGCTGCACAACAAGCTACTACACATAAGAAGACTTAGACATTACCCCAGTGAGCTCCACAACAAGCTACAACACATAAGAAGACTTAGACATTACCCCAGTGAGCTGCACAACAAGCTACAACACATAAGAAGACTTAGACATTACCCCAGTGAAGCTGCACAACAAGCTACAACACATAAGAAGACTTAGACATTACCCCAGTGAAGCTGCACAACAAGCTACTACACATAAGAAGACTTAGACATTACCCCAGTGAAGCTGCACAACAAGCTACTACACATAAGAAGACTTAGACATTACCCCAGTGAGCTCCACAACAAGCTACAACACATAAGAAGACTTAGACATTACCCCAGTGAGCTGCACAACAAGCTACAACACATAAGAAGACTTAGACATTACCCCAGTGAAGCTGCACAACAAGCTACTACACATAAGAAGACTTAGACATTACCCCAGTGAAGCTGCACAACAAGCTACTACACATAAGAAGACTTAGACATTACCCCAGTGAGCTGCACAACAAGCTACAACACATAAGAAGACTTAGACATTACCCCAGTGAGCTGCACAACAAGCTACAACACATAAGAAGACTTAGACATTACCCCAGTGAGCTGCACAACAAGCTACAACACATAAGAACATCAACCTATCCCCTTCATAAACTTCACCTGACCAGCACCAAATCAGCACACTAACTAACTACTGGTCTAACACACATTAACCTCCCCTGAATAAAATACACTGGTTAAAACACAACTCATAACAAAATAAATAATCAAACATACACACACACTCTCACATCTTACACACCCCTCACACCTCTGCTACTCACATTAAACTGCAGCTCCAAGAGGATTCCACAAAATCAATTAACAATTTCACACCTTGCAATACACCATTTGTATTTAGGAAATTGAATTATCTGTTTTCCTATTTTATGTCAGTGTTAGGAATGAACGTGTACATATTATTGAATATGTTTGTTTTAAAGGCCACTGAGAGTAAGAATAGAGAGGTTTATTCTTTGTTTTAAACAATTTCATTTTGGGGCCTGCATCAAACAGTCAAGTTTTAAAAAGATTCTTGTGTTAATTTATCATTATTGAATGAGATGTGACTAAAGAAGTGAATTAATGGAGGTACCATTGTAAGATTAAGAAAACGAAAAGTGGTAATGTGTGTAATTAATGTTAGTCTCTCTTTAATATTGAATAGAGAGTCTGATTTAAGTATGGTTCTGTCCAAGTTTAGCTCAGTGGCACTAAAGAAGTTTTCTTAGTGGCACTAAAGAAGGCAATTTCTAAAAGGATAATAATATGTTCCATGTTAAGTTGAATCAATATCTGTATTTGTATTCTAAATTATGCTTCGCGGATATACATATTATTTTTATACTGGAATAAATATATTTCTATGGCTCCTCCTGACAACGGATGCACTGATATGAATAACTGGTATAAATTGTTTATCATCAGAATCTAAAACTTTTATAGCAACAATCTTTTACACAGTTCTTGCAACAGAATAAATCTATCTGAAGGCTGTCAGATAGGGCTGTTTCTTCCTTTGTGGGTGACATGTTCAAGCTAACATTTGTCTTCTCTGTATCAATAGTACACACACTGTGTTTATAAGCCAATTTCAAAACTTTCCAATAAGAGATATGATTTTCCAGAAGACAGACCAATACTCTCTGGATAGAGACATGATCTCGAAGGAAGTATGCATGAAGTAACATAGATAGTGGGGGCACAAATGACTGTGTGGTAAAGTGCTTGGCTTTCAAATCTAGGGCCCTGGGTTCAAATCTTGAAGACTGGGATTTTGAATTTCTGGATTTTTAGGGCACCCTTGAGTCAACCCAACTCTAAAGGGTACCTGACTTTAGTTAGGGTATGGAAAAGTGTGCAAGCCGCATCAAACCCTGCTCGTTAACCATTGGTCACAGAAACAGATTACCTTAACACCATCTGCCCATAGATCGCAAGGTCTGAAAGGGAAACTTTACTTTTTCTCTTCAAATAGATAGTGCATTAACTCTTTGACTCCGGAATTATTTTCCACCTTTGGACGGAATTAATTTTTCCGCCATTTCAGAGTGCGTTACTTTGCTTCGATATAACTTGTATAACTTTTTTATTTATTATTGGAAAATAATAAATTTGATATAGAATTAAAGGGTAATGGATGCTCTTTCTATTTTCTAGTTTGCAAGTCATGTTGTTGTTGTAATTTTGGGTTTTGAATATAAAAATGAAAAACTCACCAACTGACATTGAAAATATCCCTCCAAGTGCATGTTATAAGAAATTTATTGTTCAAATTGAATTCAAAGAAGTTTTTTTCTCATTTTTATCCATTTTTTACAGAACACCATAGAAGAAACAGCAATAGACACAAAAAATAATAAACTGGAACTAATAATCCAATGTCACTACTTTAACGAAAAAGCCCATAAAAAAAGCAACACTCTTGGAACAAAAAACTTTTACCCTAAAACTAGTCTAACTGTACAGCATATATATATTTATAGTATTTTCTTCTAAAGTTCTTCATGTACTAAGTATATAAATATTCCTTCTAGCTGCAATATTCATGGAAGCAGTCAATATGAATGTGTGGGTTCGACTCCCTTCCAGCACAAACATATACCGTTCTCCCTGACCTACGGTGTTTACATACTCTGTCTTTCTTTATAGTGGGTGGTGCTGCTTCATCAGCTGATAAACTTCATCATTACTAGACCTAGCCCTAGGTCTAGATCTATAAATTAATTTACTAGATCTATATAGATATAATTAGATTTAGAATTGATATCACCATCCGATGAAACAAAATCACTGTCATCTGAATTATTATACTTCCTCATCAAAGAAATATTTAGATCTACAAAGTTTATATGGCCCTGGTTGAAGCTCCATGTTAAAAAAAACACGCACACAGAAAAAATAAATGTAATCTGATCTCTTTACAAACTTTGTACAAAATAAAAACACGTTAAATGAAGGAAATTGCGGATGTTTAGCAAAGGGAAACTATTCTAGATAAAAAATTAAGCATTTGTCACGTATTACGAATTGAATTCTACTTTTAAATGGCTTGCCTAGGGGAACGTGACAATAGAATAGCAGTTGTGTCACTTATAATAAGTCTGAATTTAATCAAAGACTTACAATGAATAACAAAAAAAAATGACACAAGAAATCGGAAGGTAAAATATCAACTTAATGTTTAATCAAATATAAAGTTACAAGAAAGAAAAAATAAACATTTACTCAATACAGAATTGATGTGTTGACCAAAACCCTTTTACAAAAATGGCATGTAAAAATATTACAATACAAGAGTTTGAAAATGTAATTACAAATACAAGCAAGGCCTTTAAAAAAAAACTTACACGATCAAGTGGTATACCACGCACGGGTCGCGCAATGTCTCCGCTATTCTGTCCCACGGCTGTCTCCGTATGTCTGTCCGTCAACGTTACGCGAGCGGTCTTATATAATCTACCGCGCGTCGATATCTCGTATATTCTAGAACAGAAAGTCATCAACACCCAGATCTAGAACGCTCTTCAAAGAGACAGAAGAAAAAAAAACACCCTCCTTTCAACCAGAGGTACACACACAGGTCAAGGACCGGTCACTGTCTGTGTGGCTTGACGAATAATAAAAAAAAAACTTATTACACAAGGGGCAGACAACCTCCCCGTCTCTCGACCGCAACAGGTCAAAGAAGAAAAAAAACAATGCCTAGATACGTAACACCTCCCTCCTAAAAATAAAAAGTTTACATTTCCACGAAATGGAAATCTTTTTAGAATTACAAAAAAAATATTTACATTACAGAATGTATTTATCATGATATATATATAAAAAAATATATACATCAAAATACTTTTTACAATCTAGACAAGGCATCGGCGATAACATTTTCGCTGCCTTTTATGTGTTTAAGATCTAGGTTGTACTCTTGTAAAAATAAACTCCACCTGAGAAGTCGTTGGTTCTTGCCAGACATTTTGTGGATAAATGTAAGGGGATTGTGGTCAGTAAATACAACCAGTGGCCATCTGGACCCACTGATATAAAAATCAAAGTGTTGTATAGAAAGAATCAACCCAAGACATTCTTTTTCCACAGTAGAATAATTTCTTTGATGTCTATTAAATTTCTTGGAAAAGAAACAAATAGGGTGCTCTACTTGGAAATTATCTTCTTGGTAAAGGACTGACCCAACACCTGTGTCACTGGCGTCAATAGCTAACCTAAAAGGTTTTCCGAAGTCAGGAGCCATCAAAATGGGGGAGCTAGATAATATCTGCTTAATTTGGTTAAAGGCTTTCTGACATTCATCCGTCCAAGTAAATCGGACGTTCTTTCTCAGGAGGTTTGTTAAAGGACTGGCAATGACAGAAAAATTTTCGCAAAATTTTCTATAATATCCAGACATTCCCAAAAATCTTCGGAGTTGTTTCCGATCAGCAGGGATAGGGAAAGCTTGGATAGCTTCTACTTTGGCCATTACAGGTTTCACCTGGCCTTGTCCTACAATATGGCCTAAGTATTGGATGGAAGCCTGGCAAAAATCACTCTTACTCAGGTTTACAGTAATTTTTGCATGTAACAGTTTAGTAAAAAGACAATGCAGTTGTTTACAATGGCTAGAAAAATCTTGGCTAAAAATTACTACATCGTCTATGTATGCGTGGCAATTCTCCATGTCAGCAAGCAGGGCATTTATCATTCTCTGGAAAGTGGCAGGAGCATTCTTCATGCCAAATGGCATCACTTTGTATTGGTACAGACCATCAGGGGTGACAAAGGCGGAGATTTCCTTTGCCCTATCAGTCAGGGGAACCTGCCAATAACCTGAAAGTAGGTCTATTTTGGTGATGTACTTAGCGTCACCAATACGATCTATGAGATCGTCTATCCTAGGGATAGGAAACGAATCGGTCTTTGTTACAGCATTTACCTTACGGTAGTCTGTACAAAAACGATAAGTCTTGTCCTGTTTAGGTATCAAGACACATGGGGAGCTCCAGCTACTGGAACTTGGTTCAATGAGGTCATTTTCAAGCATATACTTGATTTCTGACCTAAGTATGGCAAGTTTTTCAGGGTTGACCCTGTAAGGATGCTGCTTGACTGGAGTAGCCTCGCCAACATCTACATCATGCATTATAACATTAGTCTGTTTTGGTACATCAGAAAAAATGTCATTAAATTCATTAATGAGTTTCATGATAACTGGCCTTTCTGTCGAAGACAGATGAGACAGTTTTACATCCAAATTCTGTAATACAAAAGAATTAGGTATTTTGTATTGTCCAAATTTCTCCTTTACAATATCATCATCAATAGGAGAAACATGGCTATTTGAACAACTTTTTACTGTATTTAAAACACAATTACTCTTCTCTGAGTGATCTGGCCGAGATACATAAGGCTTCAGCATGTTTATATGACATAACTGAGTCTTTTTCCTACGGTCAGGGGTTTTGATTGTGTAATTGAGGTCACTAATTTTGGTCTCAATTTCATAGGGACCAAAATATCTGGCTTGCAAGGGTTGACCTGGTATGGGCAAAAATACAAGCACCTTATCCCCGGGAGAAAATTCTCTAACACGGGCCTTTCTATCATACCAGCGTTTCATGCTGGATTGGGTGTTTTGTAAGTTATTTTTGGCCAGAACACAAGCATCATAAAGTCTAGTTTTAAACTTACTTACATAGTCTAAAAGTCCTTCAGTGGCTGTTGGTGACAACAAAGTCTCTTTTATACATTTCAAGGGACCGCGCACCGAATGGCCAAAGACTAAGTCAAAAGGGCTGAATCCCAACGATTCCTGGACGGATTCACGGGTTGCAAACAGCAGCATGTGGATTCCTTCGTCCCAGTCTTTTTCGTGCTCAAAGCAATAGGTTCGGATCATGTTCTTGAGAGTCTGATGGAATCGCTCAAGAGCGCCTTGCGACTCGGCATGATACGCACTCAACATGCAGTGTTTGATGCCCAACTGAGTCATGACTTGCTTGAAAAGATTGGCCGTGAAATTCGTTCCTTGGTCCGATTGGATGGACTTTGGTAGACCAAATAGAGTAAAGAACTTGATTAAGGCCTTCACAATGTTTGATGCTTTTATGTTCCTTAGAGGAATAGCCTCAGGAAAACGAGTTGAAGCACACATAATGGTCAACAGGTATTGGTTGCCAGCTTTTGTCCTTGGGAGAGGACCAACACAGTCAATAAGTACTCTGCTGAAAGGTTCTTCAAAGGCTGGAATCGGCTTCAGAGGAGCAACAGGGATCTTTTGATTTGGCTTGCCAACCATCTGACAGGCATGACATGATCGGCAGTACTGGATGACATCTTTCTTCAAACGTGGCCAGAAGAAGTGTGACATAATCTTGTGGTATGTCTTGTGGATGCCGAGATGACCTGACATTGGTGTGTCATGAACCAGATTCATGATGTACGCTCGGTATCTTTCTGGTAACACGATTTGATGACATATTCTCCATTCTTCTTCGTTGGATGCGTCTGGAGGTTTCCATTTCCTGAAGAGCATATCATCTTGGATGTAGTAGCACGTTGATGCTAGCTCTGCCTCTTGTGATGTCATTGCGGTTTCTCGGAGTTTGGCGAGCTCTGGATCCTTCTTTTGGTCCTCAATCAACTGTTTTCGAGTTGATGCCGGCTTTTCAGAATTTGGCGTTGGTTCTTCTTCAAGAGAAGCAAAGAATGTGGTGCTCAAGTCCACATCATCGTGGTTACTGTTGGCTTTGATGACGTTCTCTTTTTGAGATGCTTTCAACCTCATTGCCCTTGTTACTGCACACGCTGGATATAACTCTAGGTCTTCCTCGGGTGTGGCAGATAAGTCGGGTGTTTGAGTGACGATGGGTTCGGCTATCACCTTTCCACCTGCTAAGTCATTGCCTAACAGCAACGAGATGCCTTCCAATGGTAATGTTGGTCGGACACCTACAACAACCGGTCCAGTAATGAGATTTGACTTTATGTTGATTAGATGTAGAGGCACATCTATACATCCAAGCTCTACGCCTCGTAACAGGATGCTCTTCCCAGTCGATGATGATTTAGACAAGGGCAAGATACCCTCTAAAAGTAACGATTGTGAGGCACCTGTGTCTCTCAAAATGGTGATAGGTCGTAGACTTGTAGAATCACCGGGTAGTGATACAAATCCTTCCGAAATGAAAGGCTTAAAATCCTCTAATAAAACATCAATTTTGGTTGATGCAGACTGGACTTGGGTCGAACTCTCGCTGGAGTCATTGACATCTCTAGGAGACGCAGTGGAGAAACTCTTTCTTGAGTCAGTAGAACATCTTGTGGATGTATTTGGAGAACTCTTGATGGAGTCATTGGAACATCGGGGTGATGTCTTATGGGAACTCTTGATAGAGTCATGGGAACATCGGGATGATGTATTATGGGAACTCTGGATAGAGTCATTGAAACATCGGGGTGATGTCTTATGGGAACTCTTGATAGAGTCATGGGAACATCGGGATGATGTATTATGGGAACTCTGGATAGAGTCATTGGAACATCGGGGTGATGTATTATGGGAACTCTGGATAGAGTCATGGGAACATCGGGGTGATGTATTATGGGAACTCTGGATAGAGTCATTGGAACATCGATGTGATGTATTTGAAAAACTCTTGTTTGAGTCATTGGAACATCGGCTCGATGTATTTGAAAAACTCTTGTTTGAGTCATTGGAACATCGGCTTGATGTATTTGAAAAACTCTTGTTTGAGTCATTGGAACATCGGCTTGATGTATTTGAAAAACTCTTGGTTGAGTCATTGGAACATCGTAAAGATGAATTTGAAGAACTCGCTGTTGAGTCATTTGAACACCGTGGAGACATTTTCGGAGAGTCTTGTACAGTCAATACATTTGAAACAGGTGGTGTCGAGGTATTCTTGATATGACTTGAGGATGAGGGAGTAAACCTCGACGACCACTGTACTGTGCAAGCGCTGACTTTTGAAGGAGCTTTTTCGTTTCTCTTCTTCAGTTTCCAGCAATCGTCAATTTTATGGCCTTCTCGTTTGCAGTAGGAACAAGTAGCTTTACTTGTAGTAGGTTTTCTGTCGTTTGTACTGCTGTTCTTGATGGAGTTGCTAGCAATGGACTCAGGCTGTTTGACTTGTTTTGGCTTGACATCCGTCGTATACTTGGCAAATTGATGTGATATTATATAATCGTCTGCCAACACTGCAGCCTTGTGCACATCTTCCTCGCCACGATCAGCTATATGCGTACGGACGTCCAGCCGCACACAACTCTTGAACTCTTCCATCAGCATTAGGTTCTTGAATTTGGCAAAGTCGGTGCCGATTTCCCTGGAAGTGAGCCATTTCTCAAAGCGTCGCTCCTTTTCCCGCAGGAATTCTACATGGGTTTGGCCATCCGATTTGCGACAATCCCTGAACTGCTTTCGGTAAGCTTCCGGAACAAGTTCATATGCCTTAAGAATTAAGGCCTTAACAACATTATAATCTTTTTGTTGTTCAATGGTCAAAGAACAAAATACCTCTGCAGCTCTACCAGTCAAAACTGTTAGCAGCAAAGTGGGCCACAAAGTTTCAGGTACATTAAAATTTTTCACACAAAGTTCAAATTGTGGAAAATAATTGTCAATTGTGGCTTCATTAAAGCGTGGAATTATTTTCAAAAATTTTGTTGCTTCAGCAGTATGACTGGCAGGGGAAGAATCTGGTCTTACATTAGCAGCTAACTCTAATTTTTTTAACTCTATTTGTAATTTCATTTCTATTTCTTTCTGCTCTCTCTGCTCTCTAGCCGCTGCAAGCTCTAATTCTTTTTGTTTAATTTCCTTCTGGGCTTCTATTTCCATTTGTTTTAATTTTATCTGAAGTTCTAAATCTGATTTACCCTCATCGGGTCTAAGGGTTTCTAAAAGGTCTTCAGAAAACACTTCCTCGTCTACATAATGGACTACAATGTTATCTCTGATTTCTTGTTTAAGGGCATTTGATTTTATTTTTAACCCTAAATGTTTAGAAATAAGGACCAGTTCCTTCCTAGTAAAAGCATCAAGCTCTTCCACAGAGGGATTTGAAAGAAAAACCTGAATATCCATGACTAACTAACAACTATTACAAGCAAAAAAAAATGTATACAATGTAAATATACAGTACAAAATCAGTACAACAAAAGAAACCTTAAGAGATTTTGGTCAATACTATTGATACTTTACTTCCGACTCTTTTAACCAAAAAAAATTTTGTTAAAGTCAACTTCGCCTTTACAAAATTACTCAAGTAAGACGAAAATAGGTTCAGAAAAATATCCGGGACGAAAGCCCTCAAACTTCTTTTGTCACGTATTACGAATTGAATTCTACTTTTAAATGGCTTGCCTAGGGGAACGTGACAATAGAATAGCAGTTGTGTCACTTATAATAAGTCTGAATTTAATCAAAGACTTACAATGAATAACAAAAAAAAATGACACAAGAAATCGGAAGGTAAAATATCAACTTAATGTTTAATCAAATATAAAGTTACAAGAAAGAAAAAATAAACATTTACTCAATACAGAATTGATGTGTTGACCAAAACCCTTTTACAAAAATGGCATGTAAAAATATTACAATACAAGAGTTTGAAAATGTAATTACAAATACAAGCAAGGCCTTTAAAAAAAAACTTACACGATCAAGTGGTATACCACGCACGGGTCGCGCAATGTCTCCGCTATTCTGTCCCACGGCTGTCTCCGTATGTCTGTCCGTCAACGTTACGCGAGCGGTCTTATATAATCTACCGCGCGTCGATATCTCGTATATTCTAGAACAGAAAGTCATCAACACCCAGATCTAGAACGCTCTTCAAAGAGACAGAAGAAAAAAAAACACCCTCCTTTCAACCAGAGGTACACACACAGGTCAAGGACCGGTCACTGTCTGTGTGGCTTGACGAATAATAAAAAAAAAACTTATTACACAAGGGGCAGACAACCTCCCCGTCTCTCGACCGCAACAGGTCAAAGAAGAAAAAAAACAATGCCTAGATACGTAACACATTAAAAAACATGAATTGGAGAAATAGAAACGAAAAAATAAATTTCAAATAGCCGATGCCAACAGCGTTGGTCCGACCTTTTTTCCCTATTTAAAATCAACGTCCTGTGCGTTGTTCCAGAGCCAAAGAGTTAAAAGCAGTTTACTTGTTCTTTTTATGCTCTTGAAACATGTATGCTTGACTAGCTAGAGACTGTGCTTAATAAACAGTCATGTGTTTTATTTCATATTTCAACACTATATCTATAGATTTTTAATTGTACAGATTATTCAGCCAAAGCGTGGCATATTTTTCTTTATTGGGGGGGGGGAGAAAGATTGAAAGTTGGCAATTTTTTGTTTGTTTTAAAATAAAAATCTAGCAACATTCATTCATTTTCAAAATTGTGTCACTATTTAAAATTAATACTATGGGTTTATTCAAAATATATACACATACCTCACATAAAGACACTTCTGGGGCTTGGGGGTGACTGAGGAGTTCAAATTTCGGCAAGATGATAGGTACAGGACAAAGGCTGTTGTTTGCCTTTCTTGACACAGCCAGAAATCTTGAAGCTAAGGAGAATGGTTTCGTACTATCTGTAAGATCATTCATTTCTATCTCTTGCTTTACAATATTTTCCTGTAAGACAAATAGTAAATCGCTTATAATATGAACACACTATTCAAATGGTAAAAGGGTACAGTGTAAATACTTAATTGAAAAGTAAAAACAAAATAATTATTATTATTCATGTTCTTCTTAATAATTTCTTAATTTTCTCTTTTGTTAAAAAAAAAAAGATACCAATCAGGAAAATCTAGTGCATCAAGGGCAAACAAATATGATGTTTATTAAATAATAGCTGGCCCTCACCTTTTCCCGCAAAAACAAAAAGTTTTATTTAATAGCTGTGTGTAATTCCACTTTAAGTTATAAAATTAATGTGGGATATATTTTTAGCTTTATCTGAAAAGAGCATGATTTTTAACATTTCTATTGTGTTAACGTAGCTAAACAAAGCCTTAAAGAGAGTAACTGACTGATGTAAAAAAAAATTTTAACTGAACAAAGAACATTAAAACAATTCATGAACAACATCTTACTATAAATTTAACTGTGTATTTCAAAATAAAGACAATTATGAACTAAAAATCTTATTGACTGTCAAATAGGATGATTAATGATATAATTTAATATAAATCAGTCCAAAATTAAAATGTTTAAGGCAGAGGGTTACACAAAATTAAATACAAATTTATAAATGTTTCTAGAAGAACAAAAATTTTAAAAGAGAAAAGTAAGTCACCTATAAATATCAAGCTATATAAAGCGCAGCTTATAAAGAAAAAATTAAATTCACTGTGGTGAAACATAAAATTAAAAACAAAATCAAGCTTTCTTTACTTGTAAAAAGGATAGAAAGTGTGGTCAATGAATCAACATGTGACTGAGAAACATGCTTCAAGATACATCTATTAGAATATTATTATGATAAAATTAGAATATTATTATGATAAAATTACAATATTATTATGATAAAACCAATGACAACTTTGTTTATATGTGTATGCTTAAGCTTTTGTTAATGGAAGTCTGTTTAGTTTTATAAAATGTTTATTAAGGTCCCAAAAAAATTAAATAAAAGTTCTCCGTGAAGAAATGAAAAAACAGTGATGTGAACATCTTGAAAAATTGGCTTTAGGGCTCTACTAAAATACCTGATATTCTAAGTTCACATTGAAATCTTGAGCACAGTTTTCTGATTGCTGTGCATATGATTTATCTCCGCTGTTCTCAATTTTTATCATTGGCACTTTGAAGTCTTGTTCTTCACATGGCTGTGTCAACAAATCTGTTTCATCCATTTCCTTCTTCACATGTTTTAAGACATTGCTCAGATCAAGAGTAGAGTCATAACCTGTACCAGCCATCCTCAGCAGTTAATGTATCTCAATTTTAACTTACTTATTGCTTTTTAAAAAAAAAAACTGGGGAAAAAAGCTTTAATTAATCAATTGAATTTCCCAAAAGTTTAGTACAAAAAATCTAAACCAGGTAGCCTTCCTTAGAATCTTAAGAGTTACTAGAGAGAGTCTAGATATATTACTTACTACTATTATTACTGGATTCTAGGTATGATCCTATTACTATACTATAGTACTATGTAACTATGTTATTATAAGTATAACTATAACTGTATAACTATTCTTCTTATGACTTATTATAGTTTATCACTGTATGATAGTCATACCATAGTATATCACTATTAATAACTAGTATCAGGAAACTATCTGGAAAGTATCTTCTAACTTCTAGATCTAGAATCTAGTACTAAGTTACTGGTTACTCCTAAATAGTAAAGTTAAAAGTAGTACTTCTACCTATTCCAGATGAGTTGTTCTAGTCCTAGTTAGCTAGTAGTAGTACTACTATACTACTACTAGTAGTACATCTATTAGTAATGATGATCTAGGTCTACTTATTACTTACGGCGGGTATGGTAAGTTCTTACTTTTTACTAGCTAGATTTCTAGATGATAGCAGATAGGGCTAGATCTACTTCAACTTCTGAACCTGTCACCTTCTGTATTTTGAGCAGTTACAATATTATCAATACAATACTGGTAAGGTCAGGTTTCGGCTGTCGGCCTCCATGTTATAATTAGCTGCCAACTATTACATAAATAAAATCTTAATAAATCTAGATAGCTTTATGGAATATATAGACCTATTTATTTAAATAGAAAATAGATGTACATTATAAATATATAAATGTGTAGTGTTTTTTTTTATAGAGTACCGGTACAGTATATTACATATGTGTGTGTGTGCGTGCTCGTGCGTGTGTTTTATATGAAATTAATGAGAGTTTAAAAAAAATACTTAGCCTACCAGGTATCTTATTAATGGTAAAACAATTAATGAGACATATTAATTCCACCACCCCCTCCTTTCTCATTCCAGACAGGGAACTAGACTAAGGTAGATTTACCGCCAGTACCAGCATTTTAGTTTTGAAAACGATTTTAAGGCGATAGAGGAGACAAGTGCACTCTGATACAATACCGCTAAAGCTTAAAATCTGTGAATGTGCACATTACTTTGCTAATCTTAGCTAAACATTAGATTTGCATTAGATAATAATCCATTTGATTTATTGGCTTGACCACATAACAGGAGTTGTTACAGATAAACAGTATCCATGCCACAGCAACAATTGCGTGGGAGGGTCAGCACAAACGTTACAAAGACATCCTTAAGAGTTCTCTTAAGGAGTGTGAGATTGTTGATCTAAGATTTAAAAAAAAAAAGGAAGGTGAGAAAAGAAGCAGGCATATCTGCAGCAGACCCAAGCAACCCATGCCATCTATGTGGTAGGCTTTTTTAAAGAAAAAATTGGACTCCATAGCCATCTTCAAATTTATAGAAAATGAGAAATAATCTCATCTTCAGCATCGAAGGAGGAGCTATATATATTTAAGCTAGCTGATCTGCTCATTAACTGTTTAGCTACCGGTTACATTAATGTGCCTCTAGATATAGGCTTAATGTTCATATTAACGGTTTAGATACCGTTCAGGTTAGGGTTAGGATAGAGTTAGGTTTATTTAGGTATGCAAGCTCCTGCGAATAACTATATAATAATAATTTAATTTATTAAGCGCTCTTAACAAAGCACTATAAACCCTTGCATAGCTGACTATTTTATGTGTCAAAAGAGTTGAGTCAAAGATAATTACAACATTAGTACCTGGACAAGTGGATCCTGGTAGTTGGTGATAAATACGAAATTAGTCGCATTCTAATTCTGTTCTAAAGTTGCTGCTCGGTGGTCTGGAAGTTCAACAAGAAAACAGAGACCACTTTCTCTTTCTACTGCGCCAAATACCCATATTGTTCATATCTCACAACCATCAAAGACATACCTGACTTACTAGGCGTCCCATTTCTGACCACTGGAGCAATACACCACAGTTGCGTTACGTAAGTCACACTCATACGACACTACACACACCAATCACCATTCACAAGAAGGGAGGGAAGTCATATGTGGAAAATGAAAGAATGTCAAGACGAGGGGAGGGAAGAGAAGTGGAGAAAGAAAACAAAGTCTTAATAGTAAAAAGGGGGAGGGGGAACAGACGTTAGCTAAGACGTCCAGGATGACATCACATCGAGACGATGGCGTTTTCGGCTAGCGGCTCATAAGGGGAGGGAAGCTAAACGACCTCTGTGACCCGAGGTTGAGTCTGCCTTGGTCCAATGAATGGAAAAGGGTGTGTGTGTTTACAGTACGTGGACTGGGTGACAAACTCAGCTCTGCTATTAGCATATGATTTTATTCTTTCTAACTCACAATCGACTGGTGTCTGGAAATTTAAGCTCCCAGTAATTTAGGCACCCGGGACCGGGAAATCAGGCACTTTTTGACAAGGCAGAAAATTAGGTACTCTTCAATTTAGCGCATGTTTTTTTTCCGAAAATACCAACAATAACTAATTTTCAACAGAATGTTCATGATTCGAATGAAAAGCTGACAAAACGAAAAAACATTCTATAATTTAGGCCAACACATCAAAGGATTATGGGGAGGGGAGATGATTCCCTGCTTAATGCTTTAGTATTTTTCAAAAAAAATTATATATCAAGTCGCTACCTCTCTCTAATGTAAAATTCAGCCACTCATAAATCATTAATAAATGCAAAGTCAAGTTTGAGAGTAGAGTATTGTCTTTTACCATTTCACCCCCCCCCCAAACCACACCTTAAACTATAAAGCAAAAGATTCCGATGATAGATACAGAGTCGGATCGGGTGTGATGATGATAAATATATAAATATAATCGCCTTATCCCCATCTACCTTAACCCTTAAGACGTGCTTGTGGAAGGGGAGGCAGAATTCAAAAATCTGTTCAATATTAATATTCAGGTAAATCTAAAAAAAAAACTTGAAGTCAAATTAGAAATATTTTTTTTAATTTCTAAGAATTATGACACAACTGCGGTCCAGTGTAAACATATTTTAATCAGGACTTAAAAGTCAATGTCTGTCTTTGACAAAATAGAGACTATGTATACTAAAGTAAGCAATGGAACTAGCAGGTTCTGTATAACAATGGCATATACATTTTGATAGTAATTTAATAAAAAGAAAATATAGATGAACAAAAAGTGCTTTTGCTATGATGAAAGAGATATATTATAGTGAACTTTTAGCCAGTCTTTCGCCCCGCTCACTTTTTGCATAAGCAGTAAGCAAGCACGGATAGTCACTCCAAAGCATGACCTTCATTGGCCTACAGCGACAAGAGTTCCCGTCTGATTGCACAACGCATATGGCACCCGTTACAGTAACATTCCCACCTGGACGTCATCATTCTAGGGTTAATCTATTGTTTCCCGATCAGATATCTCGTGTTTGTCCACGTATATAGCTCTACAACCCCCCTCCGCGAATCAGAAACCCCCCTTAGTAACGAACCATGCTGAGATTACTCCCTTAGATCAAGGAAGAGGAAGCGGGCAGTGAGTTGTGAGGTCGCCTTTTCCTCGTACAAGAAAAAAGTCACAGTAGGAAAAAAAAGAGTAGGCCTCAAAATAACCCACCAAAATTTCTTAAAGTACAACAGACAAATTGGAGACATAGAACTGGATTCTCAGACCATAGAACAAGTAGATAATTTTATATACCTTGGAAGTGTAGTCAGTGTATCGGGTGGAACGGGTGAAGACTTCAAACGTCGGGTAAATCTAGCACATCAGACATTTACTCAGCTAAAACCAACCTGGAAATCTCACATCTCAAACAAGACTAAAATAAGAATCTTTAATGTCAAGGCGGTCCTACTGTACGGTTCTGAAACATGGAGAACAACTGAAGCAACAACAAAAAAAGTACAGACCTTCATCAATAGATATCTGAGAAATATCTTAAAAATACACTGGTATGACAAAATAGAAAACACCAAACAGTGGGAGATGAGTGGACAGAAAAATATAGAGGTGCAGATCTTAGAGAGGAAGTGGAGATGGATTGGTCACACCCTTAGAAAAGATACCAGCAACAGAGCTAGACAGGCCTTAGAGTGGAACCCCCAGGGAACAAGACGTAGAGGAAGACCAAAAAGAACTTGATGACGCAGTATACTAGAGGAAGCTGAGAGGACCGGAAAGAGCTGGGAAGCCATTCAAAAACTAACAAGAGACTGTGAAGAGTGGCGTGTTTTTACCGAGGCCCTATGTTCCATGAGGAACTCAAAGGAAAGATGATGATGAACTTGGTTAATTTCATATCTATATACATATTTATATTACAAAGCTTATATCAACTCACTCTGGTAAAAATTTCGAACACCTTATTTCTCCAACAGGAACTGTCGAATCAAATTGAAACTTTACACAATTATTTAATTGTAACAAACCAAAAATAACCTATAAGTCAACAAATTATAGGTAATTAATTTTTTTGATTGATTTTGAAAAAAGGGAAATAAATTCTACATTATTGATATAGTTTTTTAAATGAAATTCTCCCCCCCCCTTTCTTCAGATAAGTTATGTTTTTTCAAAGTATTTTTTTATGATATATTTTGATTGTTACTATCCTTTAATAGTTTCCATTCATTATATTCATCATCCTTTTATTATTATTTGTATGTTGTTTTGGGTCCTTATGTTTATTTCATGATGTATGTAATGTGTTCAGTTGTTTCAGTCTTTGTGTTAACAATTGTAACAAGATATTTGTGTTATTAGGTTAGGAGTTGGTTACTATACATGGATATAGCAAGTTTATGAAACAGAGAAGTTCTGTTGTACCAGCAGCTTCTGAAGAGTGGGGGGGATTGAGTGTGATTTTCTTGTGATTGTGGTGAATGAGCATCACCTATACAGCCATGCAAAGTTTTGCTGGACATCCTGAAGATCTACTTAAGCCAGCGGTTCTCAACCTTTTATGCTCGGCGACCCCTTTTTACAATCCCCCACTTAGCCGCGACCCCCCCTCCGCACACACACACACACACACACAGCAATAGAAGAATAGACAATAACAATCCATTTTTTCTATGGTCTTTGGTGACCCCTGGCAAATCGTCAATCGACCCCCAGGGGGGTCGCGACATAAGGTTGAGAACCCCTGGCTTAAGCTGTCCACTTGACAATCTGAAGTTGAGACAACACAATCAAATAGATACAGCTTGGTATTAATAAAAAAGATTCAAACCACAACAACAGCAAAACAGATTAAATATTAAAATATTGAGAAAGTTACTTTGAAGTAGAATAACTTTTTTTCAACAAAATGATTGAACATTTAAAAAAAAATGAAACCTGTAATAATTGTGGGAAGCGTGGTCGAGAGGCTAAGTGTGCTTGAACTTAGCTTGTCTTGGCTACCTAGAAGGGGGCTTGAGGTTCGACACCTGACTCGGGCAGAGTTGCGTTTACTGAGCGCCTAAAGGCAGCACGGAAAACCAACTCCTAGATACCCCCTCCCCCCCCCCCCCCCCCCACAAATGAGATTGGACCAAAGCGCTCTGAGCATGCTATAAGCATGAAAGTAGCGCTATATAAAAGCTATAATAATAATAATAATTAATGCAAATCAATTAGTCTAAAATATAAAATAAGTTCCTTAGTAGTTATATATAACTGTAATTTTTTTCCACTTGATTAAGGGGAAACCAGTTATAATTAAAATAATGAATTCTCAAAAGGCAGATTTTCAGCAATGAGTCCAGCTTTTGTGTCAGTCTCCTGCCTCAGTCTTTTGTTTTTCCTGCAAAGATCAATCAAGTGCAAACAATCTGTTTCCATGTTGCACAATCTGGACATTTACTATGATAAGTGTGTGGTTACCTTGGTTAAGTTTTCACATTTTCAAGCAATATCAACTGAATGGTGTCTTTTCATTTTGACAATCTTAGAAATCCATTTGACAAAGTAATTTTTTTTAAAATTATGAGTTAGATGGTGATTTTTCAAATGTGACGATTGAGATAACTCTATAAGAAATATTAGACTTTCAATAGTTTTTCACTGGTATGCATCAACTGATGTCTTTTCAAATTTGCAGACTCAAAAAATACTTTTAGACATATTTGACATTTAAATGATTTTTCACCAGTGTGAATCAAAAGGTGATTTTTTAAATCTGATGATTGGAAAAATTATTTTAGACATATTTGACATTTAAATGGATTTTTTGAAAGTATGAAACAACTGGTGTATTTTCATACTTGAATGAATGTTAAAACCTTTTTGATATATTTGACATTTAAATGGCTTCTCACCACTATGTATCAACTGGCGTCTTTTCAAATTAGCAGATCGGAAAAATTCTTTTAGGCATATTTGACATTTAAATGTTTTTTCACCTGTATGAACCAAATAATGATCTGAAGATTGTAAAAAAATCTTGAAACATATTTGACATTTGAAAGCTTCTTCATCACTATGAAACACCTGGTGCCTTTTCATATGTGTAAGATCACTAAAACTTTCTTGACATATTTGACATTTGTAAGGGTTTTTCGCCAGTGTGTAACAAATTATGTTTTTTCAAATCTGCAGTATTAGAAAACTCTTTTAAACAAATGTGACATTTTAGTGGTTTTTTACTAGTATGTATCAACTGGTGTCTTTTAAAATTTGAAGACTGGGAAAATCTTTTCAGACATATTGAACATTTGAATAGTTTTTCACCAGTATGAACCAAAAGGTGTTTTTTCATAAATGAAAGATCTGTAAATCCTTTTTGACATATTTGACAAAAAAATGGTCTTTCACCAGAATGTAACAATTGATGTTTTTTCAAACTTGAAGAATGGACAAATTCTTTCATGCATATATAGCATTTGATTGGTCTTCCAAAAGTATGCAACAAACTGTGAGTTTTCAGGCTTAGGTGAACAGTAAAACCTTTTTGACATATTTGACATTTAAATGGTTTTTCAACACTATGTATCAACTGATGTCTTTTCAAATTAGCAGATCTGGAAAATTCTTTTAGACAAGTTTGACATTTGAATGTTTTTTTAGTAGTATGACTTAGTATATGATTTGTAAATCTTATAGAAAAAGAAAATTCCCTTAGACATATGTTACATTTGAATGGTTTTACACCAGTATGAATTGCCTGGTGACTTACTAACTGTGCAGGTCGAGTGAATTCTTTGAAACATATGTGACACTGGTTTCTTTTAGTTTGATGGGAAGAAACAAAATTAGTCTATATTTCTTAAAACTGTTTCATCTGGATGGCACTGTTCTAATTTAACTTGTATAGTTTCAGTCTGTACAGAGTTTTCAGAAGTCAATTCTTTGATTTCAGAAGTCATTTCTTTGTTTTCAGAAGTCATTTCTTTGTTTTCAGAAGTCATTTCTTTGTTTTCAAAGGTCATTTCTTTGTTTTCAGAAGTCATTTCTTTGTTTTCAGAAGTCATTTCCTTATCTTCTTCAGTGAATTGCATCTCCTGAGATTAAAAAATTAAAAAGTCAAATTATTCTTACTTTAACCCTTAAAAAAAAGAAAGGATTCTGAAATATTTCAATCTAATTAGGATTATGTTTTAATATATAGTTGTCTACAATTATTCAAAATACTGATATTCTAAAAGGGTCGGTAAGAAACATATGAACATTATATGGAGCTCTGAAAACATAGTCCATTAAATGAATTTAAAATTTGAACGTTGGAAGACATCTTTCTTATTTAGAAAATTGAAAAAAAGTTTTACTTATATATGCCAGTGTTTAGAATGACTTGCAGACAATGGATGCTGGTGGAAATAGTTTCCCTTGAAGTTGGGAAGGGTCTAGCAATTCTGAAGTGACACAATTTAACATAGTTTATACATGAAAATGTATATGAATTAGAGCTATCAGATAGATCTGCTATCTTCATCTATGGGAGACATGTTCAAGATAACATAATCTTTTGCAACAATAGAGCCTTAGACATTATCTTTCCAATATCAATTCTGGTTAGAGATATGATCTCTTTAGAAGATATGTACATGCATGCTGTGTAAGGGATAGTGCCTTACAAGTGTTCATGCTCATGTTACATGTATGCAGAACAGTTCTCACTATCATAAAACAGTGTGCTCATCAATCAGGAATGTATGTTATTTCATATATCTATATAGATTTGTACTTTTAAAGATTATTCAGTCAATAATATTTTTTTTTTAAGAGAGGGAGGGGCCAAAGTAGACTAATGTTTTTGTTTTGTTTTTTAGAGTCTAGTAACACTCAATATTTTAAAAAATGTGTGGCAGTGAAATTACTGAAAACTAAGATAGGTTTAATCAGTTATGTATACATACCTCACTCAAAGACACTTCTGGGACTGGAGTGCGTCCAAGGAGTTCCAAATTTGGCATGATGATAGGTACAGGACAAAGGCTGTTGTTTGCCTTTACTGACACAGCCAGAAAACTTGAAGCTAAGGAGAATGGTTTCGTACTATCTGTAAGATCCTTCATTTCTATCTCTTGCTTCAAAGTATTTTCCTGTAAAACATGAACAAAAAAAATGAACTTAAGCAATGACTTACAATATAGACTAGATATTCAAAGAATTAATCAATGACTTATAATATGGACTAGATATTCAAAGGATTAAAAGGTAAAGCACTTAATCAATGACTTATAATATGGACTAGATATTCAAAGGATTAAAATGTAAAGCACTTAATCAATGACTTCTAATATAGACTAGATATTCAAAGAATTAAAGGGTAAAGTCAATGTTTCTCTATAAAGTAGAAGAGCTATAAAATCATTCAGTTTTTCTTAATACGTCTAGTGCATAACTTATATGTTTCTGGTGTTTGACCAGGTTTGAAAGTTTAGTTATTATATCCTAGTCCAAACATCCTGCAGGATATGGGGGGGGGGGGGGGAGAGGCATGCAAGATTCAAACCTAGGACCATCTAGAGTGCATATCACATGACAAGGCAGCCATCATGATTCATGACAACAATTTCTAGGTTTCATTATCAGCATAAAAAGAAGTTTTAAAATTGTCTTCAATACATTTGTCTTTTGACACACAAATCTGCTTTAAATTGTATACTCATTTCCCAATTATATTTTATAGAAAAATAAATGGGATTTACAATGGTACCAAGAACTAATTGAAAAACATATTCCATTTCATTGTCAGATTAAAAAAATTTTTAAATGTTGAAATTGCATTATGATTAAGACACATATATTCTTAGTTAACAATACCATTAAAATGCTGGCCCATTTTTCATTCAAATAAATCTAGATATTTAGATCCAGCAATAATTATGTATCATATCCACATTCACTATGCTAAAAGCTCTCCAAAATCTTTGGAATAATTTATGTTTAACTTTTTCTTACTATTCTTCAAGAGTAATAGAATTATAAAGATTTAGATGTAGATTATAATTATAAATAAACTGATTTACTTTTCTCAATAACATTTTTAATTTCAAGACTTAAACTGGCTTTACCTAATGTACTAGCCTTTCAGACCCTAAGCTGAGGCGGAGATTGGACAGATATTAATGAGAGGACATTGGCTTCTACCATTAATAGAAAAGCATTTTTTAAGACTTTTTAAACAAATACACACATATCCTTGAGTATGATGTTTATTTATAAATTTAATATCCTCTGTCTTATGATCACGAGTTCTACCTGAAAAGATTATAAAAAAAAAGCAATGTGACCTTTTGAAAAATCTGTTTTGGGTCCCTAATATAAATACCTGATATCTAAAGTTCATATTAGAAGCCTGATCATAGTTTTCTAATGGCTGTGAATATGAATATCTCTTTCTGTTTTCTCTATTTTTAACATTGATACTTTAAAGTCTTTTTCTTCACATGGTTGTGATAACAATTCTGTCTCTTCCATTTCCTTCTTCACATGTTTTGAGAGTTTGTTCAGATCAAACGTAGAGTCATCCTTGGTATCAGCCATCATGTCAAGCTAATGGGTCTAAAAGTTCCTTGTTCAGAAAAAAAATGTTTAATTAATATTTTTCTCCACAAAGGTTAGCCCAAATTGTTTAAAAAAGAAAATAGGATATGTTGGAAATTATAGATAAAACAAAAGACATCACAGTTTTCATGATCGGTAAATTTGGCATGCTGCGCTGTGGCATTATTTTTTTTAAAAATCAAACATAATTTTAAAAAGGATCTTAGAATTGTGCTAAACCAAGATCTTTCTACGTCATTGAGATGCCACAGATAACTGTATTTCAGAAAAACAACATACATGCATTCATTCTCTAATTTTATAAAATTGCCATTATCTTGTCTTATAAAATACAGAAGTTACTTCAAAAAAGAAGATGATTATGTCCTAGGCGTCATGCATCTATTCATGCATGTTAACCAATGACTTAAATTCTATCAAGTCACAGGTTTTCCTTGCTGGCTCAGGCAACCCATTCCATGCTCTAATAGCACTAGGGAAGAAGGAGCATTTGTATACATTTTTCATAGCATATTTCATTATATTGGCATATCACCATATGAAAGGAGGAATGTTAATAGGTGTGTATTATTATAATTATATATTATTAGATCTAGATCTATATATAATATAGTATAACATAGATATACTCAGATAGAGATATACCTACTAACCTAGTGACTAGATTAGTAAATCTTCTAGTAGAACTTCTAGTATGTAGATCAATTTAATTATATCATTTTTTTTCATGCTACATTATTTCCTTATCTTATCTTATATAATACAGAAGTTACTTCAAAAAAGAAGATGATTACGTCCTACGCGTCATGCATTTAGTCATGCATATTAACCAATGACTTAAATTCTGCCAAGTCACTCAGGCAACCCATTCCATGCTCTAATAGCACTAGGGAAGAAGGAGTATTTGTACAAATTTGTCCTAGCATATGAACACTACATCTAATACTAATAGTTGAGTAATAGATCTATATTATTACGTCTATAATATTAGGTAATTTATAACAATAATTAATAACTACATGTATATTAAATAATAATTAATAATTAAATTAAAAGCCAAAAGGCTAAGGCTAGGCTTGTCAGCCTTGTCTTTGTTACATCAATTGCTAATAGAAAAGCTCTTATTTTCCTTTCATGATCATAATTCCTATGAAATATTACCACCTTCTAGATCTAGATCTATCATAAATCTGAAATTACTAGTTTACCAAAATAGGCGCAAAATCTTAATAGACAGTTTTTTATTTATTATAACACCTAGGTATTTTGCGTTTTTAGTCTGTGTTACTGGTTTACCATGAATAAGATACGGAATTAATTTGTTTTAGTTTTTTGGTTACTCTTAACAACTGACATTCTCGTAGGTGGAAAGACATGCTCCAATTTGATTCCCATTTCTCTAATTTATCTAATTCTCTTTGTAAAATATCTGTCTTGTGTTGTTTTTTATTGTTCTATATATTATGCAATCGTCTGCAAATAATCTGACTTTTGTTCCTGAAGTAATGCAATTTGGTAAATCATTTATGTAAATTAAGAATATTAGTGGACCTAAGACTATTCCTTGAGGTACACCTGAGTTCACTGTTATCGGTGTTGATTTAGAGCCATTTATTATTACAGTTTGTTCTCTCCTTATCAAAAAATCTTTAATCCACTGATGCAATGGACCATTTATGCCGAAATATTTTAATTTTTTAAGCAAACTATGATGGTGAACTTTGTCAAAAGCCTTGGAAAAAATGTAGTAAGATGGCATCTATTTGTTCACTATTATCTAAACCTTTTTGAAAAATCGTAAGCTCGTAACCGCACAGACTGGAGTAGCCTAGTTCTTCCTCTCTCATGTTATTGTCCCCTTCTTCCTTCGTGCAGAATGCCTCATTCATAAAGAATGTGGTCTACGGTCTCAACGTCTTCGATGCATAGTAGGCACTACTCTCTGAAACGCCTTAAGTCGATCAAGGCCGGTCCTAGGCAAAGGCAATTAGGCAGACACCTACAGGGCCGCCGGTTGGTGAGAGCCTCGCGCGGGACTCTATGGCATTTTACGTCTCCAGAGAATCTTTTCCCTTTGCAACTTTGTGTGTGAGGCCACAGGTAATCACCAGGCATTTTCATCCTTCTTCCTGCTTCTGTTGTGTATGGCATCTGCAATCCGAGACCCTTCCTTTATGCTCCATGTGGATCAATCCAGTGCTACTTTTCCCCAGCTGCTAGTGTCGATTTTGGGGTCTCCATATTCACTTAGGTTAGTAAGGCCTCCATATATACTTTGCCCAGGACCTCCACTTACCTGAGGTCGGCCATGCCGAAGTAAACGCCTATCGGGAAATGTCCGACACTGAACTGGTCGCCCCCACCTCCGTTACATAGATGTAATAAAACGGAACCTCAAATCAGTGAACATCAATACTGACCATTGGGAAGACAGATCTAGACCGCACCAGATGGAGAGACAGTGACCAAGAAAGCTATGGATAGCGAAAGAACATGGGCCTCAGCCCTGGAAGAAAAACGGTCAATGCGAAACATGGCCAGCTCCTCTACCACCGAAGCGAAAGCCGCCTTAACCTGCGCTATTTGTGGACGGGAGTGTCTCTCCAAAATAGGGCTCCACAGCCACATGAGGAAGTGTGCTCTGAGATGAACCATAGTCGTTCTACGACTGAAGGAGGCCAATGACTAACCTCATAACATCGGGAACGTTAGTGGTTGCCCCTTGATATATTTGTTCGAATGTGTACATACTAACGAGAATTCTGTGTCTATAAGAAATGTCTATAAGAAATGTCTAGACCTAACACCAATAAGAAATAGAGGTCTTGTGTTGTTTTTGTTTATCACTCAGTACATGGATTGAAGCAAGACGCTCCACGTGCCCTTATTATAAGAGCACTAGTCGACCGGCGGCGTAGCATACGCCGCTATTTTGCATAGCCGGTCTTAGGCCACTGCAACCTCTGCGACCGCAGTGGGCCCCCACTTTCAAAGGATCCGCACTTTCATAGGACCTGCGCTAATTCAAGGTGTATACATTATTTAATTAAACAATTTTTTTTAACTTAAAACAGATTTCCCGCGACCTCATGTCGATTTACTAGGAGGTCAACAATTCTCAAAGACAGATTGAAACATTTGGTAATTCTTGCTATTGAGCGGGATCTATGTAGGAAACAGAATTATTATGATATATTGTATGACTTTGCTATACGCAAGGCTCGTAAAGTAATTCTGTACATAGTAAAGAATGAATAAAATGCAAAGACGAATTTATTTTCTAATACAAACTCTTAAATTTCACTTATTGTCCGCTTCCCTACCCAAACTTGTCCCCGCGAAATCCGTTTCGAATAGGGCCCCACAATGCTTAAGTCCGGCCCTGCTATTTAGTGTTTGTAAAATGTTTTACATGTTTTGGATGTTCCTTCAGAGTTGTAGATTTACTTTTTAGTCCAAATCTCCCGCAAGACGAAAGGGGATGGGAGCGGGCAGGGTTTGACAGTCCAGCACGCAGCCATCCGTAGCGACGTGTGAATGTTCTCCCCTTCTCCCCCTCTTGTTATTTCGTGGGATGACTATCAGCAGAAATAAGAGAGTGATCTTTCCTTTACTTCTTGTTTGACCTGTTTAGGGAAGAAGAGAATTATATATATAAAGATAGATAGATATTGTAAAATCTTTTATAATACATACCTTACTGCCATTCATAAGATCCATATGGTCAGCCCACCACTGGACATCATCTCATGCTCATCTTAACTCTGCCGTGGTCCGGTCTGGGGCATAGGCCAACAAACCAGCTTCCACAGGGCCGATCTGTTCTGGGCGAGTCTCTCCAACTGTCTATACGTCCTGCCCATTTGCTTGGCATCTGCTTCCAAATTGCGGTACCATGCATTCCTCTTTCCTTGTGGGTTCCAGGTGAGGCCCATCCATTGCCGTCGTCTCTAAAGGATATCTACTTATATTGGCAGCTGGTTTGTCAATTGACTCTACCACAGTTCCTCATTCGAGAACTTCTCTATACAACGGATCATAAGGATCTACCTGAGACATGTATCGAAAACAGAGTTTGTGAGATTAAATAGTAACAATGACAATGTCTTCAATTCCGAAGATTAAGGATGAGTGCAGTGTTTCACATGGCCACTCAAACCCATTTGCGGCCTGCATATTTTTCCACATCTGATGCAGATGTTAAATCAACTAGCCAACTGTTAGAAAAAGAATGAGCACTGAGATTGTCACTGAGCGCTATAACTTTGTTACAGTTTCAAAAACTTGAAAAGCTTTCCGGATGGTATTTGGTATTCCATATACTGTAAAATTGGACTAAGAATCTAACACTTAAGTTATAGGCCTACATCAGCATTCGACTTTTTTTTTTTTGAAATCCAAAAAAAATATTCAATTGTAAAGTTGGCAGCATCACGAAAACTCTCGTTATGAAAAAAAAAAATTGCTATTTAGACAAGGGAGGTTAATCTGAATTATTTTTTCCATATTGACCACATTCAGGTTTGATAGCTCAATATGATGATATTCAGATCTAAATTTTAGATTGTAGATGTAGTATTCTATTTAAATCTAGATGTATAAGATCTGTAATAATTTGAATTCTTGCGTTCCTATGTAAGTCATAGCAATTTAATATCTACAACTGGCTCAAAGTTTTGGTTTGGAGTATCAGATTGGAGCGGCATAGCGCCGTAGCCTTGCTTGGCATTGGCTTAGATTTAGACGACTTAGACTTAGTCTGACTTAGATAGAAGTTAGAGTTAGGCCTAGGCTTTTTTTTAGGGCTTGTCCGCCTTGGCTGAAGGCAGTGAGTATAGGACTTAGACTTAGGCCAGTCACACCTCGCAGTACTAGATCTAGATCTATGTAGAATTATCTATCACAGACTCAGTGAGGTGGATTGCTTTTATACAAAAGTTTGTATAATAATTCATTTACATCCAGAGAACTTGATAATCATAATGACTTTTTATTAATGTTGTGATGAACCGAAACATTATCATTAATGATAATTAATCAGATTACCGAATTTTCAATTTAGAGTCTCTGGATTCTACTAGAGTCTAGATTACTCTAGATCTACTATTAGATAGCTAGTCTAATCTAGTATTTAATTTAAGCTTTACAAATAAGGCATAGACTAGACTAGTAGTGATAGACTAGACTCAATCAGACTCAAGATATCTAATTCTAGTAAATTCTAGTATCATCTAGAATTCTAGATCTATATGTCTGTATTGATTATATTATATATAATATATTTATATATTATATTAATTATATATATATTTTAAAAAAAGAATCTAGAGTTGATCTAGAATCTATAGGTAGATAAGATCTTATCTTATATAATACAGACGTTACTTCAAAAAAGAAGATGATTACGTCCTACGCGTCATGCATTTAGTCATGCATATTAACCAATGACTTAAATTTTGCCAAGTCACTGTTTTTTTCAGGCAACCCATTCCATGCTCTAATAGCACTAGGGAAGAAGGAGTATTTGTACAAAATTTGTCCTAGCATATGGGACGAGGAATGTTCCTTTAATTTTGGTGTCTTTCAGAGTATTTTATTAGATTTTGTTTTTGTATTTGAAGATTATGGTTCAGTGTTTTATGTATAATTGCTACTTTACTTTTGAGTCTTCTGTCCTGAAGGCTTCCTAAATTTAGTGATTTTACTAATGGTGTTACTCTAGTCAAATGTGAATATTCGTTTGTTATGAATCTCACTGCTCTATTTTGTGTTTGTTCCAGTTTCTTAATGTTTTCTTGAGTTGAGGGGTTCCAAACGGTGGATGCATATTCTATTATTGGCCTAACCAAGGTTAAATAACATTTTAGTTTTATGTTCTTATTTGATTTATAGAAATTTCTTTTAATAAACCCTAATGCTTTGTTTGATTTTTTTATAGTTTCATCAATATGTGGATTCCATGACAGTTTTTCATTTATTATAACACCTAGGTATCATGGGGATCAGAATTTAATGACTGATTTTTTGCTTTGATTTTGTTTATTTTAGGTGAGATTTTAATACTAAACCATCACTTGTCCCAGCACAACCAAGGGGGTTTGAGTTTAAACCCCCTACCCTTGGGTTTTGAGTTTTAAAAACCCTAACAGGGGGTGGGGGGTCGAGTTTAAAAACCCCTACCAGGGGGGTTTGAGTTTAAAACCCCCTACCATGGGTTTTTGCAGTTAAATCCCCCTCTTCTATAAAACAAAACAAAAAAATGCAAACAAAAAATCCCCAAATTCCAAGAGCACAGTTAAGGTACATTGTGATTTTAAAACCCCCTCCAAAATTTACGATAACCCCCCTCTTCAATATTAAAAAAAACAAATTACACACACAAAATTCTATGAGCATACCCAAGGAGGTTTTGAGTTTACCCTCCTTCCCCCCCCCCCCCCCCCCCCCCCCCCATCTTCAATAGGGTTTGAAGCTAAAAAATACCTCTTCAATATAAAAAAAGCTAATTACGCACTCAAAATGTTATGAGCGTAGCTAAATGGGTTTTTGACACAGTTTTGAGTTTAAACCCCCCTTCAGCGGTGTTTGATGCTAAAAAATACCTCTTCAATATTAAAAAACAAAACAATTACACACCAAAATTTTTTGAGCGTAGGCAATCCTATTGGGGTTTTAGGTTTAAACCCCTCTCCAACAGATGGCTTTTTTTTTTTTAAGTTTAAAACCCCTCCAGATGGTTTTCTGTTTAAAATTTCCCTTCAAATTATTCTAAAGCAAACTACAGTTACTAAGTTCTATTACCATAGCTAAATGAGGTTTTGAATTTAAAAAAAACTCCAGAGATTTTTTAGTTTAGACCCCCAATAGATGATTTTGACGATAAAACTTCCCTTTTTGATAGAAAATCTAAAGCAAACTACAGTCACTTAATTCCAAGAGCATATTCAAGATAGGTTACACATTTCTACCAGTGGCGGGGCTCCATTAATAAAGTGCATTGAATAGTCATCTGCCGAAATTGAAAAACACTAAATGTGGCTCAACAAAGATGGCTAATACAGATTTTAGGAGTCCGTTATAGTAAGATTGTGATAGAGCGTCGTATGAGGTTTGCGGGGCATGTTCTCCGACAAAATGAATTACGCATAAGAAGAGTTGCGATGACATCCTAGTACAACTTGGCGCAACACATTCATGGAGGTCCTCAGAGCAGGTGAGAAGAGGCTTCAGACATTACCAGTGACAGGTTTTTATGGAAACAGCTTGATGGCAAATGCGCCAAACGGCGCAGGAGGGTATAACTCAGTAAGAATAGCACATTAGGTTTTTGAAATAAAACTTTTTAATAGCAGGAAAATGCACTGTAGATACCTCAGAATATGTATTTTTTGGCTTTCAATACCAGAAATAGTGCTTGGCGATGGGGCTCCGTCCCGCGATGGGGGAGCTCCCCCAGACCCCCTTGCTATCAATGGCAGGAATCTACAATTTTTCCACTAATTCCGGAAAGAACCTATTCTAGGGCACAATAAACGTCATCTGTAAGAATGAAGGGTCAGAATGTAATAAAGACTATGTACACACACACACACATAAATACATATAAATTTTTTTCGCCGGGGGGGGGGGGGGGAAATCCTGGCTACGCTCATGGATAAGATAAAGATAGATGATCATCATCGTGTCTTAAGAGAATTTACTTCAGAAAAGAAGATGATTACTAGATCTATGACTGTGTCCTATGCTACACTTGTCCCTAGAAAATAATAGACTCTAAAGTCTAAATTAGTCTAAATATAGATCCAGTGACATTCTAGAAATCTAGAGTCTAGAATACTCGTAGATCATAGATCTATTCTATTAGATAGTTATAGTTAGTATAGATCTACTATGATCATCTGGATCTCTATAGAGAGATGAAGGGGATTTAACAAAAAAATGGATTTAGCAAACTAGATCATCTAGTACATCTAGAAATCTTAAAAATTATAATTTACATTAAATATTGTTCGAATCTCACTATCCAGACTCTCTGCAAACTGCACCACATGACACCATCAACTTAAAGAACTTAACATCTCAGGGCTCCCAAGTAACTTAACAGTTCAATAAATTACAGCCAATACTGTACAATTGGCATCAAAGTAACACAGACTGTACAAAAGCTTCACACTCCGACGTATCAACTCTCTGTATCAATTCTCTTCCTAGACTTGCACTTAATTCTCTGTTCCGGACCAACTCCACCTAGACTGATTCTTGACTCAGACTTCGACTAGTATTTGTGAAGTTGCAAGGTAACGTGAACCCACTTGACTCTGACACCTTATATAGGGTCCCTACTGGCCTTCTAGAACCAGATAAAACATTGCTTGACCTTTCTGGTTAATTAAATGACCACATCCCTCGTGATGCTTCTGAGCTCTATTCACAACAGAGATCCTTCTCCAACTGTCTTGACTGACCATCAAAATTCGTAATAGTTGACCGCTTGTCTAGCGCTGGCCTGGGGCGATTTGCGTCGGCTGCCAATATTTAATATTCTTTGGATCACAATATTGAGATTCTAGTTGAATTTTTTCAATTAAAAACATTTTTACTCTTTACTTTTATGAAATTTTTTTCCTTTTTTTTTTTTTTTTTTTTTGAATCAGTTCTAATCAAAGATTCAAGTTGTAATTGGAACTTAACAAACCAGAATGTCTACTTGTGCATGTAACTTACTTGTCTTGTTTGGAAGCCAGACTGGTACTGCTCAAGACTGTGCTGAAAAAATTGTCAGAGAAGCAAAAAGGAGACATTTTTCATCGAGAGCTGTAGCCATGGACTTGTATAACATTGTAAGTGAAGTTAACTTGTACCAAAAACAAAATTTCTGATTAAAATAAAAATTAACTATAATTTATATATATTTATATATATATATATATTTGTGCTAATTAGTGGGTTTATTCTCATTAAGTAAAGTTTATTCTCATTAAGTAGATTCTGCTGATAATTTTGGTGTTCATCTATACTATAAAGTAGAAAGTAAGGTGTATGTATGTATGTTACGAATAGAAATCAAAATCGTTTGACCAATCTTGATAAAAAACTTGGCATAAATGTTCCTTGGGTACTAACTTAGACCATAATGTATGTATTGTAGCCATAAAACTAACTTAAGACCCTCAAAAAAAAAAGTTGAACAACTCTATGAAAGCATTATAAATTCATTGATCAAGGCTATGTTTACCAATGTTTACATGAAAAGATCTAGATATAATTTTAAGAACTACACTTTGCGCATAAAGTTTTTTACTTTGACACATGAAAATACAAGATATAGTCTATTGATTTCATTATTTAATAAAATTAAGCTTCTATTTTGTGTTTCAAAAGCATTTTTACATAAATTCCTTCCTTATATCTGCGAATTTAGAAGTCCTGACGTGCATTCTTTCATTAGACATTACCGGAAAGGTTACACATCTCTCTATTCCTAGGTCTAAAACACTCATTCAACTCTAAGATGATAGAACTTCTCTTCGCAAAGATAGTTTTATACTTTGACAAATGAACATACTAATTATAGTCCATTCATTTCATATTTTAATCAAATTAACATTCAAATTTGTTTTTCAAAAGCATTTTTACATGAATGAAACTCTATTCTTAATATTGCATGAATTCAGGTCAATAAGCTATTTTTTAGATCCATTCATATTTTTTTATTCATGAAATCATGCATTCGCTTTACTTATAACATTATTGTTTTCTTTAATTGTTTCTAATGCACCATATCAGTGACTATATCTGCAATCCGCGAGTTAAGACCTGCGGGCAGCGGGTAATATCTGTCTAATATATAATTTTAAAAAATAATACAGTTTAATATTTAAATTACAAAATCTTGTTTTAAATCTAGTTCCTGACAGGATCATGAAATTAAGTCCTCCCTATTTTCTCACAGCAAATATTTAGTGCTGGCACCTGTTAGGTGAGCAAAGATGTGATGTAGTTTGCCCACACACACAAGTGAACAACCTTTTAAAGCTGGATAGTTTTGTTGACACTTTAACTCCTTTTGTATAATTAAAAAAGAACAACTGTTTTCTGGGGTATACTAAATCAGGATCAGGTTCAGCATCTTTAATGAAAATGCTTATTGAGAATTTTAATGTTACTTATACAATTTTCCATCCATTGTAATTGTTTTACTGTAGAGTATCGTAGGTAGCTGTTATAAATAATAAAACAATTAACCTAAAACATACCCTGTCTTGTTTGGGTTTCATGCACTAAATGAACTAACATTCTCACAACAAATGACAAAGACATATAAACTGAAAAAAGTAAAACATATGATAAATCACATTCACTGCAGAATAAATCAGAATAACTTTTTGGGCAAGCAGTTAGAAGATAAAATAATATTTAATTATGAAAGTAAAGAAAAGCCTAAATGATTTAATTTGCATAGTTTTTTGTTGTTGTTTTTTTTTTGACAGGCTAATCTTCTTAATGAGGAACTTGTTGTGTTTGTATGTTCCACTACTGGACAGGGTGACCCTCCAGACAACATGAAGGTAACTGCTTTGACTACATTCTTGTAAAGACTATAAAGTAAAGTAGCAATATTGCAGAAAACACTGAACCATAACTTACACAAAAAGCAACAATCTAATAAAGTACTGGTACTCAAAAAGACAAAAATGAAGGCAACATTTCTTACTCTGTAACCTAAGATCAATTTAAACAGTGGTGCTTCTTCACTAGTGCCTTTAGAGCATGGAATGAGGTGGCAGAATCATCTAGGAAAACCGATTTAGTACAGTTCAAGTCTGTAATTAACAAGCCAAAATGTTGTTTTTTAACTAAATTTCTGTTGTGTTGTCTTTATATGAGAAAAGAGTCCTTGTAATCACAACAAATTTCTGTAAGGATCAATAAAGCAGTCTTAGTCTTAGTCTTAAGTATTGCTCTTCTTGTTCAAATGTAAAAAAAAAAAAAATTCTGTTTCCAGACATTTTGGAAATTTTTGTTAAGAAAAGATTTACCTGCTACCTCATTGACTAACATGAAATTTGCCGTTCTTGGACTAGGAGACTCATCCTACCAGAAGTAAGTCAACAAATTGTGTGCATACTTTAAAATACTTCAAATCAAGAATATACCGGTATATGCATAAATGAAATTTCAAAAGACTTAATTTAATTACTTTAGGAATTTACATTTGCTATTAAAACTTAATAAAATCATGAAAGGATTTAAATGCTTATTAGTTTCTGTAGTCATAATTTTTATAAATATTATAAATAGCTTCATAGACTATCACCCTATTTGACTGAACAGGTACAACGTGGTGGCCAAGCGTTTGCAGAAAAGATTAGAACAACTTGGAGCTTGTTCTATATTGAAGCTTGGTTTAGCAGATGACCAGCATGACCTAGGGTAGAGTATTGTTGTAGCCTTGCTGAAATCCAGATGTGTATGTGTTAATGTTGTGGTGTATTTATAAATTAAGAATGATTAGATAAAAGTACAAATGTGCATAAATATATTCACAATGAAAACACTTTTGGATCATTTGTGAATATTACTGAAAATTATAAACAAGTTTTGTTTGTGATTCTCTAATCATTTTATTTAATTAAAAACCATGATATAATCATTAATCATAATCACTATGCTTAGAATGAAATGTGAATAAATGTTATCTAAGAATGAAAATAAAGCTTCAGTATGCAATTCTGTGTTGGGCTATTTTTGGTTGAAATGTATTGATTTTTTAAAATGAAATTACCTTTCAGAATTGATGCAGTCATGGGTCCATGGTTAAATGACCTCTGGGAGGCTGTGTTGCGATTGTATCCTTTGCCTCCAGGTGTTGGGATCATTGAAAGTGATGTCTGGTACGTTTTAATTTTCTCTCTATTAACTCATGGCCTGTCCTTCCTTCATGTTAGGGTAAGTTTAGTAACGTCCATTTAGAATTTTATAACCAAACAATTTAAAACAGTAAAAAGGTTAAGGGATACAATGGTATTGACTTTGTAATTTTATTGTAGAGCTTTGATTTTTTTTTTTTCTCATAATAATGATTATTTTATTAACATTTTCATCAAAATTTATTGCTAGAAATTGACATTTGTTTTAATGAATATTGCAAGACTAAATTATACAATGAAACAGATATATCCAGACAGCCTCATTTTTCTTTTATAACATGGCTGATTTAAAAAGAACAAGAAACAATCATTAGTCTATTGCTTATGTATTAATGATGGGCATGAATGTGTGTGTCTGACCTTAGTGACTGCTAGGGAGGGATTGTAACCATATCGACTGGCTGTACTAATGAGTTGTTGATAGCAGTGTTTTGTTTGGTTGTCTATATTTGAACGAGTAAGGTGTTAGGAACATGTACACCTAGGATCTATATAAAGGCTTGTAGTTTATGAATAATGTTAGTTGTTCTAAGCTGATTAACAAACAAGTTTCTTTATTTTGTTGCTGTGTATTTATCAACATTATCATCATTATTATCACCATCATCATCATCTTCAGCATCATCACCATCATCATCAACATCATCATCATCAAGCTTCATTTAAGTGAGGGCTTGAGAAGTTCAAATCCTCTCCTGGACAGAACTCCTGCTGTCTTGTGTAGTATAAAAACCTTCTTCTAAAGTTTCATACATCAGAGAAACTTTCTTTTTTCATTTCTTTCAGCCCATCACCAAAGTATAAGGTGTCGATACTGGAAACTGTCATGCTAAAAGATTCAGAGAATGTGAAAGAAAATTTCAACGAGGCTAAATCAGATTTGCAGAAGAATGTCAAGATTGGTGCTTTGTGCCCTTTCCATGCTAGGATGATTGAGAACAAAAGGGTAACATCCCCTGATCACTTTCAAGACGTACGTTTGATCAAGCTGGACATATCAGGGTCCAATTTGCAGTATGTTGTTTTTTCTGAGTTAGTTGATAAAATCATTCCTTAACATTGTGATAACTAAATTAGCAATGTGTTGCCTTTTTTGTTTTTTTTTTGTTTTTTGTTTTGGTTTCATGACCTCTCCCAATTTCAAGAGATTTCTTTATCTTTATTTTTTTTTTGTTGCTACTTACATGAATCCATTTTCTTACTTAGTTCATTTTTCTACAGCTATATTCCAGGGGACGTTGCTGTAGTATCACCCCAGAATATGCCAGACACAATTCAGGCATTCCTTAGTGTGACTGGCCTTGACCCCAACACACTATTTACTTTAGAACAGAATGACCCAGGTAATGATGTCAAATAAGGTTAAAGAAATGTTATTATTTGATTGCATTTGTAGATTTGAAAGAAAAAAAAACTCATGCTGTATTCTTACAGAATAGTTTGCTTTTTATAAGCTCCGACCATGAGACTAAATGGAACCTGCAAAATATTCATTGACTAACATATTTATATGGCTCCTTCTGTCTCAGAAGACAATGTATGGTCCCAGCTGAATTATTGGTTTTGTTTTTTTATCATGCTGAGACTAATAAGATTCTGGAGCTGCAAACTTTGCCACAGTTCATGCGTTTGAACACGTATGTTTTAGGGCTATCTGATTAGATTCTTTCTCATTCCCTTTTCTCTCAGCGAGGCTTGTACTAGCATGCACCGTCTTCATGCTGTCACATCTTTGCCTTTTTCCTTCCACACGATTTCATGTCCTGAGTCCCGCTTGCAGACACCTCTGTAGGTTAGTCTTTGTTGTCCCTTGTGTCTGACTCACTTTGACAAACTCAGCATGAAAACATGAATATATATATATATAAAAAAAGAAAAGAAATGGTTCTTAAACTTCTAAATGATATCACAGTTCTATAAAACTAGATTTGAAGAGCAAGGTTCCTCTTTCCTCAGTATTTGAAAGAAATAGTTAATCCCTTAAAAGGATATTTAAACAAATGACTCCACTATTCATTTTTTATTTCTTCTATGTACCAGATGTACCTTTACCGCCCAACTTCCCTGATCCGTGTACTGTTCAATGGCTTGTGACACATTACCTGGACATTAACTCAGTGCCTCGCAGATCTTTCTTTGAGCTGCTCAAGTATCACTCCCAGGATGAGCTGGAGAAAGAAAAACTGGAAGACTTTTGTTCAGCCCAGGGCCAAGAAGAATTGTTTTCTTACTGCAATAGAGTGAAAAGAACAATTTTAGAAGTGAGCCTTAATATATTATACTTGAAAACATTGATACTTAGTAGTTTTAGTATTGGTATGAAATTGAAATGAGAAGAACACTGCAGAGACTAGTCATCATTTTAAGTTTTCATTTTTCTTGGGCCCATGGTATATTTCACTCGCAAAGATTTGATTTCAAAGAATCAGCATCTCAGACTGTGGAACAAAAAAAAACAACAGTTTTATGACTGAACAGTACATCTGGCATGGTTAAACTGTGGGATTGTTTATTTTGGTTAATTAGCTAGTTAAAAAGCTAGTTGATGGAACAGAATCTAATTATGCAGTTGAGTTGTTGTTCAGTAGTTGTTTTGGGACTTAAGTTATTTTATAGTGAGAGTGAGCATAGTGGATGAATTCCCTTTTATTGATGCATTCAATGTACTGAATCGCATTCAGTCTTGATCAACTCATTGCTTACCTTTATGTTCTACTTCTTTATTGAAGTTAGATGCTACCTCCCCTTAGTGGGAGGACAACAAGGTTGTTACTCTCGTTATTTGTGAATGTTGATTGAAAATATTAAATTGTAATTAAGATCACTTTTTTCTTCTTCCTATCCTTTTACTAAGAGTGTTGCTGTTGGTTGCTAAGGATAAATATCATGTTAGTTTTGTGTTGCTGTT
Source organism: Biomphalaria sudanica (assembly GCA_036873155.1). Classification (NCBI taxonomy): domain Eukaryota; kingdom Metazoa; phylum Mollusca; class Gastropoda; family Planorbidae; genus Biomphalaria; species Biomphalaria sudanica. The sequence continues at coordinate 1,231,678 of JAZGLO010000050.1, read as the reverse complement.
GGTTGCTAAGGATAAATATCATGTTAGTTTTGTGTTGCTGTTGGTTGCTAAGGATAAATATCATGTTAGTTTTGTGTTGCTGTTGGTTGCTAAGGATAATTATCATGTTAGTTTTAAATAGGATAAAGAAACAGTTTCATATATTTATTGTTTAGTGTAGTGCACAAATTGTAAGACAAATTTCTTTAAGGACAATAAAGATTATTATTATTAATATCAATGCATGAGGGCTTTTTATTTTTTTCTAAAAGTATTATAAGTTTTTTTCATTATATAATCTGTGTCTACAGATAATCATACATATTTTTTCTTTATTTTAATGAGTGACATGGTCTTCACTTTTTTCCTGTGGTTTGTTCTTGACATCATGCAGTCAATAATCCTTTAGGGTTACTTTGATCTGGGACTCTTTTTTTTGAGAATTGTCGATTTTATAAGTAAATGAATTATACTAGCAGTACTGCAATAATCATTTTTATGGGTTCACTTTTATTAAAAGTAAATTCCCTTTTCAGACCATGTGGTCTATAGGGCAGATGATGTAAAGGTCATCTGTTTCTGTGGCCTACGGTAACGAGTGTGTCATGTAGCCAGCATAACGTCCAACCGCCTTTACTTTTCCCCTACTTTTATCAGATACGGTAAGAGATGGGTAGACTAAAAAAAATCTGTCTTCACCAGAAATCGAAGTCAAGCACTTTACCACTCAGCAACTGCATCTCACTTTTATAATGTGTGATAATTAGTCTGGTTAGTTTAATTTGGATGTGTATTTAATCTTACCTTTTTTTTCTTTTTTCAGGTTTTGCAAGATTTTTCTAAAACTGCAGCCAACATTCCACTGGAGTATCTGTATGATATCATTCCACCTCTTCAGCCAAGGTCTTTCTCCATCGCTTCATCTCCTAAAGTAAATGGGCACATTACTTTTTGCTTTGATCTTTTTCTGTTATGTTTATAAGTTATGCATACCAATTTTATAGAATGAATTTATGTGATCTCTTATGCCTCTACAAAAGTTAAGTCACATTAGACCTTATTCTTATTTATATAGTAAAATGTTTAAATAATGCTGTTTATAATAAGCAATTATGTTTTTGTAGCATAAATATGACATTTGAAAAGTATACATACATCTGGAGATCAAGTAGTGTAAATGTCTTTCAAAAACAAAATATGAAAAGCTGTTTTATTGAATAACAAATGACACAGGCACACCATAATGAGATTCACCTGTTGATGGCTGTTGTCAATTATAAGACTAAGCTTCACCTTCCTAGGCGTGGAGTTTGTTCTACTTGGCTAGCCAGCCTTGACCCTAATGACCCTGCAAGTACTGTGTCCATCCGGGTAAAGCAGGGGACCATCAGATTTCCTGACCCTACTGTCCCGCTGATAATGGTTGGTCCAGGTAAATATGACTTTCTTCATGTTTAGATAGGTATCTGTTCACTACAAACTTTGTAATTGGCATCAGTCCTGGTATGATTAACTGTATAACTTAAGCCACCAGTCAAGTATATGTGTAATTTAAAATCAGGCTTTATCACAGAGGGCTAAAAACTCAAAAAGGGGCCACTGCTGGACAATCAAATCTTATGTTAAATAACCAAAGAGTTGCAAATACTGAATTGGCTTAAAAGTTAAACAGTTTTGTTACAGCTTGACATTTTTCTTCCGTGTTCACTGAAACTTTGTAAATGTTACAAGTTAGTGAAGTAAGAAAGAGAGGATGTGTGGCTGAGTGTTACCAACTGTTTAGCTACCAATCAAGGGGGAATTGAGTTTGAATCATGGCTTGAACTTAGTTGTGTTTGCTAAGTGTCTAAGGGCAGCGCATACATACCCACTCACCAAACTAGTCCACAAAAGAGATTGGCCCCTTTTTATACAGACACCCCTACCTAAACTAGCCCACAAAAAAGATTTGCCCAGAGGGCACTGAGCATGCTATAACATGAAAGATGTGCTATACAAGGCAATTTGAAAAAAAGCGATTCATTGTCTTTTTTTGTTGGTGTACAGAAGCCCTGATTAAGGTTTTTTTGTTTTTTTTGCTTTCTGTGTAAATGGTATAAGGTTTATAGTTAATTGCATACACTTTGTAATGTCTTAATCCTTTCTCTTCAATTGGATATTATCTTTTAAATCAGGTACTGGTCTGGCCCCATTTAGAAGTGTGATATTTGATAGATGTACTGCAGAACACTCAACAGGTATTACATTTTGACTTCTTTGTTTTCATCTATAACATTTGAGTGGTTTAATTAGAATCAATTTAAATTATCTTAAAAGGGTGTGCATTTTCCTTTAATTGTATACCAAATATAAAATCTTCTGATAACAAACAAAAAATTTATTAAAGTTTTATCATGACAGGATAGTGGAATATATTTTAGTAAAATGAATAATTCTGTCGGAACGGGAAAAATAATTTCGGAGAGAAAGAGTAAAACAGTGTATCTCTGAAGAAGTGACCACAACTGATTGTCCAGCCTACTCTCTTTTTTCCCTTCTTAGATTTCATTTCTATACATATATTTTGTGAAAGGTCAAAAATGTTAAAAGGTAACCTAGAGAGTTATGGGCAACTCTGGAAGTCACCTCATTTCATTATGTATATAGATACATAAAGTATGTACTATTTCTTTCTCAGCCTTAGTGTTGTTCTTTGGCTGCCGCAGTCAGTTGAAAGACTTTTATTGTAAAGAAGACTTCTGTACATTAACTCAAAGTGGACCACTGAAACTCTTTACTGCTTTCTCTAGAGATCAGGTGAGAACAAAATCTTTTGAGTTGTAGCTCGTTTAAAACTTCCGTGTCAATTAACGTAAAAGTTTGATTGGTTCATTACAGGAAAACAAAGTGTACGTTCAACAAAGAATTCTTGAGCAAGGGGACTTAATCTGGAAAATGATATACTTGGATAACGCTTCAATTTATATAGCTGGGTAAGTGTCACAGCCTGATTTTGTTATAGGCGTGATGACGCGAATGTCTCTGTGTTGTAGATACTTCTACAATGCTCTTTACTGATAACTAAGTACTTTCACACACGCACTAGATTTGCCAGTGCGTGAGAACACTAATATACTGAACTCTTTGACCACAATATTTATAATTATTAACTAGACTCACTTGTAGCAGACATGGTTTTTATTACATAAAATAATGAATCATAATATATTGGCGACTTCAGCCATCACAAAATACATCCAAGAAAATTAGTCCTGAATACAAATCAATTCAATGACACTCTACTTGTACACTAATATCCAAAACACGCCTCTCTTACCAGAGTCTAAAAATCAACTGACTTCTCCACCTCGTGGTCAGCTTCCGACCAAAAAACAAAATCTCGTGCGAATCGTGCACGGAATGGTTCAGTGATTACTAGTCACAAAATATTACAGGGGTTCTAAAACTGACGTGACATACGCCCCTTCCCCTAGAAAAGATTTTTGAAAAAAATCTTTTACAAAAGTACATATGATATTATTGCTCTATATATACATATATGTCTATTAGCTTAATCTATCATGTGAAGCTGATCTAATTAATCATCTCAATACTGCTTACTCAATTATACATAAATATTAATGTTATGTCATTCATTCTAACTATGAATGGTTCCATATACTAATTAACAAATGCATTGTTCAACTTTCAAAATGTTTGCTTAGAAAAATATACATTATTATGATTACATCTACTGTACAAGTATGTTATTGAAAAAAAAATATCAATACAAGTTAAGACTTTATTCTCCTGAAGTAAAGTTACATTATATTGCAATGTTTTGCATGAGCATGTTTAATTGCTATATGCTCCTCCTGTTAACATACATTGACATCTCAATTATAAGAGAAGAAAAAATAAAATTTTAAAGTCATTTTACATCAAATTATTTCTATGATATAACACAACCAATGTGTATCATTTGACACACTAAGTGAATTTATTGAAGTTCAAAAAAAATTTACATACATCTATACAAGTATATTTATGTTCAGTATTACTTTAAGTTCTGTCACCATTATACAAGGTTACCATGACATTGTCTATAATTGCTATTGCTAGCACACATATGTGGTATTTAAATTAGAATAGCATAAAAATGATAACATTCAAATGTGTACCACTTGGAAAAAATCAACAATATTTACATTTGTGAGTTTCCAAAAAAAAATAAAAAATTTTAGGTCAACAGTTCAAGTAGTTTACTGTTGTTTACAATGTGTTTGTGTACATTACTGTATTTACTAACCATATAAATTATTAGCACATCTAGTTATTGTGATATTCTATGTTATTGACAAATTGTGATAAATAAATATGTAATGCACAGTTAATAAAAAATGATAGTACAATAGCATCAATGAAAGGAAAAATGTCATCATGACCCAATAAAATGATACAAGTGTAACAAAAATATGTCATGACCTAGTTACAGAAAAAAATGTCAGCTTGACCTGATTTAAAAATGTCAGTTGTTTTTAATTGTATTGTGAAGTTAAACATTTTCATAGCTAACAGTAATGTATCTTCCTCTAAATAACTTGTTATCAAATGCTTTAATAAGTCTATAACAATCTTCTACTGTGTTTAAGTGTACAAATGCAATTTTATTTGATCTATCTTGAGTTCTTATATCTACCCATTTAACATGTGCAACATTACTAAATTCTCTCATGATAGTTTGCCATCTAGTGTATCCTGATAAATTTTCTACTCTAATTATGTTGTCAGCATTATTTGAAATGTTTCTAGTGGGACTTGTATATTGTGCAACAGATAGTTTACAAATTTCACTCTTCCTTGCTACCCATTCCGTAATTTCTTCTTTACTTATATCATTTACATCATTAACATTACCAATTATTAAATCTTGGGCTGGTGTATCTAAAATAATAACATCTACTTCTCCAGTTATCCATGGGGTATCTAAGTGTACTCTGGCTGTATCACAAATATCAAATTTCCTTTGATTGGCATATACAAGTTTGATCTGTTCTGGCAGTTTTTGATTTGGTTTTACTAGTTTTGAATTTATTAATATGGCACCGCTTCCTGTATCTCTGAGGGCTTCTACTCTAATTCCATTTACATATGAGGGGTATAGGTTTAACTTTGGCTTATTGTACTGCATGTAGGCTGTTAATTCTTCTCTATTGCCCTGACTATTACTATTGTTATTATTTGGACTGTGATTGCCTCTATCATTTCTATTTCTGTTTTGATGGTTATTAGACTGATGGTTGTATGTGTCTCTCCTTGATTGTCTGTTAATATTATAATTATTGTAATAGAAGTTGTTATTTCTAAGGCTTCTTCTTTCTCTAGGGCTTGCACTCTGGTTTGATCTGTAGTTTGTATATTGGTTATTATTGTTACTAGGATTGCTGTAATAATTTCTATTGTAGTTGCTAGGGTTATGGTAATTAGTGTAACTTCTATATCTAAAGTTGCTAGTATTAGTTTGTCTGCATTGGCTCTTAACATGGCCTTTCTTGCCACAATTAAAGCAAATCTTAGAGTTAGAAAATTTAAATCTATCATTAGTATTACTGTTTGATGTACTGACTGTTGCAGCTAATTGATGTAGGTCTCTTTTATCCATGGTATGACCAGGATGGCTATCTTTAAAAAGGTTTAAATTAGTAATGAGATCAGTTTCTGTTTTTATTTTCTTTTCTTTAAGAAAAGTAAACACTAAATCTGTTACATTAGATAGTACATTGTCAATTAGGATCATGTCTAAAATTTGATTTGGATCTTTAATGTCACACTTAGCTAGTTCTAACCATTTAAGCATATTTGCCTTCATGTCAAATATAATTCTATTGAAGTCTCCATCTTTATTTAGTTTAATTTTTTTAAAGAGTTTTCTATAATAGTCTTCACTTTTTCCAAAATGTTCCAAAAGTCTAGTTTTAACAGCAAGGTAGTCTTTTTTTTGTTCAGTTGTAAGTGTGCTTATTATGTTTAGGGGTTCTCCAGATAAATTAGCCAGCAGATGTTTTGCCATATCCTCATTATTTAAATTATAGGTGGATGAAATATGTTCAAACTGAACTAGGTAATTTTCTAATGTCTCCTCCTTAATGTTGAATTTATGAAATTTAGAGATGAATGGTTTGTTACTAGTTTGCTGGGTAATAATGTTGGGATTAATTTTTGCTGCTTGTAATTTAGCTAATTCTTGTTTAGTTTCTAGTTCTTTATGTTTTACTTCTAAGTCCTTAAGTTCTTTTTGATGAGCTCTTTCCGCAGCTCTTTCTTCCCTATCTTTTTCCTTTTCAGCCCTATCTCTTTCCTCTTTTTCTTTCTTGTTCTGCCTTTGCTAATTCCCTTTCTATAAATTGTCTCTTTTTATCACCTTCTAGTTCCATGACTTTTACAAGTTCTAGAATTTTATCATATGATGCCATGGTTAATCTTAATGTATCAATGTAGTAGTTAAAGAAGTAAATCAAAATATACAGTTGCACAAAAAAAAATATGTTACAAGTATTATATTATATGTTACAAATATTACACTGGGAGAATGAGTGTGTTATGATGCACTATATTTTTACAAAATAAATATAAGATCAATGAACTCTCCTAATAATCATATATTCAAATAATTATATGTATTAAATGAATACTTTTCACAAATGCAATAGTTCAAGTATGTTTCAATATGAAGTATGTATGGCTATTGTTTATGCCAGTTATAATAGAGAAAAAAAAAAATTTAGATTAATAAGAAGTAAAAAATATATGTACAATGTATAAAGAAAAACAAACACAGAAACAATATGAATGACGACACAGTCTGCTATAAAAAGAAATCAATAAAAAGAAGAAATAGGACAGGAGAATTACAGATATGTAACAAAGATTTACACAAACAACAATATAAATGCAAACAGAATACTCTGACAAAGTACACAAACAAGACTAAAACAGCTAATAAATATTTCCCAATATGATCTAGTACCTCCCTACCAACAAGGATGACCTCAAACGCGTTGGGTCTTATTAAAGGTAAAAGAACAGATAGGATATTCCCTAATAGATCCTATTATTATGATAGATCATAAAATAGTCCCTCTCCAGCCACCCTTACAAATACTTAGAAAAATGAAAAATGTAAATGGTTACTCACTAGTGACTATCTTCAATAGTCAACATCAATTTATTGGATACTTTTAAATTATGTTAATGTATAACCAGTACATACAATTATTATTCAAACTTACAGGGGCTTTCTAGTGTAGTCTGATGTAGATAAGTTCAATCCTCTTAGTGTAGATCCATTGTCCAGTGATAATCCAATCATGGAATAAATCATTGAAATAAGTAAGGTAATATATCCAATAGTGAGCTCAATAATCCAAACAGAATTAATTACACTGGTAACTAGTAATCCAATAAAGGCTTAGTACAAATCATATGGGCAACAATGACTAGAATGAGAAATAGTATATATATATACTCCAAAGTGCTTGAGCTTCTAGAAGATAATCCAACAGTGAATGACTGACTCAAATAGCAGTATAAGCTAGGAAGAGTTCTTCACAGAAGTTGTTGATAGGAGTCAGTTAAGACAATATTGGTATCACGTGCCCAAGTGTACCACTATTTGTTACTGGAACAGTGAACAAATAATTAGGTGAGTCTCAAATGACGTACACCACGATGAATAGTCGACTTGAATGACGTCGGACTTGATTAGTACAGACAGGTTGCTTCGGATTTTCTTCAGTAATTTTCACCCAGATTGCGGCTCATCAGGCATAACTGTATTCAGTGTCATACACATTAATTAAATGGACTATTATGTGTATGATGATGTTGAAGTAGTAGATCTCTAAAAGTTAAGATGCATGAGCCTAGTGTTTATCATCAATCTGCATCAGATATTGGTTCAAAATGACTCTATAACTATAAGGTGAAGTTTCTAGTTAAGTTACCTTCAACTTGATATTGTATTATGAGTCTAGTTGGTTATATTTTAGATCTATGGTAACGTAATTAGATCTAGGAATCGATTTGAGATCCTGCTGGAGCCAGGTCACCTGAGTTAATTTCTTGTTGTTGCAGAAACGTTTGTTAGGCTTCTAAGTTCCTTTCAATTGTTTTTGCCGCCATACTGGAAAAATAGTCCTTTGTACTTCTACGCCAGATTATCTGTAGACGATCGACGATTTACTTGTTAAAGAGTGTAGGTTCGTTCTGTCATTTAAGACATACTGGCCACCATATGTCACAGCCTGATTTTGTTATAGGCGTGATGACGCGAATGTCTCTGTGTTGTAGATACCTCTACAATGCTCTTTACTGATAACTAAGTACTTTCACACACGCACTAGATTTGCCAGTGCGTGAGAACACTAATATACTGAACTCTTTGACCACAATATTTATAATTATTAACTAGACTCACTTGTAGCAGACATGGTTTTTATTACATAAAATAATGAATCATAATATATTGGCGACTTCAGCCATCACAAAATACATCCAAGAAAATTAGTCCTGAATACAAATCAATTCAATGACACTCTACTTGTACACTAATATCCAAAACACGCCTCTCTTACCAGAGTCTAAAAATCAACTGACTTCTCCACCTCGTGGTCAGCTTCCGACCAAAAAACAAAATCTCGTGCGAATCGTGCACGGAATGGTTCAGTGATTACTAGTCACAAAATATTACAGGGGTTCTAAAACTGACGTGACAGTAAGCATAAGCAAGATTTATTTGTTACTCTAATTTTGTTAGCTAATTAGGTTAGCTCATGCCCTGCTTGGAGGGGGGGGAACGCTGTGTGGGAAACATCATTGTAACCATATGCATGACGTGTAGGACGTAATCATCATCTTTTTTGAAGTAACATCTGTATTTGATAAGATCAGATAGCTAATGCCCAGGCTGTCATCTTGTTGTGCTCTATAAGATGAACCATAATTAAAGGCCAGAACAAGGTAGATAACTTTACTTTTCATGATAGCCGAGAACTAAATCTGATATTATAATGTCTTGATTATTGCAGGAATGCCAAAAGCATGCCTGATGATGTCAGACAAGCTCTTTGTGATGTTTTAAGCAGCCATGGCAACATGACGACAGCGGAGGCTGCTGCCTATCTTCAAGAGCTAGAACGACAAAAAAGGTATCAAGTTGAAGCCTGGTCCTGATTCGTAACGACCTTCAAGCCAGTTGAACCCGTGTGAGAGGTGACACATTTTAGCTCATGTTTTTTTTTTCTGAGTTAATCAATGATGACCTGATGCAACACAAGTTGGTGCAGTGTTATGTTGTGGACTTAACCTAGTTACCAATGTAGAAGTAGAAAGTACTTTGAACTCAGTGCATGTTGAATTAAGCTCTCGTTTCACATTGAGATCACTTGAATCATCACGTTAAGTACTATTCATTACAATATTGTTGAATTACAATTTACATTTGACTTTTGTAACTAGGTAAGAGCAATTAAAGTTGAAAGAGTTAAAATGCATTTTCATACATGATTGACAAATTAAGTTTTAATTTCAAAAGTTAAATGAAATTTAGCTCCCACCTATTTGGAATCTTTGTTCAATGTAAGCTTCTGTCTCACTTCATTCTATTAGGTCACAATTTATTTTAGATATAATGTTTATATTCCAGTCAATCTCATGTGCAATCATTAATGTCCTGAATCAACAGGTCTGTCACTTTGACCTGTATGGATACACACATAGCACATAATTAGGGTTTGTTTTTTTAAAATGGGGGATATGAGCCAGTAGTCTGAATGTGATCATCAACCATATTGTACTCAACACTTGTTCAAGCAAAGTTTAATTCTAAGCTGACACGATTGTAGAAAAGAAAAGGTCTCCTCTCTACTGGGTCGAGTCCCATTTGAATAACTAGATGTCTCTGAAGTCTTCTGCCCAACTTTCTACTATTGTAATATCATTTCTTTAGTCCTCTAGAGTCACGTAGCTCATATCATGGTCATTGTTTGTCTTCATAACGTGTGTCATAGTTCTACTTTAGTAATAGGAAAAAAATTCCTTTTATGTTCCTAATTGTTCCCCCTCATTGAAATCATCAATATCAAGTTAATCTCTAGCTGATAAATTAGCATCCTTTGGCCTGATTAATTTCATACGAGACATTGGTTAAAAAATGAAATTTTACCATTTTCTTATTGTTACTGCTTCTCTATTATATCTATAATTATAGTTCACTAGTAACTAGCTTAGTTTCTCTCTACTGTTATATCTTACTGGGAACCATATGTCAAGTACTGGTGTGTTCTACTAATGTATGATATTAGGGCCTGTTCTGGCCTTATTAGAGTTTAGAATAACTTTGTCTTCATCAGTTTTGTTAACGCATAGTGCTACCTAAGTTACTGAATTATCAGACCACGACACAAATATATTTAGAAGTAACAATTTCTCAGCAGACAAAACATTTATTAATCATAACGAAATAGTACATAATAACCTGGCTAGTTCAGCCATCAAGACTTGCACATAGCAAACAGTACAAATTCAATAGAAATGTTATAAAATATATATGATTCACTTCAAATCTCTAAGTCAATTTAATTTACATGATACTACGCCGAAACATATATCGCTCCTTACTCCACTGGAGCTCTGAATCAACTGAGGTTTTCATCCTGTGGTCAGTTACAGACCAAAAATTACTTCGTGCAAATGCACGGAATAGTCAAATGATTATTAACTCACTTTGTGTCACAATTGTTCTAAAACTAGTATGTGACATACGCCCCTTTCCCCAAAAAAGATTTTGCCCAAAATATTTGCCAAAAGTACATATGACAATATTATCAATACACATATATATAGTAGTTTAATGGTCTATGATGTCAAGTGTTTAAGTTCATTTTAGTTACATCATCCTAATAGTGATCTAATATCTTTTAGGTTCTTTAATGTTCTTGATTTTGGATATGTTTGCCTCAGTAGGTGTTATTTTGTCATATGATATACAGTATCCTAGAAATTGAATTTTATTCTTTGCTAAGTTTAGTTTCTTAGGAGCTAATGTCATGTTATGATTTCTTAATCTAGAGAATATCTGTTCTAGTGTATGAAGGTGTTCTTCTTCTTCTGAAGTAGTAAAAATGCAAATATCATCTACATAGGAAATTACATTGCTCAAACCTTCTAACAATTTAGACATACATTTTTAAAAGGTCGCAGTACTATTGATTAAGCCAAATGGCATAACGTTCCACAACATAAATTCCTTCTAAACCTGGTAAGATACATTTAAAGGCCGTATACTCTTTATGCCGAAACACTCTATTCAAATCCATTCTGATCAATTAGGAGGCTTTACTTAGAGTAGTAAGTATACTATCTGTATCAGGTAGAGGCTCCGGGTCAATAATAGTGCATTTATTTAATTCCCTGAAGTCATAACAAATTCTGACTCCTCTATCTTTTTTTCTTTACTATCACCATAGGTGATGCATATGAGCAGGTTTCTGATCTTTCTATTTTGCCTTCTCTAATTAAATTACTCATTTCCTCTTATACTAGTTCTTCCTATGCTTTTGGAATGCTGTATGCTTTTGTCTTCGTTGGTAAAGTTTTACTTAATTTTATTGTAGGTTCACTCAGATCAGTACATCCTAATTTTTGAGTGATGACTTCACTATATTTTGTTAGTAAACTTTCTATCTTATTAATTTCAATGCTTGAGTTATTACTGGATGTAGTAGTTATAGTGCTTGCTAGGTGCTCTTCTTGTATGTTAGTCATTACTGGATGTTGTAGTTATAGTGCTTGCTAGGTGCTATTCTTGTATGTTAGTTATTACTGGATGTAGTAGTTATAGTGCTTGCTAGGTGCTATTCTTGTATGTTAGTTATTACTGGATGTAGTAGTTATAGTGCTTGCTAGGTGCTATTCTTGTATGTTAGTTATTACTGGATGTAGTAGTTATAGTGCTTGCTAGGTGCTATTCTTGTATGCTATTTTTACTTTCTGAATCTGCCTCAATTACTTATGTATCAGTTATGTGACCTTGTATTTTGATTAGGTGTCACAGCCTGGTTTTGTTATAGGCATGATGACGCGAATGTCTCTGTGTTGTAGATACCTCTACAATGTTCTTTGCTGATAACTAAATACTTTCACTCGCGCACTAGATTTGCCAGTGCGTGAGAACACTAATATACTAAACTCTCCAATGACAACATTTACAATTATTAATAAACACTCTGGTAGCAGACATGGATTTTATTACACACTAATAATAAATCATGAAATATATTGGCCACTTCAGCCATCACAAAATACATCCAAGAAAATTAGTCCTGAATACAAATCAATTCAATGACACTCTACTTGTACATTAATATCCAAAACACTCCTTTCTTACCAGAGTCTAAAAATCAACTGCCGTGTCCACCTCGTGGTCAACTTCCAACCAAAAAACAAAATCTCGTGCGAATCATGCACGGAATGGTTCAGTGATTACTAGTTACAAAATATTACAGGGGTTCTAAAACTGACGTGACATACGCCCCTTCCCCTAGAAAAGATTTTTGAAAAAAATCTTTTACAAAAGTACATATGATAGTAATGTTCTATATATATGTCCAGTAGCTTAATTACTCATGTCAAGCTGATCTAATTAATCACCTCAATACTGCTTACTCAATTATACATAAATATTAATGTTATATCATTCATTCTAACTATGAATGGTTCCATATACTAATTAACAAATGCATTGTTTAATTGCTATGTGGTCCTCCTGTTAACATACATTGACATCTCAATTATAAGAGAAGAAAAAAATAAAATTTTAAAGTCATTTTACATCAAATTATTTCTATGATATAACACAACCAATGTGTATCATTTGACACACTAAGTGAATTTATTGAAAAAGTTCCCAAAAATTTACATACATCTATACAAGTATATTTGTGTTCAGTATTACTTTAAGTTCTGTCATCATTATACAAGGTTACCGGGACATTGTCTATAATTGCTATTGCTAGCACACATATGTGGTATTTAAAGTAGAATAGCATAAAAATGATAACATTCAAATGTGTACCACTTGGAAAAAAAATCAACAATATTTACATTTGTGAGTTTCCAAAAAAAAATTTAGGTCAACAGTTCAAGTAGTTTACTGTTGTTTACAATGTGTTTGTTTACATTACTGTGTACAATAGCATCAATGAAAGGAAAAATTTCATCATGACCCAATAAAATGATACAAGTGTAACAAAAATATGTCATGACCTAGTTACATGATAACTAGAAAAAAATGTCAGCTTGACCTGATTGAAAAATGTCAAGTTGTTTCTAATTGTATTGTGAAGTTAAACATTTTCATAGCTTACAGTAATATATCTTCCTCTAAATAACTTGTTATGAAATGCTTTAATGATTCTATAACAATCTTCTACTGTGTCTAAGTGTACAAATGCAATTTTATTTGATCTATCCTGAGTTCTTATATCTACCCATTTAACATGTGCAACATTGCTAAATTCTCCCATGATGGTTTGCCATCTAGTGTATCTTGATACATTTTCTACTCTAATTATGTTGTCAGCATTAGTTAAGAGGTTTGTAGTGGGACTTGTATCTTGTGCAACCGATAGTTCACAAATTTCACGCTTCTTTGCTGCCCATTCCATAATTTCTTCTTTACTTATATCATTTACACCATTAACATTACCAATTATTAAATCTTGGGCTGGTGTATCTAAAAAAATATCTACTTCTCCAGTTATCCATGGGGTATCTAAGTGTACTCTGGCTGTATCACAAATATCAAATTTCTTTTGATTGGCATATATAAGTTTAATCTTTTCTGGCAGTTTTTGATTTGGTTTTACTAGTTTTGAATGTATTAAAATGGCACTGCTTCCTGTATCTCTGAGGGCTTCTACTCTAATTCCATTTACGTATGAGGGGTATAGGTTCAACTTTGGCTTATTGTACTGCATGTAGGCTGTTAACTCTTCTCTATTGCCCTGACTGTTATTGTTATTATTTGGACTGTGATTGCCTCTATCATTTCTATTTCTGTTTTGCTGGTTAGTATTGTAGTTAGACTGATGGTTGTATGTGTCCCTCCTTGATTGTCTATTAGTATTATGGTTATTGTATTGGAAGTTATTTCTAAGGCTCCTTCTTTCTCTAGGGCTTGCACTCTGGTTTGATCTGTAGTTTGTATATTGGTTGTTATAGTTACTAGGATTGTTGTAATTATTTTGATTGTAGTTGCTAGGGTTGTGGTAATTAGTGTAACTTCTATATCTAAAGTTGCTAGTATTAGTTTGTCTGCATTGGCTTTTAACATGGCCTTTCTTGCCACAATTAAAGCAAGTCTTAGAGTTAGAAAATTTAAATCTATCATTAGTATTACTGTTTGATGTACTGACTGTTGCGGCTAGTTGATGTAGGTCTCTTTTATCCATGGTATGACCAGGATGGCTATCTTTAAAAAGGTTTAAATTAGTAATGAGATCAGTTTCTGTTTTTACTTTCTTTTCTTTAAGAAAAGTGAACACTAAATCTGTTACATTGGATAGTACATTGTCAATTAGTATCATGTCTAAAATTTGAATTGGATCTTTAATGTCACATTTAGCTAGTTCTAACCACTTAAGCATATTTGCCTTCATATCAAATATAATTCTATTGAAGTCTCCATCTTTATTTAGTTTAATTTTCTTAAAGAGTTTTCTATAATAGTCTTCACTTTTTCCAAAATGTTCCAAAAGTCTAGTTTTAACAGCAAGGTAGTCTTTTTTTTGTTCAGTTGTAAGTGTGCTTATTATGTTTAGGGGTTCTCCAGATAAATTGGCTAGAAGATGTTTTGCCATATCCTCATTATTTAAGTTGTAAGTGGATGAAATATGTTCAAACTGAACTAGGTAATTTTCTAATGTCTCCTCCTTAATATTAAATTTATGAAATTTAGAGATGAATGGTTTGTTAGTAGTTTGCTGGGTAATAATGTTGGGATTAATTTTTGCTGCTTCTAATTTAGCTAACTCTACTTTGTCCTGACTTTCTTTTTGTTTTGCCTCTAATTCTTTTTGTTTAGTCTCTAGTTCTTTTAGTTCTTTTTGATGAGCTCTTTCTGCAGCTCTTTCTTCCCTATCTTTTTCCTTTTCTTCCCTATCTTTTTCCTTTTCTTCCCTATCTTTTTCCTTTTCTTCCCTATCTTTTTCCTCCCTTTCTTTCTTTTCAGCCTTTTCTAATTCTTTTTTGATAAACTCCTTTTTCTCCTCCCCTTCTAGTTCCATCACCTTCACCAGTTCTAGAATTTTATCACATGATGCCATGGTTATTTGTTAATGTATTAATTTATGATTAATGACAAGTTAAGGAAGTAAATTAATCAAAATATAAAGTTGCAAAATGAGATATGTTACACTGGGAGAATGTGTGTGAATTATCTAAAGTGTATCTTTACAAAATAAATACAAGTTCAATGAACTTTCTTAATAGTCATATATTCAAATAATTATATGTATCAAATCAATTATATTCACAAATGCAATAGCTCAAATATTACTCAATATGAAGCATGTATGGCTATTGTTTATGCCAGTTATAATAGAAAAAAAAAAAAAAAAATTAAATTAATAAGAAGTAAAAAATTATATACAAAGGTATCAAAAAGGACAAATACAGAAACAATATGAATGACGACACAGTCTGCTATAAAAAGAAATCAATAAAAAGAAGAAATAGGACAGGAGAATTACAGATATGTAGATACAAAGATTTACACAAACAACAATATAAATACCAATAGAATACTTTGACAAAATACACAAACAAGACTAAAACAGCTAATAAATATTTCCCAATATGATCTAGTACCTCCCTACCAACAAGGATGACCTCAAACGCGTTGGGTCTTATTGAAGGTAAAAGAACAGATAGGATGTTCCCTAATAGATCCTATTATTATGATAGATCATAAAATAGTCCCTCTCCAGCCACCCTTGAAAGTAACAAATATATAGAAATAAGGAAATTCAATGTACAAGATTTCAATCTTAAATAGTTAACTTACATCCTCTTTCCAACGTAGCGTAGTAGTGTAGATAATCCAATAGGTGACTTATCTAATAAGTATAATCCAAAAGGTAAGTGTAGTAATACAGGCACGTGTTGTTCCTTCGACTTATAACGATGACTAGGAAAGCGGCAATAGGTACAAGTTAGTCCAAGTTAGTCCAACTTCAACGTCAAAGATAAATAATCCAAAAGTACTTGCACATTTATACCAATAATCCAACAGTACTTAAGTAGAAAACTTCAGCTTAGATAATCCAAATATGTAAAGTCGATGAAAAATATAATGACCATAAGTGAACAGAGGTCTAAATGTAGGACCTTCTGTATAGCAATGTAAGGTGAAACCTCGACAATGCAGGAGCGTTATAAGAGTTGGTGACGAGCGCTCACGTAGAAACGACGTATTAACTGTCTTCAAGCGATGCCTTGAATTTTTCACCCACACAAGTGTATCAGCTGTCTTCGGTTTCTGCAGATGGTGCTGTCACGCCGTGCTGAATCTCAAGATATCTACAATAGTGGAGAAATAAGCATTGACCAGGTATACAAGAAGTAGCTGCAAGTCCACATTAGTCAATGACATATGACGAATTAGGTTAAACAAATACGGTTCTAGTAGAAATATCAATTTGTTTCTTTGAATGGTATGTCCTTTGATATAGAGTTAAAGCACAAAGTTTGATTGAGATTACTGACTTGGAGAACACAATAACTTCGGTGTGTAACAGTCACAATTGTGTGTATAGGTCAACCGGCGAACAAACAAAAAAAAATTTGCAGGCTCTGTCTAGCTCAATGATGATCTACTTGAATACTTGTGACTGGTTTCGCTTGAGTGATATTTGTGCTTTGAGTCCTTGCGTGTCTAGCACACAACATACTGTTCAGTGTTGGAATCTTGTCTAGACAGAGGCTTGGCAAGTGTGCTCTGTATCGTATCGTACTGCGTCCTTAATTGCCTTGTAGATCTTGTGAGCAATCTGGATTCAGTCCACGCTTAATTTGACGCCCTCTTGAGAAAAAAAAAAAAGTTCCGGTCTAATGTATATTCTTGCGCCAAACGAGAAGTGTAGGTTCACTGTCTTGAAGACACCTTTACTGGCCACCATATGTCACAGCCTGGTTTTGTTATAGGCGTGATGACGCGAATGTCTCTGTGTTGTAGATACCTCTACAATGTTCTTTGCTGATAACTAAATACTTTCACTCGCGCACTAGATTTGCCAGTGCGTGAGAACACTAATATACTAAACTCTCCAATGACAACATTTACAATTATTAATAAACACTCTGGTAGCAGACATGGATTTTATTACACACTAATAATAAATCATGAAATATATTGGCGACTTTAGCCATCACAAAATACATCCAAGAAAATTAGTCCTGAATACAAATCAATTCAATGACACTCTACTTGTACATTAATATCCAAAACACTCCTCTCTTACCAGAGTCTAAAAATCAACTGCCGTGTCCACCTCGTGGTCAACTTCCAACCAAAAAACAAAATCTCGTGCGAATCATGCACGGAATGGTTCAGTGATTACTAGTTACAAAATATTACAGGGGTTCTAAAACTGACGTGACATTAGGTCATAAGACCAGTGACCACTGCTGTACTGGCAAGTTAGTCCAGTGGTACTCTGTGGTCACAAAATTTATTATCTAGGCTATTAACTATAGCCTCTAGATATACAAAATTACTGAGACAGATGAGTAATAATACTAAGATTTCAGTTGCGACAAAAAAAACCAAAGAGTTTATTTAGAAACAAAAGAAATAGATCATGTAAAATAAAAACGGAAATAAAAGCTATCAAAAGAAAATGAAATAATGAAACAAATCAAAATAGTAGGACAGGTTCAGTTTAAAATAATCAAAGAACCAGCATCGCAATAGTGTCTCATCTCAACAACCAAAATGATGGTTTACATAATTTAATACATGTCATGACAATTAAATGACGTCATCCATGAGACACACTATGGTCTCGTATCAAAACAAAAGATGTCTTTTACAAAAGACATATATTATAGGGAAGGATAAGAGACTAAGTAGACTATACTTGTACTATTTACATAAACCAACTTATTAATAACAAATAAATAAAGTCTACTTAGCTTATTATCGAAACGCTCTTCCCATAACAATGGCACACTCCTCTTGAGTAACACAGTAATAGAACAACACAAGTATTAGTTAAACATTATGGAGACTTAGTTCAAACTACACTGGTCAGCTTAAGGACTCAAGGAGAGAGTGGCAATTGTAAACAGTTAACAGGGACTTAAATAAAGTATTAAAGGGGACTAACTCTTACTGAAAACAAAAGTAGCTACCCTTATTGTTCCTCTTGATTCAAGTTACTTCCCTGTTTTCAAATTTGATTAGTTTATCTATGCTAAGTGTACACTCTCTTCCATCTTGGTCTATTTTATATACTTTGTTATTGACCCTATCCATTACTCTGTATGGCCCTTCATTTTTATCCCTACTATACCTGTTTTCAATTTTTACATCAACTTGATCTCCTACACTGAGTATTCTTAGTTTTCTGTGTTGTTTTTTTTAAGATTTCTGTGTCTTTTTGGGTTTTTGTCCATATTGATTTCTTCATCCCATGCCTAAGTTGCTGTTTGGTTTGGGTTATCCAGGGATGATAATCCTCAAAGTTTTCTAAGTTTAACATATTATCAGCCCATAGCTCTAAAGGTCTTTTGGGTTTTCTGTTTAAAACTAGTTCATATGGGCTAAATTTGGTGGTCTCATGTGTGCTGGTGTTGTATGCAAAAATGGCATAGTTCAAAGTTGGATCCCATGTAATCATTGATTCTTTTTCTAATTGGTAGATAATCTGTTTAGTAGTTTTGTTCCAACTCTCTATGACCCCGTTCAATTGTGGTGAATAAGCCATGCTGAGAACTAAATGTATATTGGTCACTATCTGCAAGTGCTTTATTGATGTGATTTAAAATTAGAGGCTGTTGCAAATGAGATGAGGTTGCTTGTAAGAGTACCCCATGTTCCAAATTAATGGGGATTGATTCTAAAAGAGCACCCCACTCAATATAACAAAATTTTGATCAATTAATTTTACCTATTAGCGTGTATAGCTAAAAATATTCAATTAGAATTATAGCTAGATTTAGGTATTTAGATCAAAAGGTCAGTGTTAAAAGTGTGCTGGCACGTTCGTCCAGAGGTGTACTGGTCCCTTCTTGTACTGCCTAGGTTATTAGGTATAACCTCCAGGTATACAATTCAACTAATGTATGCAGCAAAAGACTTTACAAAGTCGCACGTAAACATATGTACAAAGTTTATTTACATGAGTAAAATAAATGGCCATCAACTCACAGGCCGACATAACAAAAAGTAAACAAAAGATACTCAAAAATAATATGGCACACAGCCCTAGTCATATGTTACATTATCGTCACATTCTGGAGAATACACATTTACATGAGTAAAAAAAAAAGGTCACAGGCCTCAGGTCAACACATGACCACTTTTGACCATTCTGGGGTTACAAGCTTCAGGCTGACACTAGCCACTTTTAGCCAAAAACAAAACAAAAGGGTCATGATGAACTATAGGCTTCAGGGAAACCTATGAGCATACAAGCTTCATAGAATCCCACCTATAGACATCCGTTTGGTAAAGCCCATCTGATGATTCAATACAGGTTGAACCCCTCAGAGACAAGGCTATAAAAATATGTAAAGTCCATCTGATGATTCAATACAGGTTGAATCCCTCAGAAAAAGGTTACAAAAATATGTCACGTTTGGGAGTACCCCAAGATGCATAACATCAGGGTAAAAATATACTGCCTGGAAATCATTTAAGGCTATATCTACTAATAATTATACATTACACAAAATACAATCATACTAAAGATATACTTAGCCCAAAGATCTCCAGAGCAGGGCACACTTCTCCGAGTACCCCATGACACACGACCACTAACAGGAAAAAAATACTATTCACAACACAGGTCAAGTGGTCAAGCTGGTAACTCAGGAGCAAGTGGCAACTCAGCACAGTTTGCAAGGCCTTTTATAAACTATATAAGGGGAATCACTCCTAACTATACAAGTAATCAAAAATAGTTAGTTCCCCATTATGTCACACCCCCCACCTTAAAAATGCCCTTGTGAGGAAAACATGACGCACAAGGCATCAAACTTAAACTAATGGGGAAAATAACAGTATCAAACAAAATAATTACAAGTTAACATTTCTACATTTTCCCATTAAATCCTGTTTACAAAATCATCAAAACTCTCTACAAAAGTAACAATGAACTTGTAGCCTACTGTAGAAAAAAATCGCTAAATTTACATCAGCTTAAACTAATCCAAATCTGGTCATCAAGTACTCATGTACAATACAAATATGAGGAGACTTGCTTTACTACTGAATTTATACACAAAGAAAATACATTTCAACTCTAAATAGACTAAATATCCTAAACTTCATCAGAAGTCAACAAGCTTGTCAACAGGACTGGTGACTGGTTGGTTTAGTGCTCTGTGTGGTCATCTGGTCTATCTTGACATCACAGCCGTGACACGGTCAACAAGATTCTGCTCAAGTACAATGTCATTCAGCCAAATACAACAGGTACGGGCAAACGAGCCAGATGTAGGAACTTCTGATAGTGAGTAGCACCTTCTGGTAGTCTCTTGCGGCCTCGGGTAGTCTCTAGAACCTTCTGGTTACCTGAAAAGCGTAGTTGTCTACAACAAAGCTAACAAAATGTAGAAACAACTATATATTACATCTTAAATATAAATCTCGTCATAACTGGCAAAACTTGAAAACTTACAGTAAATAAACAATATCAATAGTACAATTATGTTTTGCTGCAATACACAACATCAGTACGGTTCTAAGGTTTAACACTGATAAATTTATTATTACGAGCCCCCATGTTACAAATGAGATGAGGTTGCTTGTAAGAGTACCCCATGTTCCAAATTAATGGGGATTGATTCTAAAAGAGCACCCCACTCAATAGAACAAAATTTTGTTCAATTAATTTTACCTATTAGCGTGTATAGCTAAAAATATTCAATTAGAATTATAGCTAGATTTAGGTATTTAGATCAAAAGGTCAGTGTTAAAAGTGTGCTGGCACGTTCGTCCAGAGGTGTACTGGTCCCTTCTTGTACTGCCTAGGTTATTAGGTATAACCTCCAGGTATACAATTCAACTAATGTATGCAGCAAAAGACTTTACAAAGTCGCACGTAAACATATGTACAAAGTTTATTTACATGAGTAAAATAAATGGCCATCAACTCACAGGCCGACATAACAAAAAGTAAACAAAAGATACTCAAAAATAATATGGCACACAGCCCTAGTCATATGTTACATTATCGTCACATTCTGGAGAATACACATTTACATGAGTAAAAAAAAAAGGTCACAGGCCTCAGGTCAACACATGACCACTTTTGACCATTCTGGGGTTACAAGCTTCAGGCTGACACTAGCCACTTTTAGCCAAAAACAAAACAAAAGGGTCATGATGAACTATAGGCTTCAGGGAAACTAGGTTATTAGGTATAAGGTCAAGTGGTCACGTTTGGGAGTACCCCAAGATGCATAACATCAGGGTAAAAATATACTGCCTGGAAATCATTTAAGGCTATATCTACTAATAATTATACATTACACAAAATACAATCATACTAAAGATATACTTAGCCCAAAGATCTCCAGAGCAGGGCACACTTCTCCGAGTACCCCATGACACACGACCACTAACAGGAAAAAAATACTATTCACAACACAGGTCAAGTGGTCAAGCTGGTAACTCAGGAGCAAGTGGCAACTCAGCACAGTTTGCAAGGCCTTTTATAAACTATATAAGGGGAATCACTCCTAACTATACAAGTAATCAAAAATAGTTAGTTCCCCATTATGTCACAGAGGCATTATCAGAAAGAAGCCTGTTGGGGAAACCAAATTTGAGAAATAGTGCTCTGAGTGAGTTACATATGTCTTCTGATGTAATGTCTTTAAGAGGGAAGGCTTCTGTCCATCTAGTGGACATATCTGTTACGTGCGCATGTTAGTGTAAATGTGAAATGGTGCGAATGAGACTCTTTGAACAGTACATTAACACTAAAACAACAATGTCCTCGTTTAGAACTCATTGAATGTCCATGAACACGAGAACACTATTTCGTTTCTATTTCTCCATTTTTGGTTCTCCTCTCCTTTCAACACGCATTCGCACTGTTCCACATTTAGACTAACATGCGCACATAACAATATCATTAATGCCTAGGATGTATCTATTCCCTTTGCTGCTGATATTTAGTGGTCCCATTATGTCTATTGCTATTTTGTCCCAGAAGTAGTAAGATTTATCAGATTTCTGAGAGTGGTGCTCTATGTATTGTTTTTTTGTTTGGCACATTCTGGGCAGCTTTCTGTATAGTTTTTTATTTGTCTTCCCATTTTAGGCCAAAAAAATATCTCAGCTATCTTGTTATAGGTCTTTTTCTTTCCTAGATGACCTGCTGTAGGATCATCATGTGCCATTTTAAGATTTTTGCTTTTAGTACATCAGGTATTATAATTTGCAGCCTAGTATCATTTACTTTCCTATTGGCACCTAATGGCCAAATTATTAATCATTAATTAATCATTGATGATTATTCACATTAATTTTGCTATAACTTTTATCCAGTAGCTCTTTTATTGTGGGGTCTGCTTTCTGCAGGGTGATTAGCTCTTCTCTATTTACACCTACCTCATTAAAACAAACTTTTGGGAATTCTATTTCTGGTGTGATGTTTTTATGTGATCTTGTTTGTACTAACAGTGCTTTATGTTCTAGTAAATAATGTTTCTTTTCCACCCAAAACATTGCTTCATTTACAGTTAAATCTTTGACACCACGAATATTTTCTATAATGAGATCTTGTGCAGAAGTGTCCATTACTATGACTTCAATTTCGCCTGTAATCCAGGGAGATTCTACCCATATTTTTACTGTCTTGCAGATATCAAACTTTTGAATATTTTAAGTATTTTAAGTATTGCTCTGGCTTCACTAATCTTGCATGTACTATAGATGCTGTCGCCCCACTGTCCCTCATGGCTCTGACCTCCACTGAATTCACATATGAAGGGAATACTTTTTTTTTTGGACTTGTCTGACTGCTTGTATGCCATATTTTCTTCTCTGTGGGCATTGGTGTTGTTGCCATTATTGTTGACTCTATTGTTTCTATTTCTGTTCTGGTAGTTAGTTGAGTTATTATTTGTATGGTAATTGTATGTATCTCTTCTTGACTGTCTGTTGTTGCTGTAGTTATTGTATTGAAAGTTATTGTTTCTAAGGCTTCTTCTTTCCCTTGGACTGGCGCTTTGGTTTGATCTGTAGTATCTGCTATTATTATTATTGTTCTGGTTTTAATTGTTATAGCTGGGGAAGTTTGTGTTTAACTTTTATATAGTTGTTGCTGTTACTTCTGGGGGATCTACATTGGTTTTTGACGTGACCTTTTTTGCCACAATTAAAACAGGGCTTTTGTGTTGGAAAATTTAAAATTTGTCATTGTTATTATCTTATCTTATCTTATATAATACAGACGTTACTTCAAAAAAGAAGATGATTACGTCCTACGATTATTATTAGGGGTTGTTGCTGTTGCTACCAATTGATGGATTTCTCTTTTATCCATGGCATGGCCTGGATGACTATCCATGAAGAGATGTAGGTTTGTAATGAGGTCAGTTTCTGATTTTATTTTATTTTCTTTAAAAAATGTGAATACTAGGTCGGTTACATTTGTTAAAACATTGTCTATTAATATCATGTCAATTATTTGTGAGGGATCTTTTAAGTCACATTCGACTAATTCATGCCATTTGAGCACATTGGCTTTCATATTAAAAAAAACAACTGTTAAAGTCTCCACCTTTGTTTAATTTAATATTCTTAAAAAGCTTTCTATAATGATCTTCTGACTTACCAAAGTGCTCTAGTAATCTGTTTTTGACAGAAGTAGTCTTTCTTTTGCTCAACTGTAAGAGTACTAATAATGTTTAAGGGTTCTCCAGACAGATTGGCTAATAGATGTTTGGCCATATTTTCATTGTTTAAGTTGTATGTGTATGCTATATGTTCGAATTGAACCAAATAATTCTCTAGTGTTTCTTCTTTAATATTTGTCACGGATGAATGTGTGTATGTATAATCTATTTTTACAATCTGCACGAATGACCGGAAGTGTGTTTTGTTGTCAGACAGAGACCAGCGTGTGTGATATGCAGAAAAGCTGATTAAAGTTTATGTGTTTGATATAGTGGTTTAATTGTTTTATTTCATTAACTAGAACTGAACCAGGGACACCTAGACGTATCGAGACCTAAGGTAGATTCTATCGAGTTATAAGTATAAATAGAATGGGAAAGCTGTGACATATTAGGGGGCTCGTCCGGGATCTGACCAAGTAATGTCATGAATGCAGATGTCGTCTAGGTAGCACAGTACATGGGGTAGATGAAATGGTCTCTGTCTGTCTGTGGAATCTGGAAATGACTGGTTTTGTGAACGTTTGTGTGGCTATTACATTAGGATTAACTTTAGCTGCCTCAAATTTGGCTATTTCAATTCTCTCCTCACTTTCTTTCTGTTTAGTTTCTAATTCTTTCTGTTTAGTATCTAGTTCTTTCTGTTTTATTTCCAGGTCCTTGTCAAGAGCGGGGGTGTGTAAGATGTGAGATTGTGTGTGTGTTTTGTTTATTTTTTTAGTTAGTTTGTGAATTGTTTTTATCACGGGATTTTCAAGGGGCGACAATAAGGTTTCTAGCGGTCAGTCTAGCAGTTGGAGAGCTTACCTGGTCTGAGTAGGGTGCTTGTGTTTGTTTACCAGTTTTTATGCCTAGCGTAAGGGGATGTTATAACTTATATTATTTTTTTTTGCTATTTGTGTGAACGGACTATTTGGGAGTAATATTATGTGTGGCATTGATGGCGTTTGTTAAATGAATCTAGTCTAAGCGCCCTGTAGTTTTAATTCTGGCACATTTAGTATTTCAGCTATTGATTATGATGCATTCAATATTATATGTGTAAATTGCAGTTGGCTGTAAATAAATACTCATTTCATACTCCTTCGTTGAGTGATACTTTATAATATTTACACATGTAAAGGTCTGCATGTGAGAATCACACCCTAGACTATCGAGCTATATGTCTGTAGTAAAGAACTCATCCCTATTCCTTTACATTTGGGGACTGTGAATAATCCTGGAGTTCCTCACAGTCCTTAAGCTCTTCTGATGAGCTCTTTCAGCAGCTCTTTCTTCTCTTTCAGCTACTTTCTCAGCTTATTCCCTATCTTCCCTTTTTTTTTCTTTCTATCTTTTCTAATTCTGTTAGCAAATGAGTTTGACATTCCTTATGTAGTGCATGTGTGTTTACAATTAAATCAGTTTGACACTCTCTGTTTATTGTAGTTGTATGGCATATTGACTGTGTTTGGCATTTTTTGTCTGTTGTACTTATGCTAGCCTTAAAGTGTTTAACTCTAATATATCTTCCCTGAAATAAAGTATTATCAAATGTATTGATAATTTTGTCACAATCTCTTTGTGTTTTCAAATAGACTAAAGCTGTTTTGTTTGATTTGTCTTCACTTATTATGATATCTACCCATTTGACAAAAGTTATGTTGTTAAAAATAGAATAAAATTAAAATAGAATGGTTTGCCATCTAGTATCTTGAAAGGTTTTCAACTTTGACTGTATGATCTCTATAATAATTTGTTATTTGCTACTTCAGCTCTTTTTAGTTTTCTGCCGACTTCATTCAGTTGTTCATTTATTTGAGTTTGTGTTGTAGACATAGTAGTTTCAATGTGTTCATGTTCATGTCTTTGAGTCCATTCTGTTAAATCTTCTTCAGTTAATTCTTTAATTCCTGGTATTTCTCCTATAATCAAACTTACAGCTGGGTTATCTTTTATGATGACTTTATGTTCACCGGCTAACCGTGGTGATTCTATGAAGACTAATGCTGTTTCACAAACATAGATCTTTATTAGCATATGTCAATGTGACTTTGTCTTCTAATATCTGCTCCGGTTTTACAAGTGATTTTTTGACTATGATTGAGGTACAGCCGCTGTCAAGTAATGCAAACACTTTAATGCCATCTACATAGGCAGGATAAACTTTTAATTTAGCTACTTTTGTTTGCACATATGCTGCTGTTGTATTTTGCATTGGTCTTTCAGTCACTACTGCTTCTATATTTTGTCTATTGCTATGGCTGTTATTGTGGTGTGATGCATGTTGTCTATCTTGACTTTGAAATTGATCTCCTCTTGACATTCTGTTACTGTTGTTTTGCCATCTTCTATTTGCTTGATATGATCTAGTGTTAGTTGGGCTGTAGCTTTGCCATGTTCTTCTGTTTCTGGCTTCACTGTTATATTGTTGTTGATAGGATCTTCTGTTATAGTTTGGAGACTGAAGCTCTGAAAAATGTCTGCTATTTCTTTCATGTCTGTTATTTCTTTCATGTCTGTTATTTCTATTTGAATATTGCTGTTGTTCTGAGGCTTTTCTCTTTCTGCATTCTGCTTTGGTGTGACCCAATATGCCACAGAAAAAAACAACATTGCAGGCTTCTAGCATATTTGAATTTATTTGGAGATCTTGACTGATGTTCTGTGACTCTTGCTGCTACATTATATAGTTCTCTTTTGTCTATGGTGATGTTTGGGTGGAGTCCTTGTATGTTATTAAATTGGATACAAGTTCAGCTTCATTTTTTATTTTTCTTTCTTTCAGAAATGAAAGTGCTCCATCTGTTACATTTATTTAAAATATTCTCAAACAGAAAAAAAATCTAAAATCTGCGTCAGGTGATGTGTACAATTTTCTCATCCAAGGGCTTGTCAGCAGTTTCCCTATTATGCCCATAACAAATATTTCTTTTCCAAAAATCTAAGTATTCTGTCATAATAAAGGGCCATCATCCCACAGGTATGGAAAAGATATGGAGGCGATTTCCCCTATACCGAGGAAAAAGCCCTTTTGTAAATCTTCATTATTTAAAAAATAAGACAAATCCATTAGGATCTCCTTGTTCATCTTTATACCTTAGTTTGTTAAAGGCAAGAACAATATTACCAGTTAGACAATCATTTCTAAAAAGGTCTCCCCTTTCCCTCTCCAGAGACTTCAAGGCCACCCTGCACTCACTTGCAATAGTATCAAGAGGGAGGCAATGAAGCTCTTTAAAGGTTTTCTCCCAAGACTCACTTAAGAGCATTATAGCTTTATGGTTAACACAAGCCCGGTCAGATGTAGTATTAGAAATGTTATTTATTATAACTTCCAGGCACTTGTGAAACTCAGCTTTATGAAAATCAGAGTACACATTAGCCAGATTGTAAATGGATTGGCCAATGCGCTTTTCATAGTCCTCAGGTGTCCCACCACTTTACTGATTCAATGCAATAACAAAAGTATCAGTTTTAGTGGTGAGATGGATGCTGTTGAAATGAACACCATCTTGGGTTGTAGCATCAAACCCAAGAGTAAGGTTTGGGGTGTTCATGGCAACCTCAGCAGCTCGTAGCTCTGATATAACTCCAGGTTCTCTAACCATGTTTACTATGGAAGTTGTCAAGGACACTATCAGTTTTATAACCCATTCTTTTGTACAAGCTAGTAATAATGTCTTTCTCTGCTGCTAATCTATCCCTCTTTTTCTCTGCCTTTTGTTTTTTTAACTCTTACTGGTCTTATATATTTCTTAAGGAGTTGGCAGCCAGGTCTGGATTAAATTTTATCTAATTTATAAGATTTTACAAGACTACAGAGGAGTAACAAAAAATATAAATCCAATTAATTTTCCATGTATTTGTTTTACTTATAACAATGAAAACTTTATTAAATCATGATGAATAAATGTTCATTTCTGAAAATATTTTTCTGTGTGATACTTTTTGAAGCACTCTCCAGGGTGTAATTCAGGTTGGCGTAAGATACTTTTTGAAGCACTCTCCAGGGTGTAATCCAGGTTGGCGTAAGCAAGTTTCACAGAAGTATGCTGTCTTACGCCTGCTGCCAGACACTTCAGTCCTTTGTCTTTTTGTTTTCAATGAGAGTTATGAAATGCTGTCTCTAGTCGCTGGTTGTGGTCCAATGATTCCCCCTAGCTTGACGGGTGAGGAGAATGAGAATGACGCTGATCTTCGACTAGTTCTTTTATTAGCTTATTTCTATACTGTATATGTGACATTTTTGTTTGATGGCTTCATTGTGAAGAATAAAACTGTTAACAACAGCCACTTCCAGCAACCAAAAAAATACAGGACATTTGTTAGCCTCAGAGCTATATACACATTACAGGCTCTGGTCATCCTCGCAAATCAAAACATTGTGGAGTCAATTGGATTCATCCAGACAAATAGTCATAATTAACATACTAAAGATATGGACAGCTATATTATTTAATGAAAATAATGCTAAAATTAGTTCTAATTATCATTTAAAGTTATTAATTTCCTAGTTTTATAAGAAATATGGTTTTGATTTTAACACAAAAAAGTAAAACTTAACTTCTAATAAGATCACTGAAAACAAAAAAGCAGCCATCTTGACAAATAATCTTGACATCTTCTTAAATTAAAACAACAGAAACATTCACATAAATTGAACAGACACAGCATAAAGAGTTCATTGAGTGACTAAACATAGACGTCTTGTTTCTTTTCACATTTCCTAGTCCACGAGTAGAGATGATGCAGTCTGACTGAGTAAGGAATAAATGAGTTTTCGTACCATTTGGTTTTAGTCTTAATTGACAGAAGTCAACTACTTTCTGACTACTTGACCTAGTTTAATGGAGCGGGTGGCACTTGTCTTTCAAGATTTCCTTGGTTTCGCTGAGACATTTTTTTTTTTCAAAAAAAGTTATTTCATTATTGTAGTGTTGTGCGTTTGGTTTTTGATGCTTTTTTTTATAAGATTGTCTAAGGGGCGCAACAGTTTTGCCTTGCCAACAAGTTATTCCATATATTAGCTAATTTTGCATTTTCCCACAGTAAAAGTTATCCAAGTTAAGCTTGTATAAGAAAAAAAAGCTGCTGTGCAATTTTATTTGCCAGAGATTCAAGATGATCTTCCCACGAAAGCTTATCAATGACACCTAGATATTTATATGAGTTCAGCCCCAGTATATTGATTATCTGCAGTTCATGTATCAATTGTTTGGTCCTTCTGAAATCTATTAGGATTCCTTTTAGCTACTATTGTCTATCCTTTCATAAAGTGGACACATGTTTTGTGTCCAATCATCACACAATGTAACTCTGCATGCTCCTTAATATTGTGGCATGGTCTCAAACTTGTGATATAAGTAAGTCTGCGGATGCTTTTTTGAATCATATCATGTAAATGGCATAGCTGTTACATTAGTCACAACATTGTCAATGAGTACCATGTCTAGAATTTGCTTTGGATCTTTAAAATCACATTTAATGTTTTTAAATAACTTCCTGTAATGGTTCTCTGATTTCCCAAAATGTTCAAGTAATCTACTTTTGACAGATGTGTAAACTTTCTTCTGTTCTGATGTTAATGTGCTAATAATATTTAAAGTTCGATATGTTCCAAAAGGCGTAAGCAACGAAGAAAGCCAAAGTTAATATGTTTGTATGAGGCACTCCGGCTAATTTTGTGTCATTCAGTCCTCTGCGATCCTTCCTCCCCATCAGGAGACCTGCTTGATAGGTCTATAATTGAGGGATTCAGGTAGCAGAAAAGTGAGACCTATTAATTATGCTCATAGAGCGACCAGGCCTTCCTATTTCATCACCTAGTGCTAACATAGAGGCCATTTCCTCAACAGACTGAGGGTCGTATATGTAACCTACAATGTCACTCTTTTTCACAAACCCGTATACCGGGGGCATATATCCTAACATGTTTATTAACACACAGTCCTCATTGGATGTCGTAAGGGTCCCGAAACGAATGCCTGCGTAGGGATTGTTTGGAAACTTTTTGAAGAACATGTCATATATAGCTGAAATTTTTTAAAGTGTTTGTTGTTCCACCACGCAGAACATGCCACAGAGTTGGCATTCAGATGGAAGCTTAAGACCCGACCTCACTAATCTTCTATTATTATTATAATATTTAAAGGTTCCCCTGACAGATAAGCTAACAGATTTTTAGCTGTATCTTCACTTTTTAATGAATGTGTAGCAGCAATATGTTCAAATTGAACTAAATAGTTTTCTAAAGTTTCCTCTTTCATATTAAATGTATGGAATTTAGATATAAATGGGTTTGTAGTTGTTTGCTGAGTTAGTATGTTAGGTTTTTATTAAGGCTGCTTCTAGTTGTGCTCACTCGACTTTTTCCTCTATCTATTTCTTTTTGAGCTCCAAAGTTTTTCAATTCTTTTTGATAGCACGTTCAGCTGCTCTTTCATCTCTTTCTCTTAGTTCCCTATCTTTAATTTCTTCTTTCTCTTTTTCATTCTTTAATTACTTTTTCTTCCCTTTCTTTTCTTTCTGCTTTTTCTAATTCTTTCTCAATAAGTTCCCTTCTTTTTATCCCGTGTAAGTTCCATTACTTTAACCAACTCCAATATCTTATCATAAGTAAACATGATGTAAGGTAGTTTGCAAATGTATGTAGTAACTTGCAATAATTAGTTAAATTTGTGTGAAATTCAGTATGATCCTATGTCAACTTTAAATCAATATATACAATTATTACTCAAGCATTTGTATCATAGTATGTACTTTGAAAAAATGTACGAAATACTTAACTAGAGTAATCAGTAATTCTAAGCGATCACAAGAACAAAATATAGTAAAATATAGTAAAAAAATATTTAACCAATATACATGTTATTAATAATCAATTTAAATGTGCTTCAGCAAAATTGTACCATAAAAGTACTCATCGATAGATCAAATAGATCTCATAGATTACTTAATATGTGGTCCAAAAGATTAGTCACTATATATGATTAGTATATGTGCCAAGTAGGTATAATAGATTGTTTGACTCAAGGATCCAAGTGAGTCTGTTATTTACCACTCTTTCCATAAGCTTGCATGTACAGCTGATGAGGCTGATTGGGCGATAGCTATCTAGTTTGTTTCTTTGTTTGCCATGATATAGTATGGGGATAATGATGGCTTTCTTCCAGATATTTGGGATTCTGCCTGATTTTCAGCTAGCATTAAAGATTTGAAGCATTTTTTTTTCTTCTTTTTTGGGGGGTTTGAGGACCTAACTGTCATTGTTTCATCACACAGGAGATTGAAGATGGATTTCAAGGAAAGAAGCCAACAATGATTGTCTGGGTTGACTTGGAAATAGCATTCGATAAAGTCTGGGAACAAGTCCTTGTACTCAAATTAATAGACTATCACATATTCCTACAGAATGTACAACTGTATAAAAGAATAACTAAACAATCGAAAAGCACTGAAGGATATTTGGGAACATCAAAATTTCGTCTACAAGAAGCTCTTGACAAATTCAGTGAGTGGTCCAAAGACGGGGCATGTCCATCAACACCAAAAAAGACAACTTACATTATCTTCTCACTATCAACAAAACAGCAAGCAATAAAAATTAGCACTAGATAAGGCAGCTCTAGAAATCCAGTGTTTTGCAAACTGTGTTCTGCAGAAGCCTACAACTTACACCATCTTCTCACTATCAACAAAACAGCAAGCAATAAAAATTAGCACTAGATAAGGCAGCTCTAGAAATCCAGTGTTTTGCAAACTGTGTTCTACGGAAGCCTACAACTTACACCATCTTCTCACTATCAACAAAACAGCAAGCAATAAAAATAAGCACTAGATAAGGCAGCTCTAGAAATCCAGTGTTTTCCAAACTGTGTTCTGCAGAAGCCTACAACTTACACCATCTTCTCACTATCAACAAAACAGCAAGCAATAAAAATTAGCACTAGATAAGGCAGCTCTAGAAATCCAGTGTTTTCCAAACTGTGTTCTACGGAAGCCTAGTGTCTCTGTGAGGCCTGAATAGGTGTTTTGGGAACAACTGGAATCATTGACTAGTCGGCCACCAAGTGAATTATTAATCTATCTAATAAAAAGAAGCCAAGTGTTGTGTTAAAGACTCTTAATGTGCGAAGTGTTAGGGTTAAAGGACAAGGTTGGGAAACACTGTCCAGTCTTATCAGCCTATGCTAAAATATGTTCATAACCATCCCTAGTGGTAAAATACTGCAGTAATCAATAGTGTAAAATGTTTAATTAATTAATTTATGTTTGTTTTTCAATTCCTAAATAGTGTACATTACTTAAATAGGGGTATCAACTGTGTTCAAAATAATCAAAATATAAATTTTATAGATCCAGTGGTAAATTTTCAACTAGTTAATAAATGTATGTTCATTAGTAGGCCATCTCTTCTATTGGCTCAATTATGTTATTCTTAATAGTCAATTATTGGTTTAATGTGGTTTAATGTTTATCCAAAATTTATTTTATCAAAAACTTAAATTATATCATATCATTTTAAATGATATCATCCAGAAAATCAACCAAGCACTCTGTTATTGGATGAAACGGTTCGAAATTTTGTTTCAAATTGTTTTCCTCCAAAGCTTCAAGGCACTTGTTGAATTTGTTATATCTGGTCACAGTCATTTAAAGCAATCTTTCCAGAATCTGCCAGAATTGTTAACAAATCCCTAAAACGGGAGGCTGCTACTTGGGGAGAGATGATCCCATTAATGCTGGATTTAAACAAGACAATTTCTGAATTAAACGAATCATGACTGTTGATTTGTTTAGTAATTTAGCCACTAGACTTGCTAGAAATTGTCTGCATTAATTTTTCAGTGTCATTTTTTGCAGATATGTTGCCTTACTCTTCTGCAACACTGTAGTCGATGCAATACCTATTTCAATTTTTGAATTGGGCAAAAAGATTTCTTTACTCTTAAAATCAGGAGCAATCAGATCATGAGGACTTTTGATGTTGCTCAGCTTTTCAGACTGATGAATCCTGTCTTAGCAGTCCTGAGACTGATGTATCCTGTCTTAGCAGTCCCGAGACTGATGTATCCTGTCTTAGCAGTCCTGAGACTGATGTATCCTGTCTTAGCAGTCCCGAGACTGATGTATCCTGTCTTAGCAGTCCCGAGACTGATGTATCCTGTCTTAGCAGTCCCGAGACTGATGTATCCTGTCTTAGCAGTCCCGAAACTGATGTATCCTGTCTTAGCGGTCCCGAGATGTTTGGAGACATGATTGAGACATTCCTCCTTTTTTTATCATTTCTTTGTTGCCTTAAACATTCAAAGCTTTGATTAGTTCTTAGGCCTTTGAATCCTTATCTCCTGCCATGGTTGTGTACCTGAAGTTATGCAAAGCAAGTGATCTTTGCCATATTTTTAGTCTACTGGGCTACTTAGGAAAGGATCAACATCGTAATCCGAGGACCCCCTGTATACACTTTTCTGTGTTAATTTCCATTTGACTATGTCATTTATGTTGTTGTTGTTTTTTTATATCAATAAAACATAATGCTTTAATAATTCTCTTACACATCAATGCTTTTTTAAATCTATTAAGTCTACAGCCCATGTATGCCAAATACAGAAATTCATTATTTGTTGTCACACCATATTTCACAATTCCACCACCAGGCCTTTATACTGTTTATAATTTTCTCTACTCCTTCACAGTCAGTGCAGGGATCTTTCAGTTTTCTCCTGTAATTTTCCATGTCCTTCCCAAGAACACATTTGTTCTGTTTCTGCGAGATGATATGTCTCAATTCTGACTGGTATTTTGGTGCCAACCGTCAGATATACAGTTTCATCAGGCTTGATTCGCCTATTTTCTGGATACACA
Source organism: Biomphalaria sudanica (assembly GCA_036873155.1). NCBI lineage: Eukaryota > Metazoa > Mollusca > Gastropoda > Planorbidae > Biomphalaria > Biomphalaria sudanica. The sequence continues at coordinate 1,197,682 of JAZGLO010000050.1, read as the reverse complement.
AGTGCAGTCTGAAAATGATTTTAAAAAATTGTATATAGCTATTGGAAATCAATTTTGACAGGTGAAAATTAATGAGAGATAATTGTTAGGAGTAGATATGCTTTTTAAATAACTTACCAAATGATCTGTGGGATGATTTTCATGTGACAGTATTGCCTTTTTGATGACAGATTGGTAGCCAGTAACATCCGAATGTTTCCATAGCCAAAAAAAAAAAAAATTAATGTCATTATTATACATTTCAAAATCACTCTACTCTGTCATTATTTTAATCTGAGAGATATTGGGAAGGGGGGGGGTCAATAATAAAATTGCACTGAATACCATTATGGACCTGGCAACTGTATAAGAAGTATCAATTATTGCATTGTAAAGAAATAGTAAAATTTCCCCTTTAATCCTTAGACCTGATAGGGCACATGTTGTGAAGGTCATCTATGGCAGATGGCTAACGAGGGTATCATGTCGACAGCACTTCAACAAACTGCCTTTACTTTTTCACTTCTAAATTCAGGTTAGATGGACATCTTAAAAAAAACTGAAATTAAAAAATCCCAGTTTTCACCAAGTTTTGAACCCCGGACTTCTGTTTGGAAGACAATCACTTTATCTCTACACATCTTTTGTAAATTGCCATACCAAATTTTTTTTTCCCATTGTTATGAAATATTAAAATAAATACCTTTGATTCGGCCAGACACCTTTACTTGACGTTGGTTTTGTGTCTCTGCCTTGTTTACATACTAATTTTAGCCACTCGTACTGTATAGATTATTTTAGTAAAGATTATTTTACTGGATGCCCGTTGATAAGCTTTAAAAAAAAAATAAGATTTAGCAATTATAAATTGTGTGTAGGGAATTGAAATTCTCTTTTTAAAAGTCTTATTAAATTTAACAGATGTATACACAATTTAAAACATTCTAAACTCTTTGTGCATATAAACAAAATATTATAAACTTCTCTTGCTTTTTATAAATGGAGTAACAGCCTATACACACGTTTTAGCCTATTCCCAGCTGGTTGGGAATAGCGGGGTCAACTGCATATGAGTTTCAGTGTCTAGTTCTGGGACTGTATCAACTGTTCTAAAATCTCTCCACCAATCTTCGTCGTCTTGCTTGTCCGTATTTTCTATATTTGTTGATTGCTGTGGTCTGATGTGTACTCTGTTTCTTATGTATGCTCCGCCTTCCTCACTTCTTATCTTATATCTTATAAGATCTTGGAATTGCGTTTAACAAGTCCCTTACTTTTGTTCTTATCCACTCTAGGTCTTGATGAGCTATAAGCTTCAGGGAAGCCCACTTATAGTTGGGAAAAGCCTATCAGATGATTCAAAACAAATTTGAATCCGTCATTTGAGGCTGTATCTTCTAATTAACGAAAATGCGTAAAATACAATAATGATCAAAGATATACCTAGCCTAAATATCCCCTTAGCAAGGCACACTTTTCCCAAGTACCCCAAGACACACAACCAGGTGACTAACAAAAAAAGTATATACAGTTCAAAACACACATAGCAAGATCCAGTGGTTAAGCTGGTAACTAGAGAGCAAGTGGCATCTAAACTCACTTTGCAAGGCCTTGTATAACCTTCTTGAGGGGAATCCTGTCTTTACAATTACATAAAAATAGTTAACACCCCATTATGTCACAAGCTGTATATACCTTTAAAAAAAATAAAAAATAAGTAATTATTTGTAAATCATGAAAATGGTATTTTTTGTACAGAAATAGTTGGGATATTTAAATTAGGTTAAAACTGAAAATCGATATTTTGACCTATTTACCCAAATTTGGTGTCCAACTTAGCCTTACACTCAAATAATGAAATCAAAGAACACAGGCACAAAGCCAACAATACAAGTTAGTCGGCGCTGATAGCGAATGCCAACAAGAAGTTCATGAAGGGAACCATTGAATGTCGTCAAGCTAAATCTCTACATCCATAACATGTGCCTCTCTCTAAAGCCATCAGTCTGTTTACATTTTACTCTATGTAAATACATTTCATGAAGATTCACTTGAATTTTGTCTTTCTCAAGTAATAGGTCTTAATGTTCTTTTTGAATGTAGTGTAGCATGTTGTCTGTCTGAGATCAATGGGAATTGAGTTCCAATCCTTTGGTCTGTACACTTAAAAAGCCTGCAGGCCGTCGCTTTTGATGGAGAAACCTTGCACCACTAGAAGTGTTGAGTCCATTGAGCCTAGGGCTCTCTGGGGGACATAGAGAGTGATCAGTTCGCTAAGGTACAAGGGCATTTTCTTATTATAAATACACTGATGACAAAGTGTGGCCACCTTGTAGTCGATTCTCACTTTAACAGGAAGCCAATGGAGCGTGCGCACGAGAGTAATGGCAGAATCTCGTCTTGTTTTTCTTAGGGCTGGTCTTGTGGTACGAAGGAAGAGTAACCGTTTAGGGATTACGGGCACGACATGGCCTACTATTAACTAGAAATAATGAACACTTAAGGCATGTTAAATTTAAATCCCAAGTATGAGATTTAAGAAAAGCTTCTTCTGTATAATCTAACATATCTCGTCTGGGGACGAGTTTGGGTGCAGTGGATGAGACTTTCTGTGTGTCTAACTGCTTTGGATTTAAATTTATTCTAAAAGAAGACTCCATGTGTAATCCAATACTGGGGTCTCTTTCATTGCAATCCAAATAACTAATCCAATTAAGAGAGAAAAAATTAATTATTTAATTTTATTAGGAACATATGAACAGTGCTACTATTAAGTATGAACGTGTACTATTTACGTTAGATTTTACCAAATTATTAAATTTTTACTAAATTTAATTTTTTACCAAATTATTAAAAAAATTTAAAATAGTAAAGGTAGTAAAAATTTAATAGTTTGGTAAAAATCTAATGTAAATAGTACATGTTCACAAATTCATAAATCATATCTTCCCAGACAACCCCACTTCCCGGACAAAGCCCAGTACCTTCCCAGGGTCGACACTGTCGAACAGTGTTTTTAAGTTAGTGGCTCTAAAATATTTCTCCCTGACATCCTGGTATCTGGGGCAATCGACGAGGATATGTTCCACGGTGAGGCGAGAGTCACAGTACTCACAAAGTGGGGGGCTCCTCTCTCTTCAGCACAAAAGAGTGCGTGATGTAGGTGTGGCCAATCCTAAGTCTGGACATGGTAGTGCTACCACGCCTTGTCAGACCCTTAGATGTGGGCCGCCGCCTGACATCCGCCACAATCTGCCCGAGCTTGTTGTGAGCCTCAGCCTCCCATCGGTCCTGCCACTCTCGATAGGTGGCAGAGGCAACACTTTGTCTCAGGTCCGAGCAGGGAATTTGGGTTTCTGACACCGCATGATTTAGGGCTCTCTTTGCTTCTCCGTCTGCGGCTTCATTTCCCCTCAATTGCTCTCTGAGCTGAAATCAATGGGGGTGTCTATCCTCACTGGTTTTTAACTTTTTGGAATTTTTGTGTGTAGTGTGCAGTGGATGATTTATCTGCTATTGAGGATGCAGTCAGGTATGTCTCTGGGGGACGTAACAGTTTATCCTTAGTTTTTCAAATGCCCTATCGCATTTACTTTCTCTTTGATTTCACCTGACTGCCTTCCATACCGTTCTAGCAGAAATTTTGGCATCCAGACTGCCGACAAAATTTCTCCCGGAATTCCTCTTGGCTGACTGTGTGGTTTGTTAAGCCTTCGCTCTAGCTATCCTGAATAGCTTTAGGTTTTCCTGGGAAGGTACTGGGCTTTGTCCTGGAGGTGGGGTTGTCTAACGAAGATTTGATTTGTGAAATTGTGAACATATATTTACAAAAGATTTTTACTAAATTATTAAATTTTCACTACCTTAACTATTTTAGCTGGGAATAGACCTTGTGTTTTTATAACTTAACTAAATCCTAATTACCTAATTGTGGTATGAAGGGAGAGTAACCTTTTAGGGATTACAGGCATGACACGGGCTAAAGTGTGCCGATGTGCCAAAAAACTCAAACTTTTGGGGTTACTGGAGTGCGAAATTTATTTTTTTAATTTTTGCTTTAATAACTTTTGTTATATTATATCATATGACAACTCAATAAAAAAAAAAATATATATATAGTAAATGTTGTCTAATGTTTCTGGGTTGCCATGGTAATGGCGGCCATCTTGAATATATAACAAAATTCTAAAATTTTTCAAAATTGATAAATTTCAAAGCTAAAAATACTTACACTTTAAAGTATAAAGGTGGATGGAAGGAGCTAGCTAGATTTTATACATTTTTCCTTAGTATTGTGCATTTTATAATTTTTTTAAAAAGGGTGATTTTTTTACCTGTAAAATGCATCCACATTGTTTTTTCCAAAAGATCATATATTAAAAACTTCTTCAGATAAAGTCATTAAAACTAGCCGATTCTCTGTATTATTTATCTCTGAATATGTGTACCTAATTTGACACATTTATCTCTATTAGTTCCAGAGATTTTAGAAATATGTTACAGGGGGGGGGGGTCACAAAAAAATGCAATCACTCAAAAACAGTGAATTTGTATTAAGAAAAACATGGAAAATAGTGTTTACCATGCATCATTAAAATACTTTTTTCAATTAAAAAATGCAATTTTTTTTTAGAAAATTTTTGGTGCCAGTTTGTAAAATACATGTCCAACTATTTAATTACACCAAAATTGAAAAATTAATTTTTTTTAAAAAACCCAAAATGGACTTTTTCACACTCCAGTAACCCCACCTTCTTTGTTAAATGTAATTTTATTGAATAACTTTCTGTAATGATCCTCTGATTTGCTCAAGTGTTCTAGTGATCTGTTTTTAACAAGATGTGTATTCTTTTTTTTGTGTTTACATCTTCTTATCTTATACAATACAGACGTTACTTCAAAAAAGAAGATGATTACGTCCTACGCGTCATGCATTTAGTCATGCATGTTAACCAGTGACTTAAATTCTGCCAAGTCACTGGTTTTCCTGGCTAGCTCAGGCAACCCATTCCATGCTCTAATAGCACTAGGGAAGAAGGAGTATTTGTACAAATTTGTCCTAGCATATGGGACGAGGAATGTGCCTTTATTTTTGTGTCTTTCAGAGTATTTTATTAAATTTTGTTTTTGTATTTGAAGATTATGGTTCAGTGTTTTATGTATAATTGCTACTTTACTTTTGAGTCTTCTGTCCTGAAGGCTTTCTAAATTTAGTGATTTTACTATAGGTGTTACTCTAGTCCAATGTGAATATTCATTTGTTATGAATCTCACTGCTCTATTTTGTGTCTGTTCCAGGGTTAGGGTTTGTTCTAGTGTCAATGTGCTAATGATGTTTAAAGGGTTCCCCTGATAAATTTGCTAACAAATGTTTAGCCATATCTTCACTTGATAATGAGTATGTGGAAGCAATATGTTCAAATTGAACAAGGTAGTTTTTCAAAGTTTCTTCCTTCATATTAAATTTATGAAATCTAGAAGTAAATGGTTTGTTGGTTGTTTGTTGAGGTAGTATATTGGGGTTTGTAAAGAACTTAGGGTAGTTCTTACTATAGACAAATGGCTCAATGTACTAAGGGTATGATTCTTAAATGTAGATCCTTAAAGGGGTACAAGTATTAATAATAATTTTATTTATAAAGCGCTGTTAACAAACAAAATGTAGGCTCAAGGAGCTGTAACAACATTACAAACACAAGAGCTAACATGACAAACTAATCTAAAAAAGTTTTTAACAGATAGGTCTTAATGTTCTTCTTAAAAGTGGTATAGCATGTTGTCTGTCTGAGATCAATGGGGAGTGAGTTCCAAACCTTTGGTCCGTGAACTGGAAAAGCCCGCAGACCGTAGCTTTTGAGGGAGAAACGTGGCACTACTAAAAGCGTTGAGTCCATTGAGCGCAGGGCTCTTTGGGGGACATATGGAGTAATCAGTTCTCTAAGGTACAAGGGCATCTCGTTGTTATATATACACTGATGACAAAGTGTGGCGACCTTGTAATCGATTCTCGCTTTCACGGGAAGCCAATGGAGCGTGCGCAAGAGCGTAGTAGCAGAATCTTGTCTATTTTTTTTAAGGACTATTCGAGCGGCGTTGTTCTGTAAACGTTGCAGCTTGGCTATTTTGTCATCAGGTATACCTGCTAGCACGGCGTTGCAGTAGTCAAGGCGGAAGAGTATGAATGCCACAGCTAGCTTTTGTGTTGACTCCGTTGTTAAATATGGTCGGATCTGTTCTAATCTGCGCAGCTGCAGATAAAGACCTTTGCAGAGCTGACTTATGTGTGGGTCGAAAGATAGTGTTGAGTCGAAGAAAATTCCAAGATTCCGCACTACATGGACAAAAGGAACATGGCAGTTCGTGATAAAGAGAGAATCTGTGCTCTCAACTTTTGAGCCATTGTTCCTAGTGCCAATAAAAGGCTGCGGACAAGTCCAGCATGGAAAGAATTGATATGTGGCCTTTGTCGGAATTGTGAAGTAAGTCTTTTAGTACCCTCACCACTGCTGTCTCTGTGCTACGGCACTTCCTATATGCAGATTGAAATTCTTCCAAGAGACAGTACTGTTCAAGATGAGAAAGAATTTGCGCTAACACGATGCGCTCCAGAAGCTTTGACAGGAAGGGAAGATTTGATACCGGACGATAGCTTTTTTGACATTCCGGGTCAAGACTTGATTTCTTTGATAAGGGCCTGACAAGTGCATGCTTAAATCAGGAAGTTCAGATACTGGGATAGATTACGGCAAACGTTCGTTATTTGCTCCCCCTAACATTTCAGCGGTGATCTTAAATAGCTCCTTTGAAGAATCAGAAGTTTCGATTTTTTGTCGAATATGACTAGCTTTTGCGTCTCTAATCATACGGTTAACCTTGTTTTTTTCTAGTATGTATATTTGTCGATGTATCGTCAGACCTGTGTTTTGAAATGTACGTTCGGCACGTCGGCGACTAAGTTTGGCAGTCTTTATGTCTTCCGTCAACCAGGGTGCAGATGGCCTGAGACTGTACGAGTGACAAGAGGTGCATGGCTGTCCAGCAACTTTTTCAAGCAAGAATTGTAATTGCTGAGAACGTCTGTGTTGCTCTGTTGCAACAGCAATGAGGTCACGTCCATTTTGAAGGAGGCAATATCTATGGCTTAAAGTTTACGGGAAGTCACGTTTTTCTTTGGCTTTTTTGCTTTTGATAGGCGCATTTCAAAGTGTACAAGAAGATGATCTGACAAGCCGCGGTCTGAGACATTTAGTTTGGCTATAAGCTCACTTGCATTTGTAACAATCCAGTCTAGAGTATGGCCTTTGACGTGTGTCGGAACATTTATCAGTTGGTCTAAGTTGCGATCCCTTTCAGCGACATCGCGTATGTCTCATTTTCACTGTCAAAATGCAAGTTCACATCGCCTATGACAAATAGATCTTTTGTTGATATGTGACTGTCAAGGAGGTCTTGAAATTCTTCGGTGAAAACTTTTGTTGTCAATTTATTTCTCTTGCTTAGTGGTGGGCGGTACAGGAAAATAAAAGTCAGTGTTCTACTGTGGTGGGAAAGGCGAAACTCGCACATCTCAAAGGTGGTGTGCGTTGAGCTGTCAGGTCTTATTGTTACATACTTGGCTAGACTATCTCTGTACAGTATTGCTAGACTCCCCTCCGCTGCCTGTTTTACGAGGGAGCTTCTTTAAAATAAAGCCTGGTGGCGTTAGCTCAGTGGTTCTTGGCTCATCACCAACTTCTTTAAACCATGTCTCACTAAGGAAAACGATGTCGTAGCTATCATCAGTGATGGTGTCTGCAAGCTCAAGAGCTTTGTTACTGCATGACCGGGCGTTCAGGTGCATTATTTTAAGCAGACTGGAGGATGAAGTCACCAGAGGTGTAGCACATTTTGAAGACACCGGAGGAGTAATATCACGAATTATAGGTTTTTGATGGGGACATCTGACCTCTGTCGTGTGAGGAGCGATAGGGGTGGGGTGGTTAATAAAACAGTTTAGTAGGGAACTGCTGAACTCTGTCGTAGAAGAAATGACAGGGGTGGCGTTAACAACACAGTTAAGAGTCCTGGAAACTGTGTGACATGTATCTGTTGAGTTGAATTGCGATGGGTTATATCATAGGCGAATAAGACGCCCAGCCCTAGACCCACGAACTGTCGGCAGTTTACGCACGATGCCAAGTCGACGAATATTTCGGAAAACCTCGCTATCTAGTCGTGATTTGAGTAACACACATGTGCGTCCTATGCGACGTAGTAGATTAGCGTCCATAACTCCAGTACGGCGATTTGACACACTAGCAATGATGACACACAGGTTTGCGCTGCGACTGCTATGTAGTGGCCACGGTACACTGTTTTACCAAGCACATCAATCCCTCGGGCTATGAGTATCACTCTGCCACTGTTTATATAGATGCTTGTTAAACTAAAGGATAGTAAATGAATACAAAAACTAATTAAATTTAATTAACGTGACTTAAATCTATCGAACTAAATACACCAATCTATAGACGAAATCTACACAAATCTAATGGTATAAGAAAGATCACTTAGCTCTACAAAATGGCAACACAAAAATCCTCCAAAACGAGAGACGAAAAAACACGACTGCTGCCTGCTGGCGCAACAAAAAGTATTACGAAAATACACTGAACAATAGAGTAGAAATTAGTATTTATTTACAGCATTACAATTGGTTCAACATATAATACAGAATACAAAAGCATCAATAGTACAAGTAATAAATGTGCCCAAATTAAATATTCCAGGGCGCCTAGACTAGATTCAATAGTCATGACACAACATAGCATTACCCCAAATATTCAGTACACACACATAACAGAAATAATATCTCCTTATTTTAGGCAATGTGACTGACCAACAATCACCAATACCCTACTCAGACCAGGTCAGCTCTCCAACTGACTAGACTGACCTCAGGAAACCTTATTGTCCCCCCCCCCCTTTTGAAAACCCTGTGCTAAAACAGTTCACCACTCACAACGAATAAAAAAAAACACACACACAATCTCACATCTTACACACCCCTGCTCTTGACAGGGTTGACTTTTGGCTGGTTTTCAAATTTTGCTAACTCTATTCTCTCATCTCTTTCTTTTTCTATACAATAAGTAGTTAGGTTTCTATGTTCTCAGTATGATCCTATAACTCTAAATCCATATATGCAGTTGTTACAGAACAAATTAAATAATAGTATGCACTTTGAAAAGAAATGTGTACAATGTTATAGAGCTGTGATCAGTAATTGTAAGCTCACACAAGAAGAATTAGTGAAAAATATTACAAAAATGTTTATACAATGAATATATTGACAATGAATTCTAATGTGCTTCATTAAAATTATGCAATAAATGTGTTCAACAATAATATATTCAATAGTCTTAAGTAATCAAATCAATGATCTAAGAGCTCATTCACTATATGTGACTATGTGCCAGATAATTTAAAAAAAAATAATTAATTTATAACGAAGAAAAATTATATAAAATATATAAGAGACAAACATAAAAACAATATATATATAACAACACAGTCTGCTATAATATAAATTAATAAATAGAAGAAATAGGACCAGGAGAATCACTTAATATAAAATTACAAGAGACCTAGACAAACAACAAGTATAAATACAAGCAAATTACACTTACAATTGTACAGACAAGACTATCACAGCTAAACAGATATGTTTCAATATGGTCTAGTAGCTCCTACCAAATAAGGATGGTCTCAAACGATTTTTGAACCTTATCAAGCTAGGAGAACAAATAATTCATAAAGTGATCCTATCAAATGAGAAAATCACAAGATAGTCCCACACCAACCACCCTTGTAACTTTACCTCTTCATAGGATTGAGGGTTGAAACAATAAAAAATTTGAGCTCACAGTTTCTCCGGATGTCACTTCTTGCTGAAACACAATCCAGTTTGTAATGAGTCAATAATCCTGGTAAAAGAAAATACTTTTACAATACTCCAAATCAAATTCACATCCATTGATCCATAAACATAGCCACTAGGGTGGTCCAAAAAAAAATATTTTTGAAATTTAAAATGCTTAAGTCGTATTCTAGATCCATTTCATGTTAAATGTGCTAGATAAAATTTTAAAGAAATTCTGAGCGGGTTTAGAGGTTGCGCAGACAGTCTAAAATTATTCCTAATAATAGCAATGAGACAGGAAATAAACACATGGTAATAAATCAATAATGTTTATTTTTACATTTATTTTGGCTGTCCAGTGAGGCCACTCACAACCGTTGTCTTCTTAGAGTCAGAAAATACGTGACGATGTTGCTGAACTAGTTGAAGAAGGTACTGTTTCTGTTGTTCATCATTGGTAAAAATGGAGTTATACTCTTGGATCAGTTTCACTCCTCGTTCGGCACAATCATTCACCACCTTGAGGCCTTGAACAATTCGGAGGGCTTCTTGGTAGTGGTCATTCTCTTTCCACGTCTCCACATTCTATGTCAGATATGAATCAGGCAGTTGAAGAATTTGGAAAAATGTGATGTGGTGACGAAGGAACTCAGGGGTCTCTTTTTGTCACAATCACGTAACGCTTGTGTTGGGGGTGGCGTAGCTCCAGGAATTGTGTCCATGTTCCTCACCATCTCTCTCCTCTCTTCCAGTCCAACTCGCTCATCAAAAAAGGCAAAGCAGACCAGCAGCTCACTGAGATACCAAAGATGTCGTCGGAATGCGACAGAAGTGGCCTGACAAATTGTCGGATTCTTGTACGACGTCAATTGACCAAGGAGATGCAGATCATTAGCTGGAGCGTAAACTGAAAATAGTGCCTGAAACCATGCTTCTACGTACACTTCAACGACGAACAAATTGAACGTCATGAGGGCTTTCTCTTCAGAAGCTTTCAACTTGAATTGCGATTTGAATATCCATAAATTCAGACCGTAGATGATTTTCGCCATCCACCTTGCACGGTGCAGAGCTCCTGGAGCTTTGAACCGAATTCCTTTTGGCGGTGATCCGCCGAGGAAGATGATTGTGAGCTCCAAAAGTTCCTCGTAATCATCTCTTGGCTGTGAAATTGCCAATGTGGTCTCCGCAAACCTAATCACACGTTCTTTGAATGACGTAATCGCTACTTCGTCACTGGCAGTATTGAAGTTGGTTTGCTCGATGTCCTGCCAGAAGTCTCGAAAACATTTGAATATGGCGATGTCCGGCCCAGATGATGCTTCAATTTTCATTGCTGTAAATGCCTTTTCCACAACAATTTCCAAAATGTGATGGCCAGATGGCAGATGGAAAAGATCTTTCGAAAGGCGCTCTTCGATCAGGTGGCAAGCGCCTGTGTGTCGAAATAGTGGAGGGCATTGAAGGAGTCACCCATGCCCGGCGCATTACCAGGCGCAGGGATGGTGAGGAGGTCAAAACCGCCACTATTATCCTCACATTTGGAACTAGGACACCGCCAGAGTATGTGAAGGCAGGATACCTACGAGTTCCAGTGAGGCCCTACATACCTAACCCCATGAGGTGCTTCAAGTGCCAGGGTTATGGACACGGCGCGGCAGTCTGCAAGAGGAACACTGTGTGTGCCAGATGTGCTGGAGAAGGTCATGAGGACAAGGGCTGCACAGCCCAGTTCAAATGCCCAAACTGTCACGCTGGCCACTCAGCCTACTCCAAGGACTGCCCTGTGTGGAAACAGGAGGTTGCCGTGCAGGAGTACAAGGCAAGAAATGGATGTACCTTCAGCCAGGCGAAATCGGCTGTATTGGCCCTAGCCAAAGGCCAATTCGGCTTGACAAAAACCTATGCCCAGGCTGTTGCTAAGATAGGAAGATCCATAGCCACACAGACGGACACATTGACCCCACCACCCCCTCCCCCTCCTCCAACTCAGAAGAAAACACCGCCAAAGAACACACCTCTGAAGAAACAAGAAAGCCCTGTTGTCATGCTAAAGAACAGGTTCTCTGTGCTCGCTGATGAGAGCATGGAGACTGAGCAGCTAGTCAAAACCAATACTCCGGGAGAACCCGGAGACATCATGTCTGACACAGGTTCTCCTCAGAGAAACCAGTCAGACACCCCAACCTCTACCGAACTAGAGGTTGACCAACTCCCTAAGGGGAGAAATCAAAGCGGAGAGGATGCCCGAGGTGAGCGAGGAGGAAATAACCTCCGCTCTAACCAGAGGGATCTCCCCTCTCCAGAGAGAAAGACTTCCCCCAAAAGGGGGTTGTCCTCCTCTCCATCCAAACCCAAGAATAAAAATACCAAGGTCACTGGAATTAAGGGAAACCCCTCCGGGGGCCTCCCAAAGCCAAATAGCTCCAAGTAGGTCATCTAGAATAAGCCATGGATTCCAGAATTGTACAGTGGAATTGCAGAGGCCTCAAGGCCAATTATGAGGAGATGCAGCTACTGATGGACTCTGAGACTCCTGTAGCTGTCTGTCTACAGGAAACATTTCTGAAAGATAGCATCAGCTTCCGAAGCTACAGTGCTTACAGCAAGAATGTTGAGGATGCAGAGAGAGCATCAGGTGGAGTCTGTATCCTTGTGAAGGATAGCATCCCCCATGAGAGGGTTGAACTACAGACCATACTACAGGCCGTAGCAGCTAGGATAACCCTTCACAAGGTTATCACTTGCTGCAGCCTGTATTTACCACCAGGCGCTCCATTAAACCAAACAGACATGGAGGACCTATTGAAACAACTCCCCCGGCCTTACATAATCCTTGGGGATTTCAATGCCCATAACACCATGTGGGGCTCCAACAATACCGACACAAGAGGCCGTATGCTGGAGGATATCTTCCTCCAACATGATTTATGCATACTTAATGATGCATCACCGACCTACTTGCACCCAGGAACTGGATCTCTCACATGCATTGACCTCACCGTATGCGTCCCTGGACTTCTGGACGACTTTAAATGGTCAGTTAGCAATGATCTACGGGGAAGTGACCACTTCCCAATCATCATTGCTAACAATCTCCCCTCATTGGGACGACCTCAGCGGTGGAAACTGAATAAGGCCGATTGGGAAGAATTCCAAAAAAGATGCTCAGAGGATATTACAGAAAATATCCTCGATGAGCAGAACCCAGCTGATACCTTTGCTAGCAAGCTACTTAGTATAGCCAGGAAAGTTGTCCCCCTAACCTCCGCAAATCCAAAACGGCCTAGCAAACCATGGTTTGATACAGCCTGCAAAGGTGCTATTGGCGATAGGAAAAAACGACTGGCTGCATTTATAAAAAATCCATCCCAGGAAAACCTAAAGCTATTCAGAATAGCTAGAGCAAAGGCTAGACAAACCATACGGTCAGCCAAAAGGAATTCCTGGAGAAGTTTTGTCGGCAGTCTGGATGCCAAAACTTCTGCTAGAGCGGTCTGGAAGGCAGTAAGGCGAATCAAAGGGAAAGAATCAAATGCAATAGGGCATCTGAAAAACCAAGGACGAACTGTCACGTCCCCCAGAGAAATAGCTGACTGCCTTGCATCCTCAATAGCAGAAAAGTCATCCACTGCACATTACACGCCAGAGTTTCAAAAAGTCAAAACCAGGGAAGAAAGACACTCCATTGATTTCAGGTCAGAAAACAATGAAGACTACAACAAACCGTTCTCGCTTGAGGAACTGAGGGAATCGCTAGACAAGTCACATGACACAGCGCCTGGAGAAGATGAAATCCATTACCAGTTCCTCAAGCACCTTCCCGAACCCTCATTGGCAGTCCTGCTAGGGGTCTATAACTGTGTGTGGCAAACAGGCGCTTTCCCAAACAGCTGGAGGAAAGCCACAGTTATACCGATACCTAAACCGGGAAGAGACGGCTCTGACCCAGCTAACTATCGACCAATAGCACTAACAAGCTGCATCTGCAAAACCATGGAAAGAATGATTAACAGTAGGCTGGTCTGGTACCTGAAGAGGAACAAAGTGATCTCTAACTACCAGTGCGGATTCCGGCAAGGGCGGACAACAACTGACCACCTGGTAAGGCTGGAAGCTTGTATCAGAAATGCATTACTCAGAAGAGAACATCTAGTAGCTGTATTCTTTGATATAGAAAAGGCCTATGACACAACCTGGAAACATGGCATTCTACGTGATCTGGAGCTTATGGGGCTTAAGGGACATCTCCCCCGTTTTGTGGGGGAATTCCTGAAAGACCGAAAATTTCAGGTTCGAGTGGGCAACACCACTTCTGACACTCATGACCAGGAAATGGGTGTACCCCAGGGCAGCATTCTGTCAGTCACCCTGTTCAACATAAAAATAAATAGCATCATAAATGCTCTGTCCCCTGGCATAGAGTGCTCTTTGTATGTTGATGACTTTGTCATTTTTACTTATGGGAAAAACATGAACACCCTAGAAAGAAAATTACAGTTATGTTTAAACAAAATTCAAAATTGGGCAAACGATAATGGTTTTAAATTTTCGGACTCCAAAACAGTTAGTATGCATTTTTGTAATTTAAGGGGACTCCACCCAGACCCTGAACTATTTATACACAAAAAGAAGATCCCTGTCGTGAAAACTACAAAATTTTTAGGCCTCACTCTAGATTCCAAATTTAATTTTCTCCCCCACATTAAGGAACTTAAGAGAAAATGCCAAAAGTCATTAAACATACTTAGAGTGCTCAGCCATACGGACTGGGGAGCTGACAGAGATACTTTGCTGCTGCTATATCCGAGTCTAATTCGATCCAAGCTAGACTACGGATCCATAATATATGGAGCAGCAAGGAAGTCGTACCTAAAAATACTGGAACCAATACAAAATGCTGCCCTGCGTCTCTGTCTCGGCGCGTTTCGTACATCACCTATCCCAAGCCTCCATGTGGAGGCTGGAGAACTCCCCATGGATATAAGAATGAAAAAGCTTGCAATGCAGTATATAGTCAAGCTAAAATCCAACCCTACGAACCCTGCTTTCGATTCCATATTTAACCCCACAGAGGTAGAATTATACAACCGAAGGCCTAACGTCATACAGCCGTTAGGCCTTCGAATGAGAGAACCCATCCAAAATTTAACCCCACCCATTAACCAAATCTCTAAAATAGAAACCCCTCAGAATCCTCCTTGGCTAATGAATAAACCCAAATTAAATTTATCCCTCCTTAATTTCAAAAAAGAAAATACAGACCCAAGCATACTACAAGTCCACTTTAGGGAACTGCAAGAGAGCTACGGAGATTGTGGCACCATCTACACAGACGGATCCAAAATGGATGGAAAGGTCGCGTGTGCCTGCTCCTTTCGGAACAAAACAATCTCCCGTAGACTCCCCGATGGCTGCTCCATCTTTACGGCCGAATTGCATGCAATATCGCTTGCACTTATGGCCGTCAAAGCATCAGAAAGGAGGAAATTTATAATCTGCTCCGACTCCAAATCTGCATTGCAAGCTTTGGGGCGGATGAAGACTGACATTCCACTGGTACATAAGAGCCTGAAGCTGCTGGACCAAATAACAGCCGACCATACGGATGTCACCTTCATCTGGGTCCCCTCCCATGTGGGCATTGAGGGAAACGAAGCCGCAGACAGAGAAGCAAAGAGAGCCCTAAATCATGCGGTATCAGGAACTCAAATTCCCTGCTCAGACCTGAGACAAAGTATTGCCACTGCCATCTACCAAGAGTGGCAGGATCGATGGGAGGCTGAGACTCACAATAAACTCAGGCAGATTGTGGCGGATGTCAGGTGGCGGTCCACATCTAAGGGTCTGACAAGGCGTGGTAGCACGACCATGTCTAGACTTAGGATTGGCCACACCTACATCACGCACTCTTTTGTGCTGAAGAAAGAAGAGCCCCCACTTTGTGAGTATTGTGACTCTCGCCTCACCGTGGAACATATCCTCATTGACTGCCCCAGATACCAGGATGTCAGGGAAAAATATTTTAGAGCCACTAATTTAAAAACACTATTCAATAATGTCGACCCTGGGAAGGTACTGGGCTTTATCCGGGAAGTGGGATTGTCTACGAAGATCTGATTTATGAATAAGTAAACATGTACTTTTTACATTATATTTTTACCAAATTGTTAAATTTTTACTACCTCTACTATTTTAATTGTGAATAGACCTTAATTTTAATTATTTGACTGTATAGAATTTGACCTTTGTTGTGTGGAAGGAGAGTGGCCCCTGAGGGACTGCAGGCACGACATGGCCTAAATTGTGCCGATGTGCCCAAAATCACAAATCACAAATCACAAATCAGTGTTGCTGACAGTTGTATCAAAACACATTCCAACAACATTGTCTTTTCCAGTTATCAAATCAATCAAATCAATGACGGCTGATGCCTGACGTTCACCAGTACCAGAAACCAATTCGGGCACTCCAAGCAACTGCTCCACGTTGTGTCCTGTGACAATTACGGCCAGGCGATCCACTTAACCTTGATTAGTGACACGTGGTAACAGTTTGCCGTCCCAATGAATTACTAATTGGCCATTTGGAGAAAATACATTCTGAATAGAGTTCGCTTCAGATTCACAGTGTTCAATTCTTGCACGACGTATGGAACTTCGGCTCACAGGTAGCTGTTGCACATCGTGTCCAAGAGCATGAGCTGCTGAGGCCAGTAGGTACACAGCTTCTCTATCAGACACTTTCGTGCGGTCCAATGCAGCTGCAACATCCTTTGTAATGAGGTTTGGACTCTGTGATTCCAGTTGACATACTTTCTTTTTGCGACATTTCTTTCTTTCTCTCAGCACCTCTATCAATTCCAGCCATGTATCCACGTCAACCTTCTCTTTGAGCAACGAGAAATTCCCAGTCTTTAGGTACAGCAATTAAACTTTGGGCTTCTTGATGAGCGACATCAAAAAAAAGGTCAAGTTGATCACAAAAATTCTTTTCATTCTCCAACTGTGTTTCACTTCAGCGGTTTTTTGATTTTTTAAGCATTTGCCATTCTTTATGGACTTTCAACAAGCGATTTTTAATATTGTAATCAAAACTCATTGGGATGCCAGATTTTTTCCAAATTTTTAGTAATTCCATCACTGCGATATCTGCACTTTCACTCAATGTCAATTTTTCCTCAATGTGTCGATAGAAGAATACTGATAGAACATCTCGAAGTGTTGGAAGTCTTCCCTCTTGAGTAATGGATGAATTCACGGTCCCCAAAAGCCACACTTGTGAATTTGCTCTTGTCCTTCTTTCAGAGTTCATGATTTCACCTACAAAATTAACAGAACATCAGTAAAATAATGAAATGTTATTGTTTGTCAAATTTTATTATCAGGTGAAGTGATACAAGCAACAAGCATGGATACAAGTAAACTAAGTAAACTAAACTTCAAATTTTAAAAAGACATAGACCAATGTAATCATTTCAAATAATGTGAACAAACGACGGGCATTTCAACCGTGCAAGATTGAAATTATATATAATTTATATATAGAGAATCAATCTATTATGCTATATTATTAAATTACAATAGCATCAAATTAACCAAAATGTTCTTTTAAAGCAAGTTAAAGCAAAAATTATAAGTAGCTCTGAATGAAAAAAATCTGTATTTTAATGGATGTGCGCAAGTTCTAAACGCCTTTCAATCAACATGAAAATTACACAAACTGAATTTCTCATCTATAGGGTCCATCTGAAGGGGTAAGACATTAAAACTGAAATACTTATGTTTTTTCCATATACTTGTGGACCACCCTAATAGCCACCCAGTTAACAACCAATTTACACCTTCCAGTTAACAATTCAGTCATGCTACAAATGTAAGACAAATCAGTATCCGCCATTCTCCAGAACTTTGGAGATATAATAACCAAAGTAGCACACCATAAACAGGGGTCCAAAAGTCTTACAGAAAGAAAATAAAACTAAAGCTGTTATGGACCAAACACATGGTTTGTTCAGTTTACTTCAGAGGGTGAACTGCCTCATGACCATGGGGAATTTCGCATAGCTACGTATACTTTACTATAGCCTTATTTAGGACTTAGCCTTACTGTGCTAGGACTTAGCCTTACTGTGTCTAAGTTAATTAATTACATTTAGGTCTAGATCTAGGTCTTTAATAACTTTTTTTTTTTTTTAATCCTTTTCTTAGTCGTCTTAGATTACTTAGAAACCTAAGCGTAAGAAACCAGTTAAGTTAGTGTTAGAATAGTGACAATACTATACTAGAATCTAGTGAAAATCTAGTGACAATACGGTGAATACGTCAATAGCAATGAATAGTTGAATAATGAATTATGGAATAGTCTAGACTAGTAGAGCCATTGTGAGAAAAGAAAGGGATTTGATTGGAACATTTGGCTTATTAGAGTACTAGATCTAGATCTATGTCTAGATCTAGCTCAACCGTATCTTCATAAATTCAGGACACACCGGGTCCGGGAGGAGATTAAATGTAAACAATAAACACAGACCTATATCTATTTTATTTTGCATTCAGTATTTTCATTTCGCATTATTAATAAATAATGAAAAATTGGCGATTTTGTGTGTGTGTGTGTCGGAATTCAGACTTGTCGGAACAAAAAATCGTGAATGCGGAACATGTGAACTTTTTTGATGCTTTTGCGGGACGGTTCCGCATAATGCGGGACTGTAGGCATGTCTGTAACCAGTAATTAAAATGCGTGAAAATACAGTAATAAGCAACATAATTAATGTCAAGCTGAACAGGTTCAGCTAAATTATGCAAAGACTCAATGCCAACATAGTTAAATTATATTTTTTCAATAACCTTGCATTTTTATTAAATATAGGGTTTATTTTTGTAGGAATTAACAACTGATGGTAATTCATTAATACTGTATTTTGTAAAGACTTTGTAACAGAAAGTTGGGTCAACTGTGGGACATGTTTTTAATAAATGCCCAATATTAAGCTAGTTCAGGGGCTCCAGCAGTTACCATTTGTCTTGACAACCATTCCAAACCATCAGCCAAACCTTGACCACTTTTGGCATCACAAGCTTGAAGATGCCAACTTCGATTACAACAAAGTTTTAACAGCCCAAGTTGTTCTGTTAATTCTTCTATAGACAAACATTCAGCCAGGTCCTGGGGAAAATTTTTAGCAGACAGTTTACAGAATTGGCATATAATTATCATTATAACAGGTAGTTAACATAATATGAAGCATAGAACAAGTTGAAATATTTCCATAAAAAATACAATTATTGAAATAAAGAATGTTAGATTAAGAAATACCTTACATTTACATATCTATATTATATATATATATATATATATCCTTACTATTTTATTCTTTATTTTTTAATTTTACTTCATATGTAGAGCACTATATTTAACAAAACTGTTTATTTGCAAATATCAAGAGAGACGACTCCTTCAGTTCTTTCTCTTGAACAAGTTTGACTAGCTCCCCTTGGGCTTCTACCAGTCTATCTTTCTTACTGCTGTCAACCACAAATATGACAGCTTTGGAATGTAAAGGAGGTCTTTGATACTCAAACTTATAAAGTATAGTGATACTTTTAAGCTAACAAAACCCCACTAAAAACCAGTACCAATATTTATAGCTAAATTGCTAAAGCTGATATCCATAAGACAATAAGTGACATTGAACTAGCTATATAATCCAACTAATTTCAAATGTCATTTTACTATCTTTATTTTACTTGTATCATTATAGTTATTGTGCAATAATTGAAGTTACATGCTTAATTCTTTCATTGTAAATTATAGTAATAGGTACAATTTGAACTGGGGGTGAATGTTAAGTATCGGTTGTTCATCAGTTCGTATTTCTAACTCTTCAGTAGAATGTGTTCACAACATATTAGAGATGTGTGTTGGGTCAACTCTTTCAGTACATCAAGTCTTTACTATACCAAAATGGTCACACAGTTTCTTAATCTGTCTATGACAAACTGTTGATACACTTTTTTTTCTTTCAGGTGTTTCAATTAGTGTTTCAGTTCAGTTCAGCCTATTCTACATTTGCTACCAAAATAAATGGAGAATAATTATACAGTACAGTTGTTAACATCAAACTGTAATCTTTAAAAAAAACAACTGAAGCATTCTTTATGAAAATACAAAGAAATGTATGTAAGAAGATAGCAAACAGCTATACCAAACAATTGCCTACCTTGAGTATTAAAATAATAGTGTTTCCACAAAGGTCTAATTTTATGCTGGCCACCAACATCCCAAATTGTAAATTTAAAGTTTTTGTATTCAACAGTCTCCACATTGAAACCTTGGGAAATAAGAAAGTACATTGAAATATGAAAACACAAGTATTTCTGTATGCTTTTCAAATTATGTTATTATTTTTATTTTAAAATTAAATAGCCAATAGCATTGGTCCTTACGCAAAAAAGATTTTTTGTTTCTATTAACATTACAGCTAAGTAGCTAACCAAAACATTTCTGATCAAGTAACTTACACATTTACAAAACTTATAATTCAAATTCACTGCAACAGATTTTCAACATACATATATTCATTCCTGTGTTAATCTATGTATACTTTTGTTGTTTAAACGTTATGAAATGTAACAAAATCGTAGACATTAGTATTAGACTTTGTACAAGTATGTTTTATCAACATGTTACCTATTGTAGGTATTGTTGAAATGAATTCATTCTGTTTCAGTTTTAAAAGAATGCTGGTCTTTCCCGCCCCATCCAGTCCAAGGGTGACAACTCTCATTTCTATCTTAGGTCCAATGTGTACTCTGTTATCCTGAGGAATTCATAAAGCCAGATCATCATTCACACAGTAACTTGTAAAAGATCCTTTGAAGCCCTGATCCAACAAGAGTGAACCAGTGTCTTCATAGAAGTGTTTGTTTTCTTAGGGTAAACAATTAAAAAAAAAACAACTTTTATCAAAGTTTTCATTCTATAGTAATTTTTCATATTAAAATTACATAATTTACCACAGACATTAAATGTTTTTTATCTCAGTTATTACCACAGACAATTTATGTTGAATGTGTGGCAGAGTGGATTAAACCATGTTGGGGCAAATCATGCTTGTAACATCAAATTTAGTTAGACAAAAGTTATAACATGAATTTTAGCTAGACAAAAGTCTTTTTTTTTTAATGTTTAAGTCATACCTTAGTAAATGTGATGGGGATCGTTGGCTCTAAGTCATACCTTAGTAAATGTGATGGGGATCGTTGGCTCTAAAAATGTGATGGGGATCGTTGGCTCTAAGTCATACCTTAGTAAATGTGATGGGGATCGTTGGCTCTAAGTCATACCTTAGTAAATGTGATGGGGATCGTTGGCTCTAAGTCATACCTTAGTAAATGTGATGGGGATCGTTGGCTCTAAGTCATACCTTAGTAAATGTGATGGGGATCGTTGGCTCTAAGTCATACCTTAGTAAATGTGATGGGGATCGTTGGCTCTAAGTCATACCTTAGTAAATGTGATGGGGATCGTTGGCTCTAAGTCATACCTTAGTAAATGTGATGGGGATCGTTGGCTCTAAGTCATACCTTAGTAAATGTGATGGGGATCGTTGGCTCATCCCTTTGAGTTCCTCATGGAACACAGGGCCTCAGCAATAACACGCACCTCTCCACGGTCTCTTGTTATTTTTGTGATTGCTTCCCAGTTCTTCCCGGTCCTCTCGGCTTCATCTAGTATACTGCATCGCCATGTTCTTTTTGGTCTTCCTCTACGTCTTGTTCCCTGGGGGTTCCATTCTAAGAAGGAACTTAGTGCATTTGAACTAGCAGCACATCCTAACCATCAGATGTCTTAGTGGTTCAGACAAGTTTTCACATTTTTATTTCCATCCTGGCAACTGATACACATTATTAACACTCATTTGTTTACCATTTGTTTATCTTGTTTGGCACTTCACATTTTATGCACATTTCTACCGAGGGCAAGGGAGAGAACAAATGTGAAGTAAATGTGCAGATTTCTCTTTGAAAGTACTTCTATATTAAGTTTACAAATTAAATTCTTTTCAGTTTCTGATTGCTTCCTCTTGCCATTCACTTCATTGTGTTAAGTCTTTATTAAGGTCTGCAAGGGATCTGAAATTCCTTTAACTCGCCTGTGACTCCCAAGAAATAAAAAGCATTGATTAAAATCCTGGCAGTGTCTTTTAGTACGATTCGGTTGACCCCTGTGTGTCATCAACTTCTGGCTTTGCATTTTGTATGTCTTTTTTTTTTTTTTTTTCTTTATGCACTTATTTACTATTGCAATGTGTGTAACATTGTTGTTTAACATGTTATCAATGAAAATAAACAAAACAATTGAAGTATTCATCCTTAAGAATTTTATTCAATTGCTCATTTTAATCAAAGGCTTCTTTACTTACTATGCAGTGACATTAAACTTGATGATATTACTTTTAGAACTAGATCTAAAGACATGCATTGCTAGTGGAAAAACAAAGCTAGCCTTGGAGAAGTTCTCTTATCAAAACTTGTGAATTGTAATGTGTAAATCTAATGTTACTTGCATGTTTGTTATTAATTTATTGTTGAAATGATGCATTCATTGTTGATGAAGCTATGTATATTTTGTATGATACAATAAAATGACTTTTTTCCAACAAACTGTTTAATCATGTTTCTGTAATGTGTTCAAGTCGGTGTGTCTTTATATTGAAGTCAAGTATTTAACTGCTGGAAACTGCTATAACTAGCATTGGGTAAATGTAAATTTGGTGGATAGATATGAGATATGATGTTTACACTAAGAAGGTTTTAGTAAGATATGTGTGTGGCATTAGGTACAGTCTCCTTCTAGCATCATTTCACAGAAACAAGCAAAATAGAATAAAAATCCTTTAAAAAAAAAAAACAAAGATTATATAATGGGAAGAACTTCACATTTACAAGGTATATCTCAATAATGGAAAAGTTATTTCCTTTTTTCAATATCAAAATAAAGACCTTTCTGGGAAAAGAAGAGGAGACAAGCGATGAGACGACACCATAAAGAAATGGACACGCCCTGTCAAGGAATCTAATCATCGCAAATGACATGGAGCAAGGTCAAAACAAGTCATGTGTGGTGTCCCAAGATTCCAACACATGAGTATAGAATTTAGTCCTTGTTATATAAAAGGAGAGTGATCCTTGGAGGATTACGGGCACGACATGGCCTAAATTGTGCCTAAACTCAAACTCCAACACATGATAGTGTCAAGTAATAAAATCGTAATATATGAAGATCAATTGGGAATAAAATCACTGAGCAAAATCTTTTTTTCTGCATCAAAAAAAAAAAATTTGCACTACGCTCAGAAAAAAACACTATAATTTGGTTAAGGCTGCATTCTTGTGTAAGGATGACATTGTCAGTATTGTGGAAAAGCACCAATGGACTGATCCTAACACCTTAAGGAAAATCACTAAATTCAGGATAGAAGACTTAAAAGTAAAGTACCAGCAATTATACATAAAACACTGAACCATAATCTTCAAATACAAAAACAAAACCTAATACAATACTCAGAAAGACACACTAAGATTCCTCTATTAGAGCATGTAATGGGTTGCCTGAGCCAGCCAGGAAAACCAATGACTTGGCAGAATTTAAGTCATTGGTTAACATGCATGACGCATAGGAGGTAATCTTCTTTTTTGAAGTAACATCTGAATTTTATAATATAAGGTTTAAGAATGCAATGATGCCACCCTACCACACACAAAAGGAATGTTCTGTTTCGCCAGAGAATTAAAGTAATGCAGACTCATTAACACCATATTTAATACATTCATTTAGTAGCGACAATCTCTGTCAAGGTGTGTTTTACAGGCTCCGCTAGGGCATGACTTCAATTAACCGGGTTCCTTACCTGAGCAGGCTAATGCAGTGATAAATGACTTCAACACAAAGAAAACTAATAACATTTAACTTTGCTGAAATGAAGGATAAGTATTAGTATTATGGTACATTGCATGACGTTACAATATCATGTACCGGTACTGTAGGCTACTGGTGTCAGCTTCTCAAAGGCGAGTCTCTGATACACTATTACGTGGGGGATAAGCAAACGAGTTCTGGTAATATAAAAGTATGGACAATTTGGTGGTTTAGTTATTTGGCACATTTCAGACCATCTGCGAAATTTCCAGTAACCAAATCCGTCCACTTTTTTCCGCAGTGCATCAGCACAGAAATACCCAACTAAGTGGACTGCCGTATTCACCATCACAACTGCTGAAAACACATCATCCCAACTGATCCTAAACTATTCAAACCAATAATAGAATATGCATCCTCTGTTTGGGACCCCTCAACTCAAGAAACCATCAAGAAACTGGAACAGACACAAAATAGAGCAGTGAGATTCATAACAAACGAATATTCACATTTGACTAGAGTAACACCTTTAGTTAAATCACTAAATTTAGAAAACACATAAAACACTGAACCATAATCTTCAAATACAAAAACAAAATTTAATAAAATACTCTGAAAGACACAAAGATAAAGGCACATTCCTCGTCCCATATGCTAGGACAAATTTGTACAAATACTCCTTCTTCCCTAGTGCTATTTGAGCATGGAATGGGTTGCCTGAGCTAGTCAGGAAAACCAGTGACTTGGCAGAATTTAAGTCATTGGTTAATATGCATGACTAAATGCATGACGCGTAGGACGTAATCATCTTCTTTTTTGAAGTAACGTCTGTATTATATAAGATAAGAAGATAAGATAAACCTGATAATGCGCAGACATAACTTGTCCAAAAAAAAACTCGGGCAGATTGTGGCGGATGTCAGGTGGCGTCCCACATCTAAGGGTCTGACAAGGCGTGGTAGCACTACCATGTCCAGACTTATGATTGGCCACACCTACATCGCGCACTCTTTTGTGCTGAAGAGAGAGGAGCCCCCAACTTTGTGAGTACTGTGACTCTCGCCTCACCGTGGAACATATCCTCATTGATTGCCCCAGATACCAGGATGTCAGGGAGAAATTTTGTTAGAGTAGGTACACAACTTAAAAACACTGTTCGATAGTGTTGACCCTGGGAAGGTACTGTGCTTTGTCCGGGAAGTGGGGTTGTCCACGAAGATCTGATTTATGAATTGTGAACATATAATATTTACATAAGATTTTTACCAAATTATTACATTTTTTACTACTTTTACTATATTAACTGTGAATAGATCTTGTTTTTAATGATTTAACTGTATAGAATTTAACCCTTGTTATGTAAAGAGAGAGTGATCCTTAAAGGATTACGGGCACGCCATGGCTAAATTGTGCCGATGTGCCTAAATTAAAACTCAAACTTGTCAAAAGACAGCTGATAAGTAAACTTCTATACAATGCGCATTCCAGATTACACTTTTGATGAGAAAGTATATGCAAAACATGGCAGAAAGTTCTGTGACATTTTACTTTTCAAGAGACGCTGGGGGAAAGCTTGCGCAGTTGGCAGAAAGTAGGGTCTAAAGTAAACGCGTAAAAAAAAAACAACAACACCCAGGTGATAGTCGACATCACAGAGACCAAGGTTAGAAAAAATAACGGTTACAAAGATAGTTTGTGTAGAAACACAAACTCAAAATCGCCCCCCCCCCCCCGCAGTGGTCCACCCAGGCAGGTTTCAATATTTTCAGGAAAAATATCAGAATGAAATTATGTCAAAGACAAAATGACAGAGAAGAGTGGAGAAAGAAGGTTGACAGATCTTGTGTGGTGCCCCAGCGGTTCAGCAGACCAAAGGATAGGTGAAAGTGAATGTGAAGTTAGATGTGAACCTGGCCTAACTGATGTCTTATAATGAATATCTAATTAATCTAATTGTTTTGTAGCGTGAATCTCTAATACAAATCCTAAAGAAAAAAACATTTCCGTAAGAGAAATGTTTATTTGGAAACTGCAGTTCAAGCGATAATATGAACAACTACTTATTAATTGTTGTTTTAAATTATGTCTAACTTATATGCATACTAAATAGATTTTTTCTCTTTAAAACAAAGTAAACATTTTGTGTGTGTGTGTAAATGTAGTAGTTAGTATGACAGAACGTAGGCTACATAATTTAACAATAAAAATGTAAAAAAAAATTTTTGGACAAAAATCTAAAGCCGTTTGCATAAATTTGTTATAAATATGGTAAATAGTCATTACCCCTACAAAAAAGCCCCCAGTGTTTGTTAATATTAATAGTGAATAGTTGTAAATGTGGTGTATTTTTAGGCTGATGAAAAGACTTTGCATTAAAGATTTAAAACATTAGTTTTTTCGCTTTCAGAAAAGAAAAAAAAGTAGCCGTTGCATCAGAACCTTGAATGGTCTAAAATATTATGATGTCGGATTTTCACTATCTTTTCTACTTAACGAGATCTAAACGGGACGGACGGGCGGACAGAAATCAAAGATTTTAAAATAAGTGTTTATGAGATGACATCAATACATCACAGATAAGAACACAATAACAATCAACTGTTAGAACCACTGAAACAGTTTTAGACCTAGATCTACGTCTAAATAATTATGCCAGTCAAGACAAGGGGAATTAATCGGTTGTCAAGGTCCAGGTCAATCATAAGGAAGGATAAGGTAGTATGTTTAAGTAGGCTATACCCTTCCAGGAAAAAGAAGAAGACTTAGAAAGCTTAAAAGAAAGCATAAAAACATGGACGGGCCTGTAATTGAAAGATTCTGTCTAGAGCATAAGACAAATGGAGAAAGATAGCAAACAGATCATGTGTGATGCCCAATCGGTTCGATAGACTAAGGAATATATGAAGTGAAGGCTATAAGTCTACATTATTGTGTCTATGTGTACAAAAAGGACAGAAGATATAGGCTTTTAACAATCTCACACAATCAAAATACCGGTAGGCCTACTTTTAAAAAACAACAACAAATAAAACATAAAACTTTTTAATAAAAAAAATGTTTGTAGTCTATATCTATATTTCATTTCATTTCAAAACCACAGAAGTTATCTTTCAGAAGACTAGATTCTAAAAACATAGACCAGTTCTACGGAAAAGCGCTTGACTTCCGAACCGGGGGGTCTATGGTTTGAATCCTGGGGAAGACTGGGATCTTTCATTTCGTGATCTTTTCGGCGCATCTGATTCCACCCACCTCTATTGGGTACCTGACATTGTGGAAAAAATAAAGGCGGTTGGTTGTTGTGCTGGCCACATCATAATCATAATTCCTTTGAGTTCCACATAGAACATAGGACCTCGACAAAAACACGCCACTCTCCACGGTTTCTTGCTAGTTCCACATAGAACATAGGACCTCGACAAAAACACGCCACTCTCCACGGTCTCTTGCTAGTTCCACATAGAACATAGGGCCTCGACAAAAACACGCCACTCTCCACGGTCTCTTGCTAGTTCCACATAGAACATAGGACCTCGACAAAAACACGCCACTCTCCACGGTCTCTTGCTAGTTCCACATAGAACATAGGACCTCGACAAAAACACGCCACTCTCCACGGTCTCTTGCTAGTTCCACATAGAACATAGGACCTCGACAAAAACACGCCACTCTCCACGGTCTCTTGCTAGTTCCACATAGAACATAGGGCCTCGACAAAAACACGCCACTCTCCACGGTCTCTTGCTAGTTCCACATAGAACATAGGACCTCGACAAAAACACGCCACTCTCCACGGTCTCTTGCTAGTTCCACATAGAACATAGGACCTCGACAAAAACACGCCACTCTCCACGGTCTCTTGCTAGTTCCACATAGAACATAGGGCCTCGACAAAAACACGCCACTCTCCACGGTCTCTTGCTAGTTCCACATAGAACATAGGACCTCGACAAAAACACGCCACTCTCCACGGTCTCTTGCTAGTTCCACATAGAACATAGGACCTCGACAAAAACACGCCACTCTCCACGGTCTCTTGCTAGTTCCACATAGAACATAGGACCTCGACAAAAACACGCCACTCTCCACGGTCTCTTGCTAGTTCCACATAGAACATAGGGCCTCGACAAAAACACGCCACTCTCCACGGTCTCTTGCTAGTTCCACATAGAACATAGGGCCTCGACAAAAACACGCCACTCTCCACGGTCTCTTGCTAGTTCCACATAGAACATAGGACCTCGACAAAAACACGCCACTCTCCACGGTCTCTTGCTAGTTCCACATAGAACATAGGACCTCGACAAAAACACGCCACTCTCCACGGTCTCTTGCTAGTTCCACATAGAACATAGGGCCTCGACAAAAACACGCCACTCTCCACGGTCTCTTGCTAGTTCCACATAGAACATAGGACCTCGACAAAAACACGCCACTCTCCACGGTCTCTTGCTAGTTCCACATAGAACATAGGACCTCGACAAAAACACGCCACTCTCCACGGTCTCTTGCTAGTTCCACATAGAACATAGGACCTCGACAAAAACACGCCACTCTCCACGGTCTCTTGCTAGTTCCACATAGAACATAGGACCTCGACAAAAACACGCCACTCTCCACGGTCTCTTGCTAGTTCCACATAGAACATAGGACCTCGACAAAAACACGCCACTCTCCACGGTCTCTTGCTAGTTCCACATAGAACATAGGACCTCGACAAAAACACGCCACTCTCCACGGTCTCTTGCTAGTTCCACATAGAACATAGGGCCTCGACAAAAACACGCCACTCTCCACGGTCTCTTGCTAGTCTTTTTGATGGTGTCCCAGCTCTTCCCGTTCTTCTCTGCTTCTTCAAGTACACTGCGTCGCCATGTTCTTTTTGGTCTTCCTCTGCGTCTTGTTCCCTGGGGGTTCCACTCTAAGGCCTGCCTAGCTCTGTTGCTGGTATCTTTTCTAAGGGTGTGACCAATCCATCTCCACTTCCTTTCTAAGATCTGCACTACTGTATGGTTCTGAAACATGGAGAACAACTGAAGCCACAAAAAAAAATAAAAAAAATACAGACCTTCATCAACAGATGCCTGAGAAATATCCTAAAAATACACTGGTATGACAAAGTAGAAAACACCAAACTGTGGGAGATGAGTGGTCAGAAAAATATAGAAGTGCTGGCCACATGACACCCTCGTAAACCCTAGGCCACAGAAACAGATGACCTTGACATTCCCTTGTTCCACCAGAATTTCGCCCATGTTGGGAAACCCATTTTGATTACATGCTTGCATTACCTTGCTCACATCAGGTCAATTTTACATTCAGCATATTCCACCTCCGATGCCTAAGGCGGATCTTTAAAATAAGGTGGCAAGAAAAGAAAACCAATGAGGAAGTGCTACGAAGAGCATGGTGCCAGGACATCCGCTCTGTTATCAGCAGCAGACGCCTTGGCTGGCTTGGCCACGTTCGTAGAATGCCAGTAGGTCGACTTCCACGGGACATCCTGTATGGCGATCTAATAGAAGGCAGGAGAGCCCACTTTTACGTTATACGGATGTATGCAAACGCGACATGAAGCTCTTCAAAATCGACACTGGCAACTGGGAAGAGGTGGCACTGGACAGATCCACATGGAGAGAGAGCATAAAGGAAGGGTCACAGATTGCAGATGTCATACACAACAGAAGCAGAAAGAAGGGTGAAAATGCAACGGCGCCTGGTGATTACATATGCCCAACCTGCGATCGCAGCTGTGTATCAAGGATTGGCCTCTTTAGTCACACAAGAAGTTGCAAAGGGAAAAGAGCGTCTCTCGAGACGTAAAGTGCCAGAGAGAGAGAGATATTTAGAGCTACATTACAAATACATTTTGCGTTGACATTCGTTGCTTCCTGCTATTTTATCATTCCTGATGCTGCTGACAAAAAGCCGTTAGATATTGATCGACTTCTTCCAGTTCATCTTGATGACATTGCAGACAATGATTTTTTTGTTGAAAAGAAAGAAATAACAAATAATTAACAAAGTTCGTCTTGATGACATTGCAGACAATGATTTTTTTTTGGTTGAAAATTTATTTGAAAAGGAAGAAATAACAAATAATTAACATAGTTCGTCTTGATGACATTGCAGACAATGATTTTTTTTTTTTGGTTGAAAATTTATTTGAAAAGGAAGAAATAACAAATAATTAACACAGTTCGTCTTGATGACATTGCAGACAATGATTTTTTTTTTTGGTTGAAAATTTATTTGAAAAGGAAGAAATAACAAATAATTAACACAGTTCGTCTTGATGACATTGCAGACAATGCTTTTTTTTTGGTTGAAAATTTATTTGAAAAGGAAGAAATAACAAATAATTAACACAGTTCGTCTTGATGACATTGCAGACAATGATTTTTTTTTTTGGTTGAAAATTTATTTGAAAAGGAAGAAATAACAAATAATTAACACAGTTCGTCTTGATGACATTGCAGACAATGATTTTTTTTTTGGTTGAAAATTTATTTGAAAAGGAAGAAATAACAAATAATTAACACAGTTCGTCTTGATGACATTGCAGACAATGATTTTTTTTTTGGTTGAAAATTTATTTGAAAAGGAAGAAATAACAAATAATTAACAAAAGGATTTACCCGAGTTGTTGAAATTCAGCCTGAAAAACAAATGAGCGTCTACGTTGCATGGTCGTATGATAGGCCTATGGTTTTGGGCTAGGATTGAATTATCTTCAGAATCTGAAGGAACTTCTACATTTACATTTAGGCCTACAAACAAACAAGTACATGTAAAAGAGATTCAAACCCACTGTTAACATAGGCAACAATCAAATGATTGGAAAAAGAAGGAACCCAGTTATACAAAAGTATATCCAATACTCGTTAAAGTGTTGAGAGAAAAAGGAATCACCTGATTAGCAAATTACTGGACAGAAGGGCTGTTTAATGCTTTTTTTATAAAAAAAATATTTCATTAAGCATTTTTCAACAATTAAGTCCGGAAGAACGTCACACACACAAATTTTCACCAATATAAACTTTTAAACTAGACCCAATGTTCTGCAGTAGGCCTAATTGTGGGTGATGACGTCAGGTTGGTTTCGAACCAGAGTCGTAACGACAGTCCGAAACGTATACAGCATGACAAGGTTGTTGAGTGCTGTGAACAAATGATTAAATCCTACGAGGATCATTAGAATAGTAAGGTTTTGAATTTAAGAAGAAGAAATTAATGTCCAAGCTACAGAAACTGCTCGATTAGTAATATCTTCCTTATCTTATATAATACAGACGTTACTTCAAAAAAGAAGATGATTACGTCCTACGCGTCATGCATTTAGTCATGCATATTAACCAATGACTTAAATTCTGCCAAGTCACTGGTTTTCCTGGCTAGCTCAGGCAACCCATTCCATGCTCTAATAGCACTAGGGAAGAAGGAGTATTTATACAAATTTGTCCTAGCATATGGGACGAGGAATGTGCCTTTATCTTTGTGTCTTTCAGAGTATTTTATTAAATTTTGTTTTTGTATTTGAAGATTATGGTTCAGTGTTTTATGTATAATTGCTACTTTACTTTTGAGTCTTCTGTCCTGAAGGCTTTCTAAATTTAGTGATTTTACTATAGGTGTTACTCTAGTCAAATGTGAATATTAATTTGTTATGAATCTCACTGCTCTATTTTGTGTCTGTTCCAGTTTCTTAATGTTTTCTTGAGTTTAGGGGTCCCAAACGGAGGATGCATATTCTATTATTGGCCTAACCAAGGTTAAATAACATTTTAGTTTTATGTTCTTATTTGATTTATAGAAATTTCTTTTAATAAATCCTAATGCTTTGTTTGATTTTTTTTTATAGTTTCATCAATATGTGGATTCCATGACAGTTTTTTATTTATTATAACACCTAGGTATTTTGCGTTTTTAGTCTGTGTTACTGGTTTGCCATGAATAAAATAAGTGGAATTAATTTGTTTTAGTTTTTTTTTTGTTACTCTTAACAACTGACATTTTTCTGGGTGGAAAGACATGCTCCAATTTGATTCCCATTTCTGTAATTCATCTAATTCTCTTTGTAAAATATCTGTGTCTTGTGTTGCTTTTATTGTTCTATATATTATGCAATCGTCTGCAAATAATCTGACTTTTGTTCCTGAAGTAATGCAATTTGGTAAATCGTTTATGTAAATTAAAAATAGTAGTGGACCCAAGACTGTTCCTTGAGGTATACCTGAGTTTACTGTTATCGGTGTTGATTTAGAGCCATTTATTATTACAGTTTGTTCTCTCTCTATCAGAAAATTTTTAATCCACTGATGCAGTGGACCATTAATGCCAAAATATTTTAATTTTTTAAGCAAACTATGGTGGTGAACTTTGTCAAAAGACTTAGAAAAATCTAGTAAGATAGCATCTATTTGTTCACTATTATCTAAACCTTTAGAAAAATCATCAATTAGTCCTATTAGTTGTGTTTCACATGATCTATATTTCCTAAAGCCATGTTGGTATGGTGTGAGGACATTTTGTTTGTCTAAGTGGTTTATGATGTTGCTACATATTATGTGTTCTAGGATTTTACATGTGATGCTGGTAAGTGATACTGGTCTGTAGTTTCCTGGGTCAGATTTTTCTCCTTTTTAAAAAAAAAGGGGGGGGGGACATTAGCTTCTTTCCAGTCCTTTGGTACTCTGCCCTGGTTAAGTGAAGCCTGAAAGAGTATTTTGAACACTGGGGCTAGCTCATTGCTTAGTTTTTTGAGTAATCTAGCTGGAATACGATCAGGTCCAGACGCTTTATTTGGTTTGGTGTTGGCTAATAGTTTTTGAATTCCATTTTCTTGTACTACTATATCTTCTATGTTGTCTACTTGGTTCAAATTCAGTAATATGTCTTTTTCTCCTGGGGCTGAAGATGCTGATGCAAAGTATTTGTTTAGGATGTTTACTTTAGTTTCATTATCATTATGTATTTTGTTATGTTCATCTTTTAATGGCGCTATGTCTGTTGTTTCCATTTTCTTAGACTTAATGTATGACCATAGGTTTTTGTTGTTATTTTTAGATATTACATTGTTTATGTATTCACTCTGCAGCTGTCTGCTTACTTTTTGGGTTAAGTGTTTAATTTTTATATACTTTTTGTAAACTCTTTGTTTTATATGTTTTACATGTTTCGAATGTTTTTTTCAGATTCTGAAGTTAATTACATTCTTACTCAAATTTCCCACGGAAAGACGGGCGATGGCAGTGGGGCCTTCTAAATTGCACAGTTCGATCTACAGTGAAAAAAATGTCATAAATGTAATATGTTGATCTGCATATATAAAGATCTATGTAATATTTTCATCATCATCATCCATATATAGCCTATCTGTCATCATCATTATCAAACCCAATCTTGACTAAATAAAAATAGCGAAACAAATTATATATATTTATTATATAGGTTGGTGTTCTAAAAAATTGAGATCTATTTATAATTCGCGCGTAAGATATGATTTAGGCCATTTCCTGTGAGAACAGCATGGTAAAATGATGGTTAGATTAGATCTATGTGTAAGATCTAGCCATCTAGCCAAGACCCAGAGTAGAGTCTAGATTTAGAATTCATCTCCACGTGTTTTTAAGCGATGATCTAGAAATGTAGGTAGTTTCAGCTATATTGCCTATATTATATAGACTCTTAGAGTAGTTATTTAGTAGTAGTTTATTTAATCCTGACATTGCATGAATTCGGACACTCGCTGACGACGCTGTTTTTTGTGGTCATTAAAAATCGACTAAACTAGACTTACTAGAGTAGTAGATAGATTATCATAGATCTAAGTCTAAGACAGTAAGTTACTACTCAAAACTGAAACTCAACAATGCTTATTTTTTTTATGTCATGTCTTATTAATTATACTGCTATAGAATAATAGATCTCTATAGAATAATAGATCTAGATTATAATGTTACATGTATATTTAGATCTATGATCTATGTCTATATTATTAGGTCTAGAGTAGAATGTCTAGATCTAATCTAGGATAGTGGCTAGGGCTAAAGGGAAACTCTGATGGTTTTGACAATTTTTGATATATGTGTTTTGATTTACAGATAATGAATATATGATTCTTTTTTTTTTCCTTTGCAATAATAACTTAGTATTTGATGTTTTTCCAATATAATTTTCCTGCGCATCCAAAACAGTCAGACTTTCACCAGGTTTCTATGTGACATCACAAAGGTGTTTTAATCTATTGACTTGTTCATTTATTGTATGACTGAAGCAAAGTTTACATTCTTGTAAAAGAAATATATCTTCGTCTGTGCAGTTAGATCTAGATCAAGTAGATCTATTCTAGATCTTGTTAGCAAAGAAAAAAATGTGTGTTGAAAGTAGATTTACTGTAATTTACATGCATGACTAACCACGGCAGTGTGTATTTTCTCGCCTGTCCACTCAACACACAAACACTATCGCTTAGTTGAATAAACATGTAGTCTAGATAAGCCTTACACAGACTGACCAGTTTGTTTGAATCAGTCAGACACACATGACACGATCTATTTACTTCTTGGGACAGGGAGAGGCTTAGATGAAAATGTTACTTTTTTTCTCGAGTTGGTTATCCTAATGCTTTTAGATCTATCTCTCTATATATAACTGTACCATAGCGCTTGACTAGGCCGCCTCTAAGCCTAACATTAGTAACAACCTAACAGCTACTGTAAGAATAAAGCTATACGATTGGTTAAATCAGTATTGTTGAGGGAAGTGACGTATGCCTAACCTAACTAAAAACAAATATCAAAGAACCCTGTTTTTTTTTTTTTGAGATGTCAAGAATTTACTGTCTAATTTATTAAATATAAATGTTTCTAGGCATTTAAAAAAAAAATGGAAAAATGTTTACTATTACAACTTTTTACTTTTGAAAAAAATATATATGTCAATAACTCAAATTTGAAAAACCATCGGAGTTTCCCTTTAAGACTATATTTTTTGATTGGCTAAGTCTATGCTAATGAGCTCGGCAATATTTACTGTTTTTTTTTTTTTGGAGATGATTTATTCAATTCATAAGCCAAGTTGTTTGATTCCATATAAAAAAATTAATAGGGTGTTTTAATTAAATTATGATTTTCTTACTCAAATTTATTTTAAACAGCCAGTTTTGGACATCAATGCTAATGATCTTATATTATTATTATTATTTTTTTTATAGAGAATAAATGGGCAAATGTTTGGAGTGAAGTTAAATGCCTAGATAGAAAATAGAGCTAGATTTATATCTATAGACAGAATATAGAGGATTCAGCTATTTAGGCAAGAATGGCTATCCTCACCTGTACTATACTACAAAAGATCACCTGTATTAAAAATTTATTAAATTAATACAAAATTTAGTTAATGTGAAGATAGAATTAAAATCTGAGTTTATTGGTGCCTAAATATAGAGACTGTCTGAAATAAATTATGGTGTTCGAAATCTAAATTAAATAAAAACACATGGGCTCTTTGACCTTAAATATTATAACAAATATAGGTTAGGGGTACAAATATAAGTAGTCATCTTTATTCTCCTTAAACTAAAGAAGATTTTGATACTTCATTTTCTTTTCTATGTCGAACCATTGTCAAATAATGTGCTGTCAAAGTCAAACTTTGAAATGTTGGCCTATAGATAGGTGTCCGAATAGCAAAAAATATTATAGATCTCGAATCTATAGAGAACTATTTAGATCTGGTCTAGATTTGAGAAAGAGTTGAGTTAAAAGAATGGTCACAAGTCACAAAGTGTGTAACTGTAACTAAGGCTAAGCCTAAGATGTCTGATTTATTATTAATATTATTATCAATGATAATTTATGATTATCATCTTCAAAAAGTTCAGAGCAGTGAAGAAACATTCTCACAGACATTTAAAGTATTAAATTAAAAGGCAGACTTTCAGTGAATGATAAAATAGAATACTACTCTAGAGTTGTAGAATAACTCTACTCTCTGGATCTAGATATTTAATTTCTGTATCTTTGGAGGCCTCTGAATCCAGCCAGCTCTAATGTGTACCTGACATAACCAGATGATCTTTACATTATCTGCCCTATAAATTGCAAGGTCTGAAAGGGGACATTTACAATATTATATTAAAGGTTTTCTTTTTTTTAATCTAAAATAAAATTAATTTTTATATAGTTATAAAGGCTCCATTTTTGGAAAGATTTTTATGATGGTGCTAAAATGAAAAAAAAAAAAAAAACAACTACAGTAGAGCGTCGTTTATCCGACTCAATTGGGACCGGACACCGTTCGGATACGCGATTGTTCGGATAACCGAAAACCGAAGCGATCCATGCAGTATATGCAACCGAACACTATACGAATATTGAAAATCATCACATGCGGGACACGTGCGCGAAGAACGAGCAAAATAGGTGACAAATGTCGCAATTTTACCTCACCTTGGGTTTTTCCGTCACTTTTCGCCTCGCGCGAAACAACTGTTGAGCATTGCCTGTTCGAAAACGTATTCATACAGTATATGTGCATTACAGTACATGTGGTTGATAAAAAAAAAAAAAACTGGTCCGGATATTTGACGCTCCGGATAATAAACGTTCGGATAAACTACGTTCTACTGTAACATCATTCTTGCCTACAGGATTTCCATTTTATAAAAATTAGATATATGTACATAATTTTGTGTTACTATATTGTAAGACAGTATCACGTATATGATGTGAATTTATATTTTCCAGAAATAACAAGGATACAGATAGTGTCAGATACATAAGCTGCATGGTGGATTTAATTTCTGATGGACCTGAATGTGATTTCACTTGGCAGTAAAGAGTACTGACAAAGTTAATCTGTATCTGACAGTAGTTAGAGGGTTTCGTAGCTGGTTATTTTTTGTTAAGTGCCAAGTCCCCAAAGGAAGGTAAGTTAGATTTTTTTTTTGTCTTCAAATTTTTGACTTTATTCAGTGCAAAGTTGATTTTTTACTTTCTCAGTGAGCTTTAAATATTTCAGCATAATCTTTTTAGCATTGCACAATCATTTGAATTAAGTCATGATTTCAGATGTGGTAAAATATATGATTATCTGTTTCCTAAGACAATGTCTGTTGTTATTATTATTATTTCTGTAATTTTTCAAAAATAAGCACCTGTATACCCATAACTTATTGTATAGTAATAAAAAGAAATATAGTGCTAGTTTCTTTATGTTTTGCTTGAATTAGTCCTAAAGTTAGTAAACATGTTTTGCTTGAATTCTAAAGTTGGTAAATATGTTTTGCTTGCAGCTGCAGCAGATTATCAGGCATACCAAGTTCCTGCTGTCTGTGCGTATAAAAACTACTTCCAGAAAATGTTGCTCCGAACACATCTTCATCTTTAAAACCAAAGCTTCTCAGAGAACTTGGATTAAAAAAAAAAATTCACATTGTTTGACACTGGTATGAGCCAGGTGGAGGTAGGCAGTTAACATTGAAACAAGGCTCCACTTTCCACTCAATCCTTTGCTAAAACTCAGCTAGCTCCAAGAACTGAACATCGAGCAAACAACTAAGCTCATGTTGACAAGAACTCTGTGCTTCTCTTGACACCAGCAAATCTCTTCGCCAACAATCTTGGTGTCAGGGTCACTGCTACATTACCTGGAACACTAATGGACTTACTCCAGTAATTATTGTACATCATACATTATATGCTGGTGTACACTGTTCATAGTAATTTACTTTTTAAAATTTGTTTGAACCTGCTTATTTTGCATATGGAGTCAGAATGCAAATGCCAACAATGGTCAGTCACTCGTCACAATGGATTCAGATCTCCACTATTAGATGCAGTAAGTCTTTTTACATTCAAAAGAATCTACTTGAAGAGGATCATTTTACAATAACAAGATTAATAAATAGGATGGATCATTTCTCCAGCTTGTTTTTCTTGAGGACAACGGAACATAGATTGCATGAGTTGGTGACAGACTTTATTTGATTCTAGAACTTGTCAATTCAAAAAGATTATCATCAAGCCCTACTTTATGCATAACTGGTAAGAACATATATGCCTTAGATTCTTGAATGTGTTGTATTTAAATATTAATATTTTCTCCATCAATTGAACTATATCAGGGTGCTGGCCTAATTTAAGTAAATTCAATCATGTACATATCTTTATTTTAAGGAAGTTAGATGACCATATATGTCATGCAGCTTGTTATTTTCATTGCTGCTTTTGTTCGCATTTTTTATGTTGGAGGGTTCAGATTTAACAGCTAGTCTAATATGCTCAGTCTTTTTTATAGCTTTTCTTCTAAAGTGATTTTGGGGCCATTGTCTTGTAGGGCATGTTTGGTATTCTCTGTTGAGACTCTGTAGGTACACATTTCACTGGTCCTTATTTTCAGTTTCAAGAACATGTTAAATCTCATTCTGTTGGGTCTAGTTTGAAGAAAAAATATTCGTTGGTCATTAGGGTGGCCCTTACTTACAGGCAAAAAATAAAATTAAAAAAAACTAAGCTCTGACCCTCTTATTATCTTACATATGGTACAAAAACATTACACATAAAATTTCAGAAAGAAATTCTAACAATTAGTGGTAGCTCAAGCGATCTAAAGTTTACCTCACTGTCCACGTTTCTAATACAGTCCATACAAAATGTTAGCAGATGCTTGAAATTAACAGATTTTTTTATTTCACTTCTAGTATGTAATACAAAGTAAATTGCAACGATAAAGTAGCTTACAATGTCAAGCGTCTATCACCAACTGTCACTGGTGATCCATTAATGAGCGTTTCAGTGCGTTGGGGTACCGCTTGCGATTGTCAGAGACCAGCTGCATTAGGAACTGTAGTTGTTCTTCATTCTTGGTGAGGCGTCCGGAAAACTGTTCCACTAGAGCGACTCCCCTTTCAGCATGATCATTAATGACTGTAAGATGGTGAACACGTTTGGCTGCAGCCTGGTAGTCTTCACTCTGAGCCCACTGTTCGGCGGGTAAATGAAGGAATCCCTGTGGAAGATCCAGCGTGATGTACAAAGATCTGGTATTTTTCGTCACAAAGTCAGCTGTTGACATACGTTCTAGGTCGGCAGAGGAAACTTGATGTAATTGTATGCGCTTAGGAGGATCAGCTGCTCCATCAACTTCATTCATTGCTTGAACCATTCTGTCTTTGATCTCGTTGTTGATTGCATTATCAAAGAATGCCAAGCCAACCAAGTTCTCTGATAGGTACCACAAGTGATCCATCATCTTGTGGGATGTTACCTTTGAAATAGCACTGTTTGTAGAACTGTACTTTAATAGGCATTTCAGAAGCTGAAGATCATTGTTTGCTGCAGCACTTGCAAGAGGAGCTGTATACCAAGCCTTGACATAGACTGTCGCAAAAAATATGCTCAGTTGACGCAGACCTGTCTCCTCACGTGTGGACAGTTGAAACTGTGAACGGAACAGCCACACCTTGAAGGTGTAGATAATTTTTGACATCCACCTGGCTTGATGCATAGCCCCAGGCGCTCTGAAGTGTATTCCACGTTGTGGAGTTATGCCAAGATAGATCAGCGTTACTTCTGCTAACTCGCGGTAATCATCACGAGGTTGGTTTTCAGCCACAGCAGACATGAGCATCATTCCAAGAGCCTCCTTGATGCTAGCAATGACAAGGGCACTTTCCTGATCAGAAGATGAATCTTGAAATTGACTCTTATCGATGAACTGCCAGTGTGCTTTAAATCTCTTGAAGAGAAGAACTTCTGGTGCTGATGAGGAACCCATAACTTGTGTGAATGCTGCACTGGCCACAAGTTCGAGCATATGATGACGGCAAGCAAGGTACAGAAGATCCCTACCAATCAGCTGTTGAAGCAAAACACAGGCTCCATTTTTTCGGCCAGTATTAGAGCTGGTGGTGTCAAAGCACAATCCTTGGACATTACTGGTTATTCCCCACTCATTCAGTGCATCAAAGACTGCACGGGCTTGCGCAGACCCTGTTCCTGCAGGAATTTTTGGAACGGCCAATAACTGTACATCCCCATCGGTAGAAGACACCAGTATAGGCAAGCGGTCCACCATTTCCTGACCACTGAGATCAGGTAGAAGCTTGCCATCCCAGTGAACGACCAGTACACCACCAGGTTGAAAGCTTTGTTGAATCTTCTCTGCACATTCTGCTCGGCAGTGCTGTCTCTGGCGCTGAATACTACTCCTGTTGAGAGTCAGTGTACTAATGTCCTGCCCGAGTGATTTCGCTGTCTCACCAACAATCATTACAGCAGCCCGATAGGATACCTTGTTGCGATCTAGGAAGGCTGCCAGGTCGGGTGTCATAATAGTTTGTCGACCACGTTTTGCTGCAGGTGGTAACTCGGAACTGGTAACACCACTGGCCAAATGATATGAAACATCTTTATCAGTGTCGTCATCACTACTGCTGCTACAGTCAATACTAACTTGTTCCTGCAAACTGTCCTGTTCAGAAGCAGATTTATATCGACGTTCCTGCTCCTTAATTAACTTCTGATGCTGTTTTGTTTCTTTCTTCGCTAATACAGTATCCACTGATGACATGCCGCCTCTACGCCCCTTTTCTCTCTGTGCAATTAGAAATTCTTTATCCTCATAAATTTTTATCATACTCATTGCCTGACCATGGGCTATATCAAACAGATCATCAAACAATTCTGTGAATTGCTCTTCATTCCTTTGCTGTGTATCTGTTCGTCTCGAGGCATTTTTCTTGAGAGATCGCCATTGATCAAACAAT
Source organism: Biomphalaria sudanica (assembly GCA_036873155.1). Lineage (NCBI taxonomy): Eukaryota > Metazoa > Mollusca > Gastropoda > Planorbidae > Biomphalaria > Biomphalaria sudanica. Next base: position 1,157,105 of record JAZGLO010000050.1, on the reverse strand, counting down.
ACTTCAATCTTCTTGATTGAATCCTGCTTATGACGAACCGGAATTCGTGCACGGTTCCAGAATTGTTCAATTTCATCAACAGTAAGCGTTGATGATTCGCGGACAGTCTTCTTCTGTTGTAGGTGCAGAAAGAGGAAGTGTCCAAGAGCCTGCCGGTTTGAGGGCAACTTCTGACCTCTGATTTCTTCTGTAAACTTCTCCAATAAGTACACAGGTTTTCTGCTTTTGGTGGTGGTACTTACAGAAGCCATAATAACACTAAAAAGATGAGTGTTCACTGAAGTGTTCACTGTTCAACAAAAATGCTTTACATCACTGACAGTGTGAAAGAGACCACTTAACAATGACAGTCTGTCATGTAATCGCATGCTTGCTTAGGTAATACACAACACTGCAGGCTGACGCAATATTACATCAGACATATTAAATAGATGATGCAATGTTGCATCACCTAGAGTTGTTACTTAGATGATGCAATGTTGCATCACACATATTAATTACATGATGATGATGCAATATTGCTTCACATGTCATGCTGCTGAGTAATGAGTGCCTATTGTAAACTTCAATGTTATTGAGCTACCCCTAAATGATTAAATATCTGCGTAAAATTTTGCAAACAATGTTTTCTTATCATAAGGACACTTTCTGGAGGGTCAGAGGTTAGAAAATAAAAAGTTCAAAAATAAGGGCCACCCTATTGATCATGTTGGATAGCGTGTAGTAGTATAGTTTTACTTGAAGTTTTGGGTATGTCAAGATCCTTTTCTGCCCCCGCTCGTCACAACCTCATTTTGCTTTACTCTAATAGATATGTATCAGTATAATTATCTTGCCACTTAATGAATACTAGTGAACTCAAAAAACTAATTAAAACTAATATTAATATTCTAAGTAGGGCATCGATGGCCACTTTAAAATAATGTAAATGTAATAATTGTTTGACGAATGAATTTATACGTTCTGCAAATAGGGCTTTTAAATAATATAACATTTAATAAGACAAGTGGTTTCAATACAATATTCAAAGGAAACTATTGTATCTGTTAAGATAATAGAGATAAACAATAAAGAGATTTAATCAACAAAACAGCAATAAGTCACCCATGCCAATTACACCACCTCAGCTACTCCCTCCTCCAGTCCTCCATGCACCCAGTGCTGCAGACTATTCAGTCCATGTCATCTGGTGCAAATCATGTATGTGGTTCATCGTCTTCACCACGGTTGCTGATATCTATTTTGACTATCATTCTGTAACTTCTGCCTTCTACCGACTCTGCAGATTGTCACTCTAAGTAAACATATAACTAAAATATTGCTAACAACTAGCTAAAGTGCAATTCCTATTTATTCATAATTGACTAACATCTAATGCAAGGTCTATAACTAATAAAAATATTTCTTCTTAACCTGGTCCCTTTGGAAATAGTCCTACATGCGGTTGTCTCTGGCAAACAACTCACACCTCTTGGAGCCAAGATCGCGAGACAGCCTTCGCAACTTGCTCCTAATGTTTGTATGTGAAGTTCACCAGAAAATGTCTAGCACACTACATGGCACTGAAGTTCTTCTTCAGATCTCAAAGGGTAGCCCATGAGTCTGTTAGCTTTCAAAACACCAAGTGACTGTATTCCACTGTCGGAAGTTCCCTAATGAGACTTGTGCCTGTAAAGTAATTGTCAAAACATTTTTTGTCATTTTTGTGTTGAGGAATGGTTTCAGCGAGTCTCAAAACGATTGACGCTCCAAGTCCCAGGTGCTTATTCTCCGCAGATATGCCAGTTCTAGCATCCTGGTAGAGCTCAAAGTCTGTACTTCAGTTGCTGTTGTTCCAAACACTTTCCCAGTCTGGACTTAGGACCAGACTAATGGTGGAGTTACCGGCTTTTAATTACATGACTACGGTACGGCGATAGAGGAGACAGATTCTAGTTGATATATCCAGAAGCAGCCTTAGGGGGTGACGAGTGGGGGAATCTAAGAAATTTAGGCACGGTAAATTAAGCACTTTTTGACAAGGCGGAAAATTAGGCACTCTTTAATAAATTTCCAGTGCCACGTCTCTGTCTGAAAATTTTTTATAGTGTTTGTTAAGTCATTATTTGCGTCGATTGAATACATATAAATCAATATTAGAGGACTGCAGACAAAACCTTACTAGCTAATACTTATATGCAGAACAATTACAATACAGTACGTAATTAATAGTCAAACGACCAATGGTACGATAGCTATGTAAAGTAGCGCTTAGGGGTTTTGTAACAAAAATTAGACGTATAGCATTAAAGGCGAACAAGCTTATGGCACACGGGCCCGTGTCACGGGGACAGCTTATGACATTACTAAATTAGCCACGGGTCCGCTAAGGCCACCTGATACATCAATAAAGTAGCCTCTGTATAAAATAACCTATGTCTCAATATTATCTTTAGCCGAAGCTGTTAGAGGACATAGGCGATATTTAACACATTACAAATAGTAGCTTCTGTATTAAATAACCTATGCCTCCCCATTTTCTACAAAAGTATAAACAAGACTATGCTATTACCTTTTTTTTTGGCTTTATGGGTAAATAATATGGCCCAATAAAAGTGTTTGAAAAAAAAAGTGTTACACTTTTACGTGAATTTTTACGACAATATTACGGTTCTGTTCTTAGCGAAGTCTTCTTAACTTTTAAGCAAAGTTGTGTTGGCCTACTCACTGCCTACTGTACACAAAATTTTAAGTAAATCTGACAAATTTTTTTTTTAAGGTTTGTGACTAGCTCACACTATTAACTCTTAACAGACTGCAGGTTTTTCTAGAAATTTGTCAGCGACTGAGGGTCTGTTACTTGGCAGGGCATAACTTTGTTAAATTACAGTATTTTTTTTTAGTGTCATATATCAAAATGTTTGAAATTGAAAGGACTTTAAATTTATCTATGTTTGAAATCATTTTAAAATATATTTTTTCTTTTTTTAAGAAATAATTTTGTCATAAAATTTTTTTCCATAATTAAAATTTTATATAATTCACATTCACAAAGAAGACAAAAAATAAACAAATAGATATATGATAATATTTACATTTTATTAAAATACATTCAATTCTGTATATAACTGACAAAAATGAAGTCCATTCATTGACAAATAAATTTTTTACAAATTTTTAAAAACAATAATCATTTTATAGAAAAAAGATGACATCGACATGATTTTTTACTAGTTAGAAATTTATTTTTTTTATTTACTTAAACTTCAAAATTATATTATAAACTATCCAGAAATAGAGTAAAACTTGTTATTTACATATTTTATTATATAGTACAGTGAGAAATAGAACAAAAAAACAGGGTTTTAGAGTAATTTGTGGTACTGAGACAAACAGTTTCTATCTTTTTGAAAACATAAAAACACATCACACTCCTTGGATTTAACACTAGTTCTCCTAACTATTCTTTCATTACTGTAACATAATTTACAATTGCCTCTCTTATCCATAAACTGTGGATCCATTGCATGCTTAAAATAAACAGGGGGGCTTAGACGCGATTGGTACAGGATCGTCAATACCTATATCTCCTAACTCTCTTATTAATTTGTCAGTAAAATTAAGTTGGCCATATCTTGTGGGTCTTTTCAGCTCAGGTACATCTTTATTTTTATCCCTCCAGTCTTGAAAAAGAATATAGGAATTAACCCTAGCTATATCTAACATATGGAAAAAAATAGTCTTCCAATATTTATTTGTTTTACGAAGTACATTATATTAGCTGGTCAGTTTTGTCAACACCCCCCCATGTATTTATTATAGTCATGTACAATAGTTGGTTGATTCACAGTTAAATTTTCAAACTGTCCATTTGTTTTAGTCCGTCGTTCAGCTGTAACACTGTCATTGGCATCATGAATAGTCGACATTAATAATATGGTCTTATTGTCTCTCCACTGAACTGTCAGTAACTGTCCATCCCTGATCCATCTCATGTCTCCCCTTTTAGATTTTTTTTTCAAAATTTGTAACATCTTTTATAGCATTAGGAAAACCTTTTCAGTTCCACGTGCTCCAATCCCAATAAACCAAAGATCTTATAATAATTGGACACTAGTATAAAAGTTATCCGAAAAAAGCCTATACCCCTGCCTAGATATAGATTTAGTTAACTTCATCACCACCCCATAAGCTAATCCAAAAGGGCCATTATCCTGCTTCCCTAAATAAATATCAAAATCATAGTGTCACGTATTACGAATTGAATTCTATATCTATTCTAATTTTAATTGGCTTGCCTAGGGGATCGTGACAATAGAAAAAGCAGTTGTGTCTGAATTTAACCGAAGACTTACAATGAATAACAAAAAAAATATGACACAAGAAATCGGAAGGTAAAATATCAACTTAATGTTTAATAAAATATAAATCAAATAGTACTTCTAAATGAATCACATAAAGTTACAAGCAAGAAAAATAAACATTTTCTCAATACAGAATTGATGGGTTGACCAAACCCTTTTACAAAAATGGCATGTAAAAATATTACCATTCAAGAGTTTTAAAATATAACTACCAATACAAGCAAGGCCTTGGAAAAGAAAAATCTTAACTTACTCTATCAATAGATATACCACGCAGTAGTCACGCAATGTCTCCGCTATTCTGTCTCACGGCTGTCTCCGTATGTCTTGTCTTTCTCAACGTTACACGGGCGGTCTTGTTATAGTCTACCGCGCGTCGAGATCCAGACAAATATCATAGTTTCTAGACTACTACTCGAGAACAGAGCAAGTGATCAACCAGACAGAGCTAGAAACCTCTCTCCAATAAAAAATCCACTCTCCTTTTTAACCAGAGGTACACACACAGGTCAAGGACCGGTCACTGTCTGTGTTGCTTGACTCGCCGCCGATAAAAATCAATAAAAAAAAACCTTATTACACAAAAGGGGCGGACAACCTCGGGAATTTTCTACCCGTCTCTCGACCGCAACAGGTCAAAAAAAAAAACAATAGTAAATAGGTAACAATGCCTAGATACGTAACAATAGGTATACCCACTTAAAGAATCAGCAAGGTTCCACAGTTTCATGCCCCACTTTTTTGGCTTGTCTCGAATGTATTGTCGAAATGCATATTTACCTTTATTCCGAACCATTCTTTCATCAATAGAGACATTTTGATGAGGTTGGTAAAGCTTTATACATTTCATTCTAATGTACTATGTCGTTAACATTCTCACTTTACAGAGTTTATCATTGGGATCCTCTGTAAGTGGATTTGACACTTTCATAAAACACATTAATGCCTTGAATCTGTCACGTGACATAAAGTGCCCAAAGTCCATTGTACAAAGATTTGGTTGACCAGAATCGCTCAATGTTGGGGACCTGAACAATTCCAGCAAACATGATCAGTCCACAGAATCTGTAGAATTCATCAGGGCTTAGTTCATACCAACTCTGGAACACACTAGGTTTCTGCAGTCCATGTTCAGTTGCATAGGTGTTGGTGTACTGACATATTTGTAAAACAATATCTATTGTAAAATAAAGTTTGAAAAAGTCAATAGCTCTGAAAAATTGTTTAGCAGAGTCTCGTGTCCTAACCTGGTCAAGCTGGATACCAGGAACCCTTTCTGGAAGAAAGCTTGCTGGGGCCTCTGGCATAGTGTCCAGCACATCATACCCATAGTTTCTGTTGATATAAAAAAAAATAATTGAAAAATGTAATGTATTTACAAAATAAAAAAAACTTTTAGAACTATATTTCTAGTTCTAGATTTAAAATGCTTTAGATTTGTATAATTAGAAATCAAACAGCTGACAAGCTACAAAGTGTAACAAAGGCTTGAATCAGCTGATCATGTAAACAAAGATGACTAGCATAGATGAGCTTATCAGAAGGCTTGATATTTTTCAAACTAAATATTCTTTTATGAAATAAAACAATGGGATTAACTAATAATTATTAAAAGAATAGAAGAATTTCAATTACACATTGATACGTTTTAGATCTCTAGATCAGTAGATCTAAATCTAGACGATCGATCTTGATTTAGCCTAGGTCTAAAAATAATGGTTACTTACACGTTTGGCTGAGTCACATTCAAAGTGCTGTTTGGAGGAATATTCTCATCATCTGAAGAGTCAATGAGTTTCCAGACTTTATCATCACTTGAATCTACATCAGTTTCAGGCTGATAATCCGAATCTGAGTCCATTTTCAGCTTAGTTTTAGTGAGCGCCAACGAGCGTGTGGCTTTCTAAAATCCAAAATGGCGTCGCGCCATCTTTCTCGTATTTACGTTTTTATAATGAACAAGAAATAATATATAAATAGAATTTGCAAATTTTTTTTGCACCAAACTATTTTAACTTCATTATATTTCATAGTGAAGCATATTTCATTAAAAAAAGTATTTTTTTAAATAGTTTTATTTGTTGTCAAAAGTATGGTACACCAGAGTACCATTTCTTTGTAAGCCATCTGCAGGGAGTTAAAAAATTATTTTATAAAACAACAGCGAGCTGTTTTCAGTTGATATCAGTATCCAATTCGAAGCCACCACGGAAGGCAGACACAGAAGGAAACAATAATTAAAAAAACCATTGGAAGATAATGTGTTAAATTTGACTAACAAAATCATGGGTAATTATCAGCAATCGTTACAAGCATACTAGAGAACATATCTTTATTGCGCATACTATTGCGATATTGAAACTCTTGCAAATAAATTTGAAACAATGCACGACTTGTTCCAAATTGCCTTTTTTAACTTGTCGGCTGCTCGGCGGTTTGGAACCTCAACAAGAAAACATCGCCCACTTTCTCTTTCTGCTCCGCCGAAAACCCAATGTCCCACTCTCACCGTTGGCCATGGTGATATTTTCTATGAAAATATTTAGACTCATCTATCTCAACCGCAATGGGCTCAAAATTTTCATCCCCGCCACCGATTTGCGAGCCAAGATTTTCATTCCATCGCCCATATTCCTCGCCCAAAAAATTGCACCAATCTGTAACGATTGATTTATTCACTTGTCCGGCTTCTCGTGTCGTTTGTTGCTGAGGCATGTCAGAAGGCCCACAATAGGTCAAAATAATTATTTGTTTGAGGCTTAAATGGCTGCCTGTAAAAAAAAGAGCAGTGTCGCACCTATTTTCGCACTCAACATTTATTGTATTTATTATATTATACATAACCATCCGCACTATGTCTGAAGTGTACTAAGGAGCACGGGTCATTGCAATTTTCACAATGAAATTCATTTCTTATAAGTCATCTTCTAGCACACCACTCTAATATTACATCAGCTTCTAAGTGAGGCAACAGCGCTGATAAATTCCAAAATTCATTCCTCGCCTCCACTCTGACCATTAGTGATAATCATTGAATAGGCCCCATTACGGGTACGAGCAATAGGTCTGCCAGCCATTAGTTTACAAAACAATGAAGTCAAGAAATAGAAATAAAACTCTAATGAACTTAGATATCATGCAGATAAATTGAAATTAAGTAGGTAAAATTAAAAGTCTACAACTACAATTAAAACTCAAATATTTTATGGCATAGGTGAATCTTAATAGGTAATTGATAATTTTAATTCAATGAATATCCTATTAAAAAAATTCAGATATCACACAGATGAATCGAAATATTAGGTACAATTAAGTCCGATAAACACTAATAAAACTTTTAAAAAGTTTTGGTGCAAGTTAAGCAAGACAGCAAGGTAAAAAAATAAATAAATCCAATGTTTACACAAATGTAAACAAAGAAATACATTGGATCTCCCACTTTTTTTTCCAAAAACCTGACACTAAAATCAGCACTTTGTTCAGCGGGAGCAACAATCACCTGGTCTGCAAGAAAAATGTAAAATTCAATTTGTCACAAACAGGTCAATAAGATTTATAGTTATAATAAACAAACAAATAGAACTTAACCACAGCATTAAAATGATCTTCTTAACTTAATTTATGCTGCAACGCAACCATGTCTCCATCCTTTAGCTGATACACAGAACTGAAAATAAATGAACATTAATACATTATATATAGTATACCAACTTATAATTAATAAGCTGACTTCTATGTTTTGTTCCGGCTCAGGAACTGAATTTTTCTTCTGAATATCTGAATCCTCTAAAAAGCTTAAACTAACGATGCTAAATCTTCTGTGTCTGCCCCGACTGTGGGTATCAAGTTGCCCTAAAAGGTATAAATCTCAGTGTCACGCTATTCTTACTCTTTGTCTGTGCTCTGTCAAGTGGATTTTCTCAGTTTTTAATTTGGCTCTTTGAGAAAACTATTTTGTTTTTAAATACAGTGATTGCAGATAGCTTTAATATCAATAAGTCTCAGTTTGATTTTCAATGTCCTCATTTGGAATAATATTAAATAAATTCACATGTTTTTCAATAACTTCTGCCACTCCAGTTAAACACAATTTCAACATATTTCAAGTTCCTCATCTTTAGGTGAAAACACAATCAATGAATTCCAAACAAGGATCCTCAGCATCCATAGCATTGACAAAGGATGAGCAACAGATTTGTTAATACGCTCCAAGGCATCTTTGATGAATTCTATTGCTTTAAAATAAGCCACCCTTTCTGTTTTTGGGATGTAAAATAGCTTTAACCATGGGGCTGTTAGAAGTTTACCTACCATTCCTAAGGCACACATTTGTTTTTTTTTGCTGTCTCATCACAAAAATCTTTCTCTACAGCTGATTGTAATCCTCCACAGGTGAGACTGTAATTTCTTAGAAAATCTAACAGGATGGTTTATGAATAGTCCACAAATATGAAATAAAATGTGCAATCTGTTGCCTCTATAGCGAGGTATAAGTCCTTTAGGTAAATTATTTTTAATCAGAAAACACACAAATCCTTTTGGGTCTCCTTTACTGTTGATGAAGCCCAGTTTATTAATTTGTAGAACTAAATTTGCTGCCATACATTCTTTCCCATATAAATATCCTTTCTTAGTCTCCAATGTTTTTAATTCAGCTTTGCATCTACTTGCAATAGTGTCCAGGGGGGTGAAGATTACATTTCAGCTCATTCAAAGGTTTCTGCCATATATCACACACTCTTCTTATTGTTGCATGGTTGACTGCTGCTCGATCACTCATTGTGTTGGAGATGTTTTTAATTATTGTCTCATAATCTAGCTTCTTGAAGTCAGCATAGAGGTGTGCTAAGTCATCAACTGCGGAAGTAATACGCTGGTCGTAATCTTCTGCCGTCCCACCACTTAACGCATCCAGTGCAAGAACATAATCATTTTTCGTTGTAATATGAATGGCGTTGACATGAACATCTTCCTGTGTAGTGGCATCAAATCCAAGGGTTAAGTTTTGTGTTGACCATTGCTACATGATCTGCTGCTTGATATTGTGCAATCACACCTAATTCTCTCTCCATTTCCTCTGCAGAACTCCTCTGAGGTATAGAGCCAGCTACAATTCCCATAAGCTTAGCATAATTTGCAATTATAGTAGGAATATAACCTGTTGAAACTTCACTATCTATAGCCTCATAAACAAGAAGGCGCATTGCACTGCTGTAGGTTTTTTTTGTCTTTCTTGGCAATAAGTTGTTTTTCTTAATTACATTTTTCCTCTAAAAGTAAATAGTCATGTTCCAGTTGTCGAATTCTTTCATTCTTCCCTTCCAGTTGTTTTAGTAGATATGAAGTATCTTTGGATTTGCTCAACAATTCTCTAGTTTTTTGTCTTTCTGTTATACAAACTTTTCATTTTTAAATAAGCATCCTTTCCAGATAGTCTCTTGGCATTTTTCAGTTCTTGCCTGAGTAGAGTAATTGTTGAGTTCTTCCTCTTTATAGATTGCTTCAACACTCTAAGTTAGGTAAATGCTTCACTTTGGCTTTATAGCCAGCAAGATTTTTTTTGTATTGCTCTTTATCTTTAATCCTGGACTGCGACAAATAAGAAATTCTTTTTTTTTAAATTTCTTCTTCCTAGGAGTACATTCCTCTTGTCTCGGGTTATAATTCTGTTTATCATCAGTTTCATAAATTAATTCAGATGACAGAAAAATTGAATCCGTAACAGTTTCTTTAGAATGTTGTCCACTTATAATCAGCTCATCAGGTTTGGCATCAGTTGAACTTAATGATAAAGTAGAAGTTAATGGTTCTTCTGTAGCACATAGTTCAACAGCTGGTTTACTTGTCAGTGTTGGTTCAGGAACAGTTGCAGTTGGTACATGAGCAAATACTTTATTACATAGTTCTTTGAACTGAGGTAAATTCTTAGCAATCTTTTTCATCAATTTTCGCATTAAGCCAATTAAATGGTCCACTTTGGGGGATTTTATTTGTAGTCCAAATCTGGAACTTATTGCTTCTGCAGTAATAGTAGAAGAACTATTTTGGAGGTAAATATATAACACATGACCATGACCACGGAAGGCAGACACAGAAGGAAGCAATAATTAAAAAAAAACATTGGAAGATAATGTGTTAAATTTGACTAACAAAATCATGGGTAATTATCAGCAATCGTTACAAGCATACTAGAGAAAATATCTTTATTGCGCATACTATTGCGATATTGAAACTCTTGCAAATAACTTTGAAACAAGGCACGACTTGTTCCAAATTGCCTTTTTTAACTTGTCGCTCAGCTACTAATTCTCGATGTTTTGAGTATGAATTTCAGGGTCTAAAGGGTCCACAAAATTTTGTTGGTGAACAACTGATTGAGAATAAATCCCTTGGCCTATTTGTGGAATGTTTTTGTACGCTGCCCAGCCATCTGATATTATATGGCTGCCAGGCAATATATGCTCCACGATGCATTGTTCCAAAGTGGCTGCTCGGCGGTCTGGAACCTCAACAAGAAAACATCGCCCACTTTCTCTTTCTGCTCCGCCGAAAACCCAATGTCCCACTCTCACCGTTGGCCATGGTGATATTTTCTATGAAAATATTTAGACTCATCTATCTTAACCGCAATGGGCTCAACATTTTCATCCCTGTCACCGATTTGCGAGCCAAGATTTTCATTCCATCGCCCATATTCCTCGCGCAAAAAATTGCACCAATCTGTAACGATTGATTTATTCACTTGTCCGGCTTCTCGTGCCATTTGTTGCTGAGGCATGTCAGAAGGCCCACAATAGGTCAAAATAATTATTTGTTTGAGGCTTAAATGGCTGCCTGTAAAAAAAAAGAGCAGTGTCGCACCTATTTTCGCACTCGACATTTATTGTATTTATTATATTATACATAACCATCCGCACTATGTCTGAAGTGTACTAAGGAACACGGGTCATTGCAATTTTCACAATGAAATTCATTTCTTATAAGTCATCTTCTAGCACACCACTCTAATATTACATCAGCTTCTAAGTGAGGCAACAGCGCTGATAACTTCCAAAATTCATTCCTCGCCTCCACTCTGACCATTAGTGATAATCATTGAATAGGCCCCATTACGGGTACGAGCAATAGGTCTGCCAGCCATTAGTTTACAAAACAATGAAGTCAAGAAATAGAAATAAAACTCTAATGAACTTAGATATCATGCAGATAAATTGAAATTAAGTAGGTAAAATTAAAAGTCTACAACTACAATTAAAACTCAAATATTTTATGGCATAGGTGAATCTTAATAGGTAATTGATAATTTTAATTCAATGAATATCCTATTAATAAAATTCGGATATCACACAGATGAATCGAAATATTAGGTACAATTAAGTCCGATAAACACTAATAAAACTTTTTAAAAGTTTTGGTGCAAGTTCAGCAAGACAGCAAGGTAAAAAAAAAAAAATCCAATGTTGAAACAATTGTAAACAAAGAAATGTAAATCCAATATCGAGCAGTTGTGAATGCAAGGTAATTGGGCCTATTCAGTGGTTATCAATTGATTATATACATCAGGCAACAACAACTACAAAATGGGGAGGGTGGTATAGGTGGTAGAAACTGACAATCCCAAGAATAGGAGGGGAGGAAAGAGAACGAGAGATGAAACAAAGTCTTAGAAGTCAAGAGGGGGGGGGGGTAGAAGTTTTCTAACAAAGTCCAAAATGACATATAGATGTGAGAAAGTGTAGGGAAATTTTTCGGCCAGCTGCGTGTCATTGATGTCCGTCTTTTCTACGCGGTACCTGAGTAGGGGGACACAACAAATGAGGAAACAGATTTACTAAACTAAAAAAAACAAACTCACACGGTTTATAAGTAAAGATGTGTGTAGTTCAAGTTTCAACAATATACTATGCATTTAAAAGAGTAAATTCAACTTGGGATGTAATACTAAGTTTTATAAAATTATATATATTAAATATAAAATTTATAAATCAATTTACTTTATTATCTATGTGAGCAGGTCAGGGGGTGGCGCACTACTGGGTGAGGCCCTTAGCTGTTGTTACTTGCTGCTCAACATTTGAATTTACCAACAGTAGGCAGATGGTAACTCTACTGGGTGGGCCCAATCTGTGCACCTCGGTATGGTGACCAAGGGGCTATAGTAGCCTAAGCAACCAGACAGCACAAGCAAACTAAACTAAACTAAACTAGCTAACTAAAAAACAAACTAAGATTAAAATGAACTTATATACACTTTATTTACACGAGAAAAAAACAAATCAATAAAAATATATGTACAAAAGAAAATATACGTAAACAACTAGATAAACAAAAACTAAACGACTAATCAACTCTACTTAATTTATACTATTACAACTACAATCACTATCCAACAAACCAAACCCAAATAAAACCACTAGTTAACCCGATTCACCAAAATCCACCAAGACACCTTACAAGGCAATAAACCACTAAATTAACCTACAAAACAATAAACTATTGTAACTGAGAACTACAGCAGACAGCTATGCAGTAATACAGTAAAGAAGTAATACAGTAATAACTGTGGCAGACAGTTAGGCAGACAGCAATGCAGGAATTATAGCCTGCAATTACAAAATAAACAAACATAAAACAATATTTACAAAATAAAATAATAATGTACTATAACGCTATATTAGACTGGACTAGTGCATACTCACAATACGAGCATGAGGTAATTTCAATTACCTACATGTAGCTAATAAAAGCAATACATGAATTACTAAAGTCTCAGCCACAACCAACACAGGTCAGGCTAGACTACAATGCACAAGCTATATCTAAATAATAGTAGATCAGACTAAACAAACCGCCATGACAGCAATGCTTGGGCCGCAGCCATCTTTTACATAAGAAAAATAGGACAAGATGACAACTTCAATAGAGGGGATATCCTAACGATAAAAAATATTTAAGAAACATAAAATAATAAAATATTTACACATAGACATAGTATAGAAAAGCAAAAGCATTAAGGCGGGGGCAATTGGGTGACACTAACCAAATCTACAGAGCTTCCGGCTCCATCAGAGGCAATCATGGCTAATTAACTAGCCAGTGACGCCACTACACTAATCCGTCTGCATCTAGACTATAGCAATAGATACAGAAACAATCAATATAAATCTAACTAAAGAAAGCAAAAAAATAAAAACATTTTCCAACTTACAGGCGGTCCCAGCTGAAATAGCACTACACAAACTAACTCTATACAAACACCACTGTCCGCACTGACCACTGGTCGAGACAAAAAAAAGAATTCAACGTGGTCCCGGAGCCAGCTATAACTGGTCAGCGCGAACGTATCGGAGAGCATGACGTCACACTAATTATTTAAAACTAAACTTGACTACCTATTTCCCTAATTTGTACCTAGCCGTACACAACAATAAAACCTAGCAAATTACTACAGACACGGACTACAAAACATTATATACCAAATTAAACGGCATTAAAAAGAGAATCTTAAAATTTAAACCTATAAAAATACAAAAAGGAATATAAAAAGTTATTTCTATTCTAAACTCATCTGGGGGCTCTATGCCGTCTACAGACCTGCACATAAACTGATATAAAAAAATAACAACTATTCCAACACTAATGCCAAAGACAAAAATAAGCAGAACTAACCTAAGACAAAAAATAGAAAATAACATCCACAGCTCTAAGGCTAGTTAACTATTTTAAAAACTACTTTTCCTCTACGAGTAAAACACAAATAACAGAAAAAGACTAAAACTAGCAGAAAGTTATAAATAGCGGAAACTACAAAATAATCAGCACTGAACTATAAAAATTAAAAAGGACACTAAATAACAAACATCATAGCCCTGGCCTATGTAAATAATATAAATTAAATTAGATCTAGGAGCGCAAGCTCACATTCACCCCCGCCCAAAACTTTTGCGTCCCCGCAAAACTAAAATACACAAAATGCAAAACATAAAACATAGATACTGTAGGAATAAAAAAATAGAAATGAATTCATTTAAAAGAACGGAGAACTATAACCATAGCTCTCAGTTCTAAAAATACATTAGCACTAATAAAAGGCTTCACAAGTGGCAAAGCTTACAACTGAAAACAATCAGTTATAAAATGAAACTGAACATACATTCAATAAAAATACAGGTAATACAAAACATAATGCATGACATCTTTAAAAAATGGGACGTTATAAAAAAATAATAAAATGAAAACTACATGGTTAGAGCAAATGACGCCCTAGCCAAACATGATACGCTTAGTCACACAGACCAACAGGAACTCTATGAGGCTTAACTCAGTCCCTTAGCCACACAGGCTAAAACAAAGTCACACAGACTTATACTAAGCCACCAAGGCTTTAAACAGGTCCATAGTCACACAGACTTATGGTCAGCCACTAAAGGCTTTACTAGGGTCACACAGACCAGAACATCTCACAAATAAAACACCACATAGCTGACATGTTCAGCCAGATGGCAAAACAAAAAAAATAGTAACATACAAAGTGACATAACACTAACCTGAGGTTAATGTGTTATAACTCAAACACAGGGCATCTAACATAGTGGTGGTAAGACATAAAAAAATAAAAAAGACAAGGACCACTGTCAGACAAATCAGCTTAACACGACATTGATGAGTACCTTAAGTACTTCAAAAAAGTCAAACAAATTAACTACCTATATAAAAAACATTAACTGCCTTCCAAAGGCAACTACAAAAACCATTACATGCCTCCCAAAGGCAACAACAGAATACTGCAATATACCATTACCTTCAACTTAGTCATGGCCTCCAAGGCAAAATATTATCGAGTACCTTGACGGCAACATCGAAAATTACACGACTAGAAAAAGGTACATCAGCATACCACAATCAAGCACAATATTGGCTCTTGAGCGCCCAATAAAGACTTTATACTATCAACTACTGGGTTGCAACACATGCAAACACCACTAGTCAAGCATACATGGAAATACAAAAAAAATCTTAAAAAAAAATACATCATAAATATAACACAACAAAACAATATTAAACATGCGAAAACATAGCCATACAAAGAGAAGTTTACAAGAAACAAAACAAAAAAAGGACTAAAAACTAAAGATCCAGCCGGGTAGGTTGTCTTCGCCTTCTGGAGGACCTCCTTGGCAATTCCGGTGGGTCTGTCAATGCTGGAGCAGGGATGGGCTGTGGCTGTCTGTCTGGGTGCACCAGGCATGGGGATCTTGTAGACAGAGTAGCTGACCCCCGGACTTGGGGACCTTTCATATCGGACTTCCAGTGGCTTGGGCGGAGGTTGGACAGCAGCTACCTGGGGAACATACAACTTTAGCTGTGTTCCAGACACACGTCGGATGAGATGTTTGTCCAACGACTGTACAGTGAAGTACATATCACTTTCTGGGGGGACAGCTAACACAGTGTAGACCGTGGGCCTGTACCGGTCAGAGATCTTGTTGTGGCCAGCCACAAGCTGTCTTAGAACAACTAGGTCTCCAATAACAACCCGGGTGGTGAGGGAAGAGGCTACCATGTGGTCTTGTTGTGCAGCAGCTTCCCAGTTAACCATAGTGGCGTGCTCATGTAGAGCCTTTAGTCTTTATGACCAACTTCCTTTTTTTCTGAAGCAAAGGGGCCCACACCTGGGGCAGCCTATGAGATTTACTGTTAGGTCTCTTCACCAGGTCAAGAACAGGACCAATGCTTGGGTCTCCTGCTTGCGCCGAATGTATCTCCTGGTCTGTCAACAACTGGGGCCCACATCTCTCTGCAGGCATGGGAGAGCTGCAGACTTGTCTCCTCTCGGATCACTCCTCCGACGCACCTCAACTTCAGCCTGGGACCGCTGCATCCTTCCTGCTGCTGCTGCCATTCTGCCTAACCTAGCAACCCTAACACTAACCCATAACAACAAATACTAACTACCTCCGCACAACAACAACTTCCTAGAACTACATCTCAAAATAACATCAAAGCCAACTCACTACTTTGCCTTACACTTCAACGACAAAAACACATCACTGACCATAGGGAAACCACATAAAAACAAAACTCAAACAACAACCTAAACTATCCATATCCTAACAACTTCCTATCAACCTATGCAATCCTTACAATGCACTAATGAAGCCTATCCAAAGCCTAAAAGAAACCTAACCAAACCTAAAGCAACCTAACAAAAGCCTAACCCCTAAAAAAAATAATGCGTGTCTGATCACTTAAGCACAGATCCCACTTCTGACACCAAAAATGTGAGCAGGTCAGGGGGTGGCGCACTACTGGGTGAGGCCCTTAGCTGTTGTTACTTGCTGCTCAACATTTGAATTTACCAACAGTAGGCAGATGGTAACTCTACTGGGTGGGCCCAATCTGTGCACCTCGGTATGGTGACCAAGGGGCTATAGTAGCCTAAGCAACCAGACAGCACAAGCAAACTAAACTAAACTAAACTAGCTAACTAAAAAACAAACTAAGATTAAAATGAACTTATATACACTTTATTTACACGAGAAAAAAACAAATCAATAAAAATATATGTACAAAAGAAAATATACGTAAACAACTAGATAAACAAAAACTAAACGACTAATCAACTCTACTTAATTTATACTATTACAACTACAATCACTATCCAACAAACCAAACCCAAATAAAACCACTAGTTAACCCGATTCACCAAAATCCACCAAGACACCTTACAAGGCAATAAACCACTAAATTAACCTACAAAACAATAAACTATTGTAACTGAGAACTACAGCAGACAGCTATGCAGTAATACAGTAAAGAAGTAATACAGTAATAACTGTGGCAGACAGTTAGGCAGACAGCAATGCAGGAATTATAGCCTGCAATTACAAAATAAACAAACATAAAACAATATTTACAAAATAAAATAATAATGTACTATAACGCTATATTAGACTGGACTAGTGCATACTCACAATACGAGCATGAGGTAATTTCAATTACCTACATGTAGCTAATAAAAGCAATACATGAATTACTAAAGTCTCAGCCACAACCAACACAGGTCAGGCTAGACTACAATGCACAAGCTATATCTAAATAATAGTAGATCAGACTAAACAAACCGCCATGACAGCAATGCTTGGGCCGCAGCCATCTTTTACATAAGAAAAATAGGACAAGATGACAACTTCAATAGAGGGGATATCCTAACGATAAAAAATATTTAAGAAACATAAAATAATAAAATATTTACACATAGACATAGTATAGAAAAGCAAAAGCATTAAGGCGGGGGCAATTGGGTGACACTAACCAAATCTACAGAGCTTCCGGCTCCATCAGAGGCAATCATGGCTAATTAACTAGCCAGTGACGCCACTACACTAATCCGTCTGCATCTAGACTATAGCAATAGATACAGAAACAATCAATATAAATCTAACTAAAGAAAGCAAAAAAATAAAAACATTTTCCAACTTACAGGCGGTCCCAGCTGAAATAGCACTACACAAACTAACTCTATACAAACACCACTGTCCGCACTGACCACTGGTCGAGACAAAAAAAAGAATTCAACGTGGTCCCGGAGCCAGCTATAACTGGTCAGCGCGAACGTATCGGAGAGCATGACGTCACACTAATTATTTAAAACTAAACTTGACTACCTATTTCCCTAATTTGTACCTAACCGTACACAACAATAAAACCTAGCAAATTACTACAGACACGGACTACAAAACATTATATACCAAATTAAACGGCATTAAAAAGAGAATCTTAAAATTTAAACCTATAAAAATACAAAAAGGAATATAAAAAGTTATTTCTATTCTAAACTCATCTGGGGGCTCTATGCCGTCTACAGACCTGCACATAAACTGATATAAAAAAATAACAACTATTCCAACACTAATGCCAAAGACAAAAATAAGCAGAACTAACCTAAGACAAAAAATAGAAAATAACATTCACAGCTCTAAGGCTAGTTAACTATTTTAAAAACTACTTTTCCTCTACGAGTAAAACACAAATAACAGAAAAAGACTAAAACTAGCAGAAAGTTATAAATAGCGGAAACTACAAAATAATCAGCACTGAACTATAAAAATTAAAAAGGACACTAAATAACAAACATCATAGCCCTGGCCTATGTAAATAATATAAATTAAATTAGATCTAGGAGCGCAAGCTCACATCTAGAACATTAAAAACTCAGTCTGACTTGCGGTCCGTTCACACAACATATATGCAAATCTAGCAATGAATCAATAATGCTTGTTGAACTTCAAAATATATATATATAATTAACAATGAAGGGGCACAGTCCAGTCCAGAAGTCAACAGTTTCTAAACAACTTAACGTCTTGCCTTAGCTAGAAGAGTGAGTCTTCTTAACTGTCGTTTCAATCCCATCATTCCTACTTCCATCCAATTAAAGTTCTATTTAAAGTCGCGTTGCTCAAAGGAAATCCCCGATAAAACTACTCTCATTTTAAACCTATAACACTACCTATACTCTGTTATGTATGGACAATTGCTGCTTCAATCAACCAGAACCAGATACCAAAGAATATTATATCCATTCAACATCAGATACACCAGACAGAAAGAAACCATTTCAACCTGACTCTGCTATTACACAAATGAAAAAATGTGAGTCAACTTAAGAACTTAGCTATAACAACCATGAACCATCAAAGAATATTATATGACGACAGAAAACTCAGAAATGTTGCACAAGGAGACAGTCAAATTACTGTTACCTGATTTGAGTAACAAGCTGTTTTACAAATGGCAAGGTCCGTTTACCATCTTCAGAAAGATTTCAAACCTGCTTTATGAAGTCAACATCAACTACTATACTAAAGTATTTCATGTTCATATGCGTGAACAATACCATGATACAGATAATGAAGACATAACATAAATTGAACATTTGACAAGCTTAGGGGCAACTATTTATGAAGAAGATCATCATCAAGATCATTTGACGTTCTGACATCTCAACTATAACATAAATTCATTAAATGATTAGAAAAAAATAACCATTTTCAAGTCTCGATTCGCCTGAAGCTAATAAATCTTTGGGCACCTTTGGTGGTAGTTGTGTGAAGTATCTTTGGATTTGCTCAACAATTCTCTAGTTTTTTGTCTTTCTCTGTTATACAAACTTTTCATTTTTAAATAAGCATCCTTTCCAGATAGTCACTTGGCATTTTTCAGTTCTTGCCTGATTAGAGTAATTGTTGAGTTCTTCCTCTTTATAGATTGCTTCAACACTAAGTTTGGTAACTGCTTCACTTTGGTTTTATAGCCAGCAAGATTTTTTTTGTATTGCTCTTTATCTTTAATCCTGGACTGCGACAAATAAGAAATTCTTTTTTAAAAAATTTCTTCTTCCTAGTACATTCCTCTTAGTCTGGGGCTCACTTAATGCATTTTACCCCTTGACCCAAAAGTAGGGTCCACCCAACGTTTTTTTGCAGTTTCTATATCTTTAAAGCATGCTTATTAAGAATCCGATTGATGTCAAGCTGACACCTTTGGGGAAAAAATTTTTTTAAGCGTTAAAGTTTGTTTGTAATACATACACATTGTACAATCACATGGAATGTAAAAATTATATCATCTGGCACAATTATGCAATTATCAACAGACAATTTCTGTTTCAATTTAACTGTTTCAATATCAACAGACAGATTAATCAATTTCTGATTCAACGTCAGATCCTGAATCGCTTTCAACGTCCACTTCATCTACCAGTACATTAATTTTTGTCAATGGATTTTGACAATTTTCTGTTTCATAGCACTGGCAAAAGATTGTGCAAGGTAACTGTGCTCTGAAACACCCACATCGTCCGCTGCTACACGGTTCATCCGATCCACACCCGCAACGAATCATCTGAAGAATTTCTGGAGGCGCTACATCAACACCCACTGGAAGTGTTATAGGGATTAATGTTTTATTTACGTCATCTTTTTGCCAGCCAAATTTGGTGGGATCAAGATTTGGAGGATCTCGTAGTAAAGCAGTTTTCCAAATGCATGTTTGAATATGGGCACGCTTAACATTCTCCTCAAACGCTTCTGATGTCGGGGGCAATGATTTCAATTTAGGTGCTATCGTGGCTTTTCGTTTACCAGTCCTGGAAAGCCATTGGGCATACCGAGTGTCAGACATGTTTCCAGCATCCGGACACCCGTAGCAAGCAGCCATGAAACTTGTAGCTTCTTTTACCACACTGTTCAAGTCAGATTCTATATCTCCCAATTTGAGAAGTGTGTGTCCCTTAAATAGCAACTTAAGAACAGTAGCTTTGCCGATACCAAACATGTATGCTACAGTATCACATCCTGATAGCGCATGCGCAGCTAAAAGGTGTGGTATTATTTGATGATGCTTTCTTGCTGTTTCTCCTATGTCGACCACTTTTCGAATCGTGGTGGTACTTTCCATGAGCAGCTGGCATGTCATATCCTCTGAAATATAGTAGTGTGTCAACAAAGCAAAAACATCTGTGTCATCTGATATAACTTTAATGCACATAGCTCCTTCATTGAATGCATACACAACTTGTTGTGGAATGATTACATCAGCTTCCTCGTGGCTTGTCTTCATATCTTCTCTAGCTTGTCGAATGCCAGAGCAAATTTGTTGTGGGATGGAGTCTTTCCCTGTTACAATTAACCGGCTATTGTATGAAGAAACTGTTGGATGTACATGTTGTACTTTGTTCAGTAGTTGCTCACAAATTATGTCAATAAGTTGAACTTTGTTTTCTGTTACTGTGAGAATGACTTTCTGTGGCTGTATGGGCATAGTTGGATTCAGCTTGTGTTGTCTGGTTGCCGATTTTGCTGCACGCCCACTCCTTGTTACACTTTTAATACTGTACTGAAAGTATCTGTCAAAGACAACATAAACATCATGTTGAGTCAATATTTTCATTATGTACATTATGAATCCATCAACAAAGTCTTGCAAGGTACCATTTACCGGCCAGTGTATGATCCATAAAAGTGCGCAACCATCAACAACAACAACATGTGGTGCTGGAGAATTTCTAGCTGAATGCTCAACTTGAAGTTTTTGTTTCAACACCGATTTTGACTTTGTGATTCGCATATTGCCGCTGTCATCAAACATTGATGGTGGTACTGAGGCTAATTCGTGCTTAAATATATCTCTAATTTGCAAATCACGGGATGGCATTAATCCAATTACTCTAGAATAAATGAGTTCTGTGTCATAACTTATACCGGATCCCATTGCTTCAGCTTTCTTTCTGTCAGCCATGGTAACAACTTTGCTAATGGAGCTATGAAATCCATCTGGCAAATGACACTCATAGTCATTCCACTGCTTCGTACCAAAAGAAATGGCATCATGAACATTTACAGATTCGGGAGCGAATTGGCCAGTGGCAATGTTTACTAAGCTGATGGGGTGGTCACCAGAATTGAGTGGATCAATACAAGTTTGAAGACGTTCATATATTGCTCGCCTGTCTTTCAAATCCTGTGCAATTCTTGCTGGCATTTCTTCTTTATGGCATGTAACTTCGTCACTGTATGCGTACATATCTTTCATGTCACTCAGGTCTTTGGTTATAACACTACAGATGTGTAACGCTCTGCAGTTCTACATAACACAGCCTTTCTCCAACGATCAGGATGCTTCCATTCCTTCTCCATTACACAAAGTTCTCCACAAAATATGCAATGTTCCCTAAAAGTAAATACTGGCAATTCTGAGCGGCAGGTTCGCTTTCTGGGCGGAGAATCCATATACGACTGTGTTGCGTCTACATCAAGTCGACTCTTCAAGAATCTTTTTATCATTGTTGTCGAAGTGTATGTGGACACGCAGTCACGATGGCAGTTAATTGTTAAGTCACAATCATTGTCTAAACGCCGCTGAAGGTCACAGTGGATGTCGTCGCGTCGTTCAATACTTGACTTGATGATTGTCCGTATTCTCGCAGAGCCACACACTGAAAATTTCTTATTACTGAGACCACATTTGAAAAAGCATTCATCCATTGTTGAGACAGTCTGTGGATCAATAATTAATCTGAAAATAAAAATAAAATTTATAAAGTAAATTTATATAAACGTTTATAAAGTAAATAATTAAGGTGCCTCTGTCATTAAAATGAAATACAGTAAAAACCTAATGTTAAAAAGTAGAATCTACGTGGGTAAAAACCACTTTTGACATAATACAGAATTATTTTGGTACTTTACACCTTTACCTATATAGTCCGGTTCTATTGACCCATAACCTAAAAGTTGGATCCACCCAACGTCCACCTAATACCAAATCATAATAGTTGCTTATGCCAGTATTCCCAGTTTTCTTTTCATGCCATGGGGCAACTTTTCCCCGCTATTAGATTTTGAAATTCCAACTTTCAGGCGTCCCGAGACATGACGTTAAACTGCGCTCCTCTTTCCTTAGCACTTTTGGAGCTCAAAAGTGCTCTACTTCTTTTCTATCATTGTGTCTGCCTCCTCCTTTCCTCAATCTGCCTTCATTGATCATCACTCTGTCTCCTTATCTCTAAATATCTCACTACGTCCTAGACCAGTCCGTTTGCCGTGGACTGCGACGGGTAAGGGGGGATAAAGAGATCCTGGTGTTTGAGTGATGGCTATCTGAGGATAGGCCACCACAACACAATACTTTGGCTCCAAGTTCCCCTAGACCTGAGGCCCAGATGGCCCGCTCTGGGTCAACCGGCTGGTCATGCCGAGCTACCAGCATAGGTCTTCGACCTATGCTGGAGGGCGGTGGCTAGAGGGTCAATCAGGGAGCTGCTGTATCGGGCACATGTCCGATGCAGTAGCTGACTGAGTATAGCACCTGTGTAGCCCTGGCGGGCTCATTCTGGACTTCCGAATGGCCCGTCCCCTTGTTGGACTCGATGGCGGGTGGGGAGCACAGGTGCCGAACTAATATATAACACCCATGGAAAAAAAAACTTCAAAAAAACTACTTGCCCCAGACCTATGTCTGGGCAAGAGACGCCGCATGGAAGACAGAAAGGAGGAGGCCACAAAAAGCTGTGCTACCTGGCCATCATTTCTGGTGGTTAGGTGCACAGAGGAGGGGAAAAGTCTGACAAAGATGAGCCCTTTTGTCATCTACAAGGGACTTAAGTCAGTAGTGGGAGAGCCCAAGAGTGTGTCTAAGCTACACAAGTCTTTGGAACTTCTAGTAGAAGTTGATAGCAAGATACACTCTGATGGGCTTTTAAGATGCAGAAGACTCTGTGATCTCCAAGTGGAAGTCATGCCACACAAGAGTCTGAACACCAGCAGAGGTGTAATCAGCTCTAGGGACCTACTGGAATGTTCCGAGAAGGAAATAGTGGAGGGCATTGAAGGAGTCACCCATGCCCGGCGCATTACCAGGCGCAGGGATGGTGAGGAGGTCAAAACCGCCACTATTATCCTCACATTTGGAACTAGGACACCGCCAGAGTATGTGAAGGCAGGATACCTACGAGTTCCAGTGAGGCCCTACATACCTAACCCCATGAGGTGCTTCAAGTGCCAGGGTTATGGACACGGCGCGGCAGTCTGCAAGAGGAACACTGTGTGTGCCAGATGTGCTGGAGAAGGTCATGAGGACAAGGGCTGCACAGCCCAGTTCAAATGCCCAAACTGTCACGCTGGCCACTCAGCCTACTCCAAGGACTGCCCTGTGTGGAAACAGGAGGTTGCCGTGCAGGAGTACAAGGCAAGAAATGGATGTACCTTCAGCCAGGCGAAATCGGCTGTATTGGCCCAAGCCAAAGGCCAATTCGGCTTGACAAAGACCTATGCCCAGGCTGTTGCTAAGATAGGAAGATCCATAGCCACACAGACGGACACATTGACCCCACCACCCCCTCCTCCTCCTCCAACTCAGAAGAAAACACCGCCAAAGAACACACCTCTGAAGAAACAAGAAAGCCCTGTTGTCATGCTAAAGAACAGGTTCTCTGTGCTCGCTGATGAGAGCATGGAGACTGAGCAGCTAGTCAAAACCAATACTCCGGGAGAACCCGGAGACATCATGTCTGACACAGGTTCTCCTCAGAGAAACCAGTCAGACACCCCAACCTCTACCGAATTAGAGGTTGACCAACTCCCTAAGGGGAGAAATCAAAGCGGAGAGGATGCCCGAGGTGAGCGAGGAGGAAATAACCTCCGCTCTAACCAGAGGGATCTCCCCTCTCCAGAGAGAAAGACTTCCCCCAAAAGGGGGTTGTCCTCCTCTCCATCCAAACCCAAGAATAAAAATACCAAGGTCACTGGAATTAAGGGAAACCCCTCCGGGGGCCTCCCAAAGCCAAATAGCTCCAAGTAGGTCATCTAGAATAAGCCATGGATTCCAGAATTGTACAGTGGAATTGCAGAGGCCTCAAGGCCAATTATGAGGAGATGCAGCTACTGATGGACTCTGAGACTCCTGTAGCTGTCTGTCTACAGGAAACATTTCTGAAAGATAGCATCAGCTTCCGAAGCTACAGTGCTTACAGCAAGAATGTTGAGGATGCAGAGAGAGCATCAGGTGGAGTCTGTATCCTTGTGAAGGATAGCATCCCCCATGAGAGGGTTGAACTACAGACCATACTACAGGCCGTAGCAGCTAGGATAACCCTTCACAAGGTTATCACTTGCTGCAGCCTGTATTTACCACCAGGCGCTCCATTAAACCAAACAGACATGGAGGACCTATTGAAACAACTCCCCCGGCCTTACATAATCCTTGGGGATTTCAATGCCCATAACACCATGTGGGGCTCCAACAATACCGACACAAGAGGCCGTATGCTGGAGGATATCTTCCTCCAACATGATTTATGCATACTTAATGATGCATCACCGACCTACTTGCACCCAGGAACTGGATCTCTCACATGCATTGACCTCACCGTATGCGTCCCTGGACTTCTGGACGACTTTAAATGGTCAGTTAGCAATGATCTACGGGGAAGTGACCACTTCCCAATCATCATTGCTAACAATCTCCCCTCATTGGGACGACCTCAGCGGTGGAAACTGAATAAGGCCGATTGGGAAGAATTCCAAAAAAGATGCTCAGAGGATATTACAGAAAATATCCTCGATGAGCAGAACCCAGCTGATACCTTTGCTAGCAAGCTACTTAGTATAGCCAGGAAAGTTGTCCCCCTAACCTCCGCAAATCCAAAACGGCCTAGCAAACCATGGTTTGATACAGCCTGCAAGGGTGCTATTGGCGATAGGAAAAAACGACTGGCTGCATTTATAAAAAATCCATCCCAGGAAAACCTAAAGCTATTCAGAATAGCTAGAGCAAAGGCTAGACAAACCATACGGTCAGCCAAAAGGAATTCCTGGAGAAGTTTTGTCGGCAGTCTGGATGCCAAAACTTCTGCTAGAGCGGTCTGGAAGGCAGTAAGGCGAATCAAAGGGAAAGAATCAAATGCAATAGGGCATCTGAAAAACCAAGGACGAACTGTCACGTCCCCCAGAGAAATAGCTGACTGCCTTGCATCCTCAATAGCAGAAAAGTCATCCACTGCACATTACACGCCAGAGTTTCAAAAAGTCAAAACCAGGGAGGAAAGACACTCCATTGATTTCAGGTCAGAAAACAATGAAGACTACAACAAACCGTTCTCGCTTGAGGAACTGAGGGAATCGCTAGACAAGTCACATGACACAGCGCCCGGAGAAGATGAAATCCATTACCAGTTCCTCAAGCACCTTCCCGAACCCTCATTGGCAGTCCTGCTAGGGGTCTATAACTGTGTGTGGCAAACAGGCGCTTTCCCAAACAGCTGGAGGAAAGCCACAGTTATACCGATACCTAAACCGGGAAGAGACGGCTCTGACCCAGCTAACTATCGACCAATAGCACTAACAAGCTGCATCTGCAAAACCATGGAAAGAATGATTAACAGTAGGCTGGTCTGGTACCTGGAGAGGAACAAAGTGATCTCTAACTACCAGTGCGGATTCCGGCAAGGGCGGACAACAACTGACCACCTGGTAAGGCTGGAAGCTTGTATCAGAAATGCATTACTCAGAAGAGAACATCTAGTAGCTGTATTCTTCGATATAGAAAAGGCCTATGACACAACCTGGAAACATGGCATTCTACGTGATCTGGAGCTTATGGGGCTTAAGGGACATCTCCCCCGTTTTGTGGGGGAATTCCTGAAAGACCGAAAATTTCAGGTTCGAGTGGGCAACACCACTTCTGACACTCATGACCAGGAAATGGGTGTACCCCAGGGCAGCATTCTGTCAGTCACCCTGTTCAACATAAAAATAAATAGCATCATAAATGCTCTGTCCCCTGGCATAGAGTGCTCTTTGTATGTTGATGACTTTGTCATTTTTACTTATGGGAAAAACATGAACACCCTAGAAAGAAAATTACAGTTATGTTTAAACAAAATTCAAAATTGGGCAAACGATAATGGTTTTAAATTTTCGGACTCCAAAACAGTTAGTATGCATTTTTGTAATTTAAGGGGACTCCACCCAGACCCTGAACTATTTATACACAAAAAGAAGATCCCTGTCGTGAAAACTACAAAATTTTTAGGCCTCACTCTAGATTCCAAATTTAATTTTCTCCCCCACATTAAGGAACTTAAGAGAAAATGCCAAAAGTCATTAAACATACTTAGAGTGCTCAGCCATACGGACTGGGGAGCTGACAGAGATACTTTGCTGCTGCTATATCGGAGTCTAATTCGATCCAAGCTAGACTACGGATCCATAATATATGGAGCAGCAAGGAAGTCGTACCTAAAAATACTGGAACCAATACAAAATGCTGCCCTGCGTCTCTGTCTCGGCGCGTTTCGTACATCACCTATCCCAAGCCTCCATGTGGAGGCTGGAGAACTCCCCATGGATATAAGAATGAAAAAGCTTGCAATGCAGTATATAGTCAAGCTAAAATCCAACCCTACGAACCCTGCTTTCGATTCCATATTTAACCCCACAGAGCTAGAATTATACAACCGAAGGCCTAACGTCATACAGCCGTTAGGCCTTCGAATGAGAGAACCCATCCAAAATTTAACCCCACCCATTAACCAAATCTCTAAAATAGAAACCCCTCAGAATCCTCCTTGGCTAATGAATAAACCCAAATTAAATTTATCCCTCCTTAATTTCAAAAAAGAAAATACAGACCCAAGCATACTACAAGTCCACTTTAGGGAACTGCAAGAGAGCTACGGAGATTGTGGCACCATCTACACAGACGGATCCAAAATGGATGGAAAGGTCGCGTGTGCCTGCTCCTTTCGGAACAAAACAATCTCCCGTAGACTCCCCGATGGCTGCTCCATCTTTACGGCCGAATTGCATGCAATATCGCTTGCACTTATGGCCGTCAAAGCATCAGAAAGGAGGAAATTTATAATCTGCTCCGACTCCAAATCTGCATTGCAAGCTTTGGGGCGGATGAAGACTGACATTCCACTGGTACATAAGAGCCTGAAGCTGTTGGACCAAATAACAGCCGACCATACGGATGTCACCTTCATCTGGGTCCCTTCCCATGTGGGCATTGAGGGAAACGAAGCCGCAGACAGAGAAGCAAAGAGAGCCCTAAATCATGCGGTATCAGGAACTCAAATTCCCTGCTCAGACCTGAGACAAAGTATTGCCACTGCCATCTACCAAGAGTGGCAGGATCGATGGGAGGCTGAGACTCACAATAAACTCAGGCAGATTGTGGCGGATGTCAGGTGGCGGTCCACATCTAAGGGTCTGACAAGGCGTGGTAGCACGACCATGTCTAGACTTAGGATTGGCCACACCTACATCACGCACTCTTTTGTGCTGAAGAAAGAAGAGCCCCCACTTTGTGAGTATTGTGACTCTCGCCTCACCGTGGAACATATCCTCATTGACTGCCCCAGATACCAGGATGTCAGGGGAAAATATTTTAGAGCCACTAATTTAAAAACACTACTCAATAATGTCGACCCTGGGAAGGTACTGGGCTTTATCCGGGAAGTGGGATTGTCTACGAAGATCTGATTTCTAAACTCTGTACTTTTTACATTATATTTTTACCAAATTATTAATTTTTTACTACCTCTACTATTTTAATTGTAAATAGACCTTGATTTTAATTATTTGACGGTATAGAATTTGACCTTTGTTGTGTGGAGGGAGAGTGGCCCTTGAGGGACTGCAGGCACGACATGGCCTAAATTGTGCCGATGTGCCCAAAATCACAAATCACATCACAGCTCCAAGTAGGTCATCTAGAATAAGCCATGGATTCCAGAATTGTACAGTGGAATTGCAGAGGCCTCAAGGCCAATTATGAGGAGATGCAGCTACTGATGGACTCTGAGACTCCTGTAGCTGTCTGTCTACAGGAAACATTTCTGAAAGATAGCATCAGCTTCCGAAGCTACAGTGCTTACAGCAAGAATGTTGAGGATGCAGAGAGAGCATCAGGTGGAGTCTGTATCCTTGTGAAGGATAGCATCCCCCATGAGAGGGTTGAACTACAGACCATACTACAGGCCGTAGCAGCTAGGATAACCCTTCACAAGGTTATCACTTGCTGCAGCCTGTATTTACCACCAGGCGCTCCATTAAACCAAACAGACATGGAGGACCTATTGAAACAACTCCCCCGGCCTTACATAATCCTTGGGGATTTCAATGCCCATAACACCATGTGGGGCTCCAACAATACCGACACAAGAGGCCGTATGCTGGAGGATATCTTCCTCCAACATGATTTATGCATACTTAATGATGCATCACCGACCTACTTGCACCCAGGAACTGGATCTCTCACATGCATTGACCTCACCGTATGCGTCCCTGGACTTCTGGACGACTTTAAATGGTCAGTTAGCAATGATCTACGGGGAAGTGACCACTTCCCAATCATCATTGCTAACAATCTCCCCTCATTGGGACGACCTCAGCGGTGGAAACTGAATAAGGCCGATTGGGAAGAATTCCAAAAAAGATGCTCAGAGGATATTACAGAAAATATCCTCGATGAGCAGAACCCAGCTGATACCTTTGCTAGCAAGCTACTTAGTATAGCCAGGAAAGTTGTCCCCCTAACCTCCGCAAATCCAAAACGGCCTAGCAAACCATGGTTTGATACAGCCTGCAAAGGTGCTATTGGCGATAGGAAAAAACGACTGGCTGTATTTATAAAAAATCCATCCCAGGAAAACCTAAAGCTATTCAGAATAGCTAGAGCAAAGGCTAGACAAACCATACGGTCAGCCAAAAGGAATTCCTGGAGAAGTTTTGTCGGCAGTCTGGATGCCAAAACTTCTGCTAGAGCGGTCTGGAAGGCAGTAAGGCGAATCAAAGGGAAAGAATCAAATGCAATAGGGCATCTGAAAAACCAAGGACGAACTGTCACGTCCCCCAGAGAAATAGCTGACTGCCTTGCATCCTCAATAGCAGAAAAGTCATCCACTGCACATTACACGCCAGAGTTTCAAAAAGTCAAAACCAGGGAGGAAAGACACTCCATTGATTTCAGGTCAGAAAACAATGAAGACTACAACAAACCGTTCTCGCTTGAGGAACTGAGGGAATCGCTAGACAAGTCACATGACACAGCGCCTGGAGAAGATGAAATCCATTACCAGTTCCTCAAGCACCTTCCCGAACCCTCATTGGCAGTCCTGCTAGGGGTCTATAACTGTGTGTGGCAAACAGGCGCTTTCCCAAACAGCTGGAGGAAAGCCACAGTTATACCGATACCTAAACCGGGAAGAGACGGCTCTGACCCAGCTAACTATCGACCAATAGCACTAACAAGCTGCATCTGCAAAACCATGGAAAGAATGATTAACAGTAGGCTGGTCTGGTACCTGGAGAGGAACAAAGTGATCTCTAACTACCAGTGCGGATTCCGGCAAGGGCGGACAACAACTGACCACCTGGTAAGGCTGGAAGCTTGTATCAGAAATGCATTACTCAGAAGAGAACATCTAGTAGCTGTATTCTTCGATATAGAAAAGGCCTATGACACAACCTGGAAACATGGCATTCTACGTGATCTGGAGCTTATGGGGCTTAAGGGACATCTCCCCCGTTTTGTGGGGGAATTCCTGAAAGACCGAAAATTTCAGGTTCGAGTGGGCAACACCACTTCTGACACTCATGACCAGGAAATGGGTGTACCCCAGGGCAGCATTCTGTCAGTCACCCTGTTCAACATAAAAATAAATAGCATCATAAATGCTCTGTCCCCTGGCATAGAGTGCTCTTTGTATGTCGATGACTTTGTCATTTTTACTTATGGGAAAAACATGAACACCCTAGAAAGAAAATTACAGTTATGCTTAAACAAAATTCAAAATTGGGCAAACGATAATGGTTTTAAATTTTCGGACTCCAAAACAGTTAGTATGCATTTTTGTAATTTAAGGGGACTCCACCCAGACCCTGAACTATTTATACACAAAAAGAAGATCCCTGTCGTGAAAACTACAAAATTTTTAGGCCTCACTCTAGATTCCAAATTTAATTTTCTCCCCCACATTAAGGAACTTAAGAGAAAA
Source organism: Biomphalaria sudanica (assembly GCA_036873155.1). Classification (NCBI taxonomy): domain Eukaryota; kingdom Metazoa; phylum Mollusca; class Gastropoda; family Planorbidae; genus Biomphalaria; species Biomphalaria sudanica. The sequence goes on along the minus strand of JAZGLO010000050.1, from coordinate 1,126,199 downwards.
TGCCAAAAGTCATTAAACATACTTAGAGTGCTCAGCCATACGGACTGGGGAGCTGACAGAGATACTTTGCTGCTGCTATATCGGAGTCTAATTCGATCCAAGCTAGACTACGGATCCATAATATATGGAGCAGCAAGGAAGTCGTACCTAAAAATACTGGAACCAATACAAAATGCTGCCCTGCGTCTCTGTCTCGGCGCGTTTCGTACATCACCTATCCCAAGCCTCCATGTGGAGGCTGGAGAACTCCCCATGGATATAAGAATGAAAAAGCTTGCAATGCAGTATATAGTCAAGCTAAAATCCAACCCTACGAACCCTGCTTTCGATTCCATATTTAACCCCACAGAGGTAGAATTATACAATCGAAGGCCTAACGTCATACAGCCGTTAGGCCTTCGAATGAGAGAACCCATCCAAAATTTAACCCCACCCATTAACCAAATCTCTAAAATAGAAACCCCTCAGAATCCTCCTTGGCTAATGAATAAACCCAAATTAAATTTATCCCTCCTTAATTTCAAAAAAGAAAATACAGACCCAAGCATACTACAAGTCCACTTTAGGGAACTGCAAGAGAGCTACGGAGATTGTGGCACCATCTACACAGACGGATCCAAAATGGATGGAAAGGTCGCGTGTGCCTGCTCCTTTCGGAACAAAACAATCTCCCGTAGACTCCCCGATGGCTGCTCCATCTTTACGGCCGAATTGCATGCAATATCGCTTGCACTTATGGCCGTCAAAGCATCAGAAAGGAGGAAATTTATAATCTGCTCCGACTCCAAATCTGCATTGCAAGCTTTGGGGCGGATGAAGACTGACATTCCACTGGTACATAAGAGCCTGAAGCTGTTGGACCAAATAACAGCCGACCATACGGATGTCACCTTCATCTGGGTCCCCTCCCATGTGGGCATTGAGGGAAACGAAGCCGCAGACAGAGAAGCAAAGAGAGCCCTAAATCATGCGGTATCAGGAACTCAAATTCCCTGCTCAGACCTGAGACAAAGTATTGCCACTGCCATCTACCAAGAGTGGCAGGATCGATGGGAGGCTGAGACTCACAATAAACTCAGGCAGATTGTGGCGGATGTCAGGTGGCGGTCCACATCTAAGGGTCTGACAAGGCGTGGTAGCACGACCATGTCTAGACTTAGGATTGGCCACACCTACATCACGCACTCTTTTGTGCTGAAGAAAGAAGAGCCCCCACTTTGTGAGTATTGTGACTCTCGCCTCACCGTGGAACATATCCTCATTGACTGCCCCAGATACCAGGATGTCAGGGGAAAATATTTTAGAGCCACTAATTTAAAAACACTACTCAATAATGTCGACCCTGGGAAGGTACTGGGCTTTATCCGGGAAGTGGGATTGTCTACGAAGATCTGATTTCTAAACTCTGTACTTTTTACATTATATTTTTACCAAATTATTAAATTTTTACTACCTCTACTATTTTAATTGTAAATAGACCTTGATTTTAATTATTTGACGGTATAGAATTTGACCTTTGTTGTGTGGAGGGAGAGTGGCCCTTGAGGGACTGCAGGCACGACATGGCCTAAATTGTGCCGATGTGCCCAAAATCACAAATCACAAATCACCTAATAACTAGATCTAGTCTTAGATATACTTATTTTGTGATAAAACAATAGTAAATAGTATTAATTATAGATCATATATGTTAACTAGCAAAATACCCGCGCTTTGCAGCGGGAGGATTATTGCATTAACATTTCAAATTTGCTTTAATTAATACATGTAACAACAAAACATTCTCATTTGTGCCAGGAGTGTTACCGCAGGGAATGTAGCGCATGTATTTTTGGAATAACCGGAACAACGCAGTTTTTGTGTGGCTTTTTGCAATGTTAGTCCGATAAGTAAAAATAATGTGTCATATGTACTGCCTTAAATATTTCATTACTAGAAAAGTATACCTTTTGAAATAGAGAAGAAACATACATGTACCAATACACAGTTATTTGTTGAGGATCTCTTTGTACACCACGTTGTCAGTTCGGCCCTCCGGCTGCAGTATGACCAATCCCTGCGCCGAGCTTACTCTTGAGCATGCGACGTACAGTTGCCCATGTGAGAAGCAGTCCTGTCTCAAGTCAATGCCAACCTTTTGTAGTGTCTGTCCCTGAGACTTGTTGATTGTCATGGCGAAGCAGAGCCTTACTGGGAATTGGAGGCGTTTGAATTGAAATGGGAGGTCAGAGGGGATGACGGGGATGCGAGGAATCAAAACTGTCTCTCCTGAGCCACTGCCAGTGAAAATAGTTGTCTCAATGAGGTTCTTCTGCAGAGACGTGACTTGAAGTCTGGTGCCGTTGCACAGTTTAGGTGGCTGCAAGTTCCTCAGCAACATTATCGGTGCCCCAACCTTCAAAATGAGACGATGCTCAGGAGTGCCTGGAGGATTCAGAGAGTTGAGAAACTCTACCGGATAGTGCACCGCGTCTTCCATTTCCACAACTGAATCCACAGACTGGTATGTTTTAGATTGTGAGGGGAGTTCTTGGAGTAAAACGTGGTTTATGGCCGTGGTCATGTCGTTTCGTGGTGTTAGGATAGCTCTCTCCCTCAACCATGACACGTCTATATGCTGGAGAGTTCTTAGATTGGGATAAACATTGTAACGAAGGTTTTGCAAGGTCTTCACCAGGAGACAGAGATTTGAGGGAATTGCTATTTTAGAATTTTCTTGACTGAAGCTGCCATCACCAATACTCATCAGAAGATCAGAGAACTCTTGTGTCGCCATTCAGATGAACCCTCATGTTTATTCTTAAAGTGACGACAGTGATTTGACGCCACAGGTACGAAGACTTCAGACAGGCTTTCACTTCGTCGGCGCGTGTTCCTCTGGGCACGACTGGTAGAGTTTGCCGAAAGTCTCCAGCCAGCAACACTGTCAAGCCTCCCATACGTGTGGTGGTGTTTCGGATGTCTTGGAGGGTTCTGTCCAAAGCCTCGATACCCCCTCTGTGTGCCATGGTGGACACATCCCAGACAATCAGCTTGCACTGTCTTAGCACTTCAGCCATGTTGCTCTGCTTTGATATGTTGCACGTGGAGGGCGAATCAGTGGTGTGGCTGAGGTTGAGAGGTAGCTTGAAAGCTGATGAATGAGTTCACTGTGATAGTGCTCATGTGTTGTGTAATTGTCTCCCGTACCATCATCTGTCCACACCTTGAACCTGTCCCAGTTGTTGAGCACATACATACATACTACCTCTACTATTTTAATTGTAAATAGACCTTGATTTTAATTATTTGACGGTATAGAATTTGACCTTTGTTGTGTGGAGGGAGAGTGGCCCTTGAGGGACTGCAGGCACGACATGGCCTAAATTGTGCCGATGTGCCCAAATCACAAATCTGAGCACATACAACACAATGTCCCTTCGGACATCAGCAGTGAGTCTGATGTGGCTGTGCAATGTGTAGCACAGAGCGGACGTTGTCGACCGTTACGCGTACGATTGGGAAACGAAACCTGCTGCACTTTTGTAAGTAAGCTGTAGGGAATGCGCCTGCCAAATTTCACCCTTGTACCTACACGGGAAGTTGCAGAATTAGTGATGAGTCAGTGAGTCAGGGCTTTGCCTTTTATTAGTATAGATAAAAAGGTATGTGTAAATCTGTGTTTTTTTTTTCATTATATATTTAATTTTATAATTACTTAGCTTCAAAGAATGATAAAAGTGTAACATTATACCTAAGACTCTTATCTGCACCATTACATCTGGGTTGGTCAAATCTTTCTCTTTTGCCTCTCTTAGTTTCATAGACTTGCAGAACTTTTCTAAATAGACTGCCAAGGAATCTTTAATCTTGTAGATTATCCCAGCGAGCAGAAATAAAACGTGCAATCTATTTCCAACATATCGAGGAATGTAAGTTTTTTAAAGACCTTCCCTCAGCAGATATGCCTTAAAGCCTTTGGGGTCTCTTGAGTTCCCCTTGTATCTGTGAACAATATTTAGTGCATGAGTTAAAAAATTCTAAACTGTGATTATATTAAAGGCTAGCTGATTTCTTTTGATAAAAAGTAAATGGTCTACATAGGTACCTTAACTTTGACAGGGCATGAACAAGATTAGCTGCAGAGCCTTCATGTCCATACAATGAGGTACTGACACTCCAATCGACATCCAACTTTTTAAGCTCTTTCCGGGCTTCAGAAGCCATTCCATTTAAAGGGTGCAAGAAACATTTCAACTGCACTAGCTTCCTATCAACCATTTCTTCCAGCTTGTCAGACACACACTTATTCACCTTGGCTCTGTCAGTTAATGTTGCCTGCAAAGATTGGAATAAAGTGTACAGTACAATATGTTGCTGTATTCCATGGTAGGTAGAGTACCGACAACCAATATCATGTATGGCATTTAGGATGTGCTCTAGATAATCCTCTGTTGTTCCGCCAGGCATTCCAAAAGTTTGCAGAGTCAGGTTCTGATGCTTTGAGGAAATATGGCAGGAATTAATTTGCTGACCATCAAGTGGTGTCGAGTCCCATGAGAGTGTTAACTCATTTTCTTTAAACATTAGCTCACCAACTTGAAGGTCAGAGAGGATTCCTAGCTCTAATGCCATATTAGATATAGTCCCAGTACATGGTAGAGCTGTGAAAGAGATTCCTGTTAGTTCATGGACAATAAATTTAATTAATGAACAAGTTTTCTCAAACGGAACCTGATGCAAAATACAGCTATATATACATTTCCTAGTGGAAGGGTCAAACATTGTAGGCTTTTTTAGGCACTCAACATTTTTTTCTACATCCTCTAGTCTGGTGGTATCCAACTCAAAATCTTTTCTTTGTTCCTCTAACATTCTTAACTTAGCCACCATTCTGTTCACTTTAACCTTAACATTTTTCAACTCCTTCCTATACAATACAAGTTTTTCTTTATAAGATTTATTTACAACAGATGTTTTAGGTTTAAACTTTTTTGCCACTCTTAGTTCTACTTTCAATCTTTGATTTTCTTGCCTCAATTTCCGTATCACCTCATTTTTCCTGTTTTTCATTCTATTTACAAGCTTAACTTTATAAAGTCCAGAAAGAGATTTGAAACTTACCCTCATCTTCTTCAACTTACTATCCAGTACATTATACTTATCTATCAATTCTTTCCTTGTTGTCTCACATCGTTCACAATCGTTCCGTAGCTTCTGAACAGGAGTCAAGATCTCTTGAGCATGTTCTACATCTTCCATTTCAGCCAAACTGGTTGAGGGCATCTGCTTCTTTCTTGATCTTGGCACTTGCACAGGACGTTCCAAAAGGTCTTGAATCCGCATCCAGTTGGAGCTCAACCGCCTTTTCCAGGAATTTATCTGATTCATCATATACTTGACATTTTGTAATACTGTCAGCTGCTTTGATGTGTAACTGCTATCCGTCTTCCGCAAAAGTTGATCAATCTGTGTAGCAGTTACTTTCAAATCGAACTCATTCCGTTGGTACAAAAAAAGGGCATACCCATTCCTGACAGTTCCCTTGTCAGCATCATTGGCAAAAGTAGAAATGAAGCTATCCAAATCAGGTGATGAAGTAATTTCCAAAGGCAAAGAGCTTAACAGGATATAAAAAAATTGCTTGACTTAGTAAGAATCCGACTATTTAACTTATTTTATTATGACAAATAATGTTTTATAATATGAAATATCTAAATCTAAATTTTAGACTCCTAGCTAAACTCTGGGTCTAATTCTAATCACTAATAAAAACTCTCTTTACTTTTACAGTACACTTTATTCTCTTTAGGTTTAGGTTGAACAGGTCAACCGTCAGTGATTAGATTTTATTTAGTTAATTTTTTTTTTTTAGATCTAAGACTAGACACTAGACTTGAACAGACTTCAAAAGAGAGGCAAATTAGAAGGAAAATACTAATAGAACAGGGGAACAGTGAATCTGAGAATGTCTGAATAATGAATGAGACTACTCATTTCACACACACTGACTCTGAGTCTGAGAAGACAAGATTTTAATGTTCAGGAGTAAAAAAAAAGAAAAATCTAAAATAGCCAAAATAACAGTAATGATCTTTAAAAGATTTAAAATAGATCTGTGTTTAATTATCAAGAATATGAAGATATCTGAGAATGTTATATAAAACAAAAAATCGAATTATTTTCATTAAAAAACGATATTATTACTGTTTCCGGTTGGCTCGAAAATAGTAATGGCTACTTTCGTTTTTATAGCGATTTTGGCATTCATACCACAAGAGTGCCGGTAGAAAATGCATATTATTCTAAATTGATTAGTATGTAGCTATGGATGCTTCAAATTACTAAGAAGTATGATTAATTACAAAGAAGAAACAAAAAAGCTATCAATATTCAAACTTACCTTATTTTCAACAGGTCCAAGAAAAAGAACGAACAAAACCACGCGGGTAAAGTTGGTATCAAAATAATCAGCTTTTCTTTCTGATTCACATGACACCAAATTAGTATCGATTACTCAATGAAAAATTACGTTTTTATTAGTTTACCGGCGATAGCGACGATACTCGCCCGAATATGGAGGACCAATTCTCACGCAGTCTCGTGGCGCGTGAGAATAGCGTCCGTTGAAGTGCATACACATGGCTAAGCCAAAATCGATTCCCGATCGCCATTTTTATTGTTACACCAAAAACTCTCTTACAAAGGAGTATTCATTAAGTGGGTTAACAAAGTGCGCCTTTGAGACGTATAATATTTTGCCAGAGTGAGGTATCCTTATAACTTTTGTTACATTTATAGAAATTTCTTTAAAAACCTAATGTCTTATAATAGATTTATTAATAACTTCATCTATGTGTGGACTCCACATTTTTTATAACTCCTAAGTATTTATCATTTTTAATTTCTAGGTTTGGCATTTAATACATTCGTTTTCTTATCTTTGACACTCTTAATAACAGACCTTTTTCTGGATGAAAAGACATACTCCAATTTTGTTCCCATTTACAGAATGTTATGTCATAAATAATTTGTATTAATAATCTATATAATAATTAATAAGCAAAAAAAAAAAAGACACTTGTGTTACTTTTCAATCTCTGGCAATTTAATTTAAAAAGTTGAAAAACATTTAAAAAAAAGAGTTTATTAAACATTTAATTCTTTTGAATCTTTTAAACTACTTGTTTCATAGGCTTATTCCAACAGTTAAAATAAACTTTTTATCACTATAAAAGTGAATTATAAGCAACCAGACAGCACAATCAAACTAAACGAAACTAGCTAACTAAAAATAAAATAGCAAACTGAAATTATAAAAGGAACTTGTATAGACTTTATTTACATGAAACCAAAACAACAGTAATAAAACTAAATATACACCTACTAAACGATTGATCAACACTACCGAACTGAACCTAACAAATAAAGAAGCTATTTGGCAGGACTACAGCCGTAAGCTACTACACAGAAATAATGGCAGCTGTACAGCAGCAATAAAACAACAGCTATAAGGCAACAGTAATAACTGCGGCAGACAGTTAGGCAGGAATTATAGCCTGCAATTACAAATATAAACAAACATAAGACATAATATAACAAAATAATAATGAACTAGACCTAGTCTAGCACATACACATACCTAAATGCATGAGGTTAATACTATTACCTTCATTTAGCTAATAAAAAGCCATACATTATCATTATGATACCTACTTAAAAGCTTACGCCACAACACATGTTGGGCCAGACAATAATAAACATAAATCTAGATTTGGCTTAACAAAGCTGCCATCATGGAGCGTTGAGTAGGACGCAGCCATCTTCTACATTAAAAATTAAAATCGGCAACATGCCAACTTATTAGAACTGTTATCCTAACAATATTATATTAAAAAAAATACTTTTAGAAGACATAAAATAATAAAATATTTTAAAAAAAGACAATTGAAAATCAATAAGGGGATCATTAAGGATGGCTAAAAGGGGGTGACGCTACCCAACTCTACGGAACTTCCGGTTCCATCAGAGGTAATCATGGCAAATTAACTAGCCAGTGATGCCACTACACTAATCAGTCTGCATCTAGACTAAAGCAAAAGATGTAGGAACAATTAATACAAATACAAACTAAAGAAAGTAAAAATAAAAACATTTTCCAACTAACAGGCGGTCCCAGCTGAAATTATACAACACACAATTAGCTTTATACAGGCACTACTGTCAGCACTGACCACTGGTCAAGACAAAAGAGAGCTCAACGAGGTTCCGGAGCTAGCTATAAGTGGTCAGTGCGAACATATCGGAGAGCATGACGTCACGCTAATTATCTAAAACTAAACTGGACTACCGATTTCCCTAATTTGTACCTAGCCGTACACAACAATAAAATCTAGCAAATTACTAAAGACACGGACTACACATTATATACCAAATTAAACAGCATTAAAAAGAGAATCTTAAAATTTAAATCCTACGTAAATACAAAAAGGAATGTGAGCAGGTCAGGGTGGCGCTACTGAGTGAGGCCTTTTTTTGGTTATCTGCTGCTGCTCAACATTTGTTCTTTATTAACAGTAGGCAGGTGGTAGCTCTACTGGGTGGGCCCAATCTGTGCACCTCGGTCTATCGACCAACTAGCTAACTAAAGATAAAATAACCAACTACAATTATAAAGCAAACTTATCTACACTTTATTTACAACCAACTTACAAAGCAATAAAAGTATAGGTGAATACGAAAATGAAAATAAACTATATATACGCACTACTAAATAATTAATCAACCCTACTTAACTGAACTTAACTCAACTAACCAAAACCCTCTGCCGCCTCTGGATCTATGTTGCTAAATCTACAACTATTACTAACTAAACCGACCACCAAATAACCTAAATTACTCCAACACTAAACAGTAAGCTACTAGCAGCAGTAAAGCATAACTGCGGCGGACAGTAAGACAGTTAGGCCGTGAGGCAGGAATTATAGCCTGCAATTACAAAATAAACAAACATAAGACACTATTCAAAAAAATAAAATAATAATGGACTAGACCTAGTCTAGCACATACACATAATACAAGCATGAGGTAATTTTAGTTACCTACATGTAGCTAATAAAAGCAATACCTGAGTTATTAAAGTCCCATCCACAACCAACACAGGTCAGGCTAAACTACAATAAACATAAGCTAGATCTAGATAATAGTTGATAAGACTTAAACAAGCCGCCATGACAGCGATGCTTAGGCCGCAGCCATCTTTTACATTAAAAAGTAAGACAAAATGCCAACTTAAATAGAGTGGTTATCCTAACGATAAAATATTCATAAAAATACACAGGAAACATAAAATAATAAAATATTTACACATAGACATAGTATAGGAAAGCAAAAAGCATTAAGGGGGTGACGCTACCCAAGTCTACAGAACTTCCGGTTTCATCAGAGGTAATCATTGCTAATTAACTAGCCAGTGACGCCACTACACTAATCAGTCTGCATCTAGACTATAGCAATTGATGCAGAAACAATCAATACAAATACAAACGAAAGAAAGCAAAAATAAAAACATTATCCAACTTACAGGCGGTCCCAGCTGAAATTACACTACACAAAAATAACTTTCCACTGTCAGCACTGACCACTGGTCAAGACAAAAAAGAGCTCAACGTGGTCCCGGAGCTAGCTATAACTGGTCAGCGCGAACATATCGGAGAGCATGACGTCACGCTAATTATCTAAAACTAAACTGGACTACCGATTTCCCTAATTTGTACCTTGCCGTACACAACAATAAAATCTAGCAAATTACTAAAGACACGGACTACAAAACATTATATACCAAATTAAACAGCATTAAAAAGAGAATCTTAAAATTTAAATCTACAAAAATACAAAAAGGAAGATAAAAAGTTATTTCTATTCTAAACTCCTATGGGGGCTCTATACCGTTTACAGACCTGCACATAAGCTGATATTAAAAAATAACCAACCCAACGCTAATGCCAGAGACAAAAATAAGCAGAACTAACCAGGGACAAAAAATAGGAAATAACATCCACAGCTCTAAGGCTAGTTAACTATTTTAAAAACTACTTTTCCTCTACGAGTAAAACACAAATAACAGAAAAAGACTAAAACTAGCAGAAAGTTATAAATAGCGGAAACTACAAAATACTCAGCACTGAAATATAAAAATTAAAAAGGACACTAAATTACAAACATCAAGCCCTGGCCTATGTAAATAATATAAATTAAATAAAATTAGGTCAAAAATTAGATCTAGGAGCGCCAGCTCACAGGAAGATAAAAAGTTATTTCTATTCTAAACTCATATGGGGGCTCTATACCGTTTACAGACCTGCACATAAACTGATATTAAAAAAAAAACCCCAATCCAACGCTAATGCAAAAGACAAAAATAAGCAGAACTAACCAGGGACAAAAAATAGGAAATAACATCCACAGCTCTAAGGCTAGTTAACTATTTTAAAAACTACTTTTCCTCTACGAGTAAAACAAATAACAGAAAAAGACTAAAACTAGCAGAAAGTTATAAATAGCGGAAACTACAAAATACTCAGCACTGAACTATATAAACTAAAAAGGACACTAAATTACAAACATCATAGCCCTGGCCTATATAAATAATAAAAATTAGATCTAGGAGCTCCAGCTCACACAAACAATCCTTACAATAGACAAATAAACTGATGCCTTACCTTATAGTGGGATGGGTAAAAAAATTCAGATCTATTTATGATGAAAATTAGACAAGCAACCATGCAATGCTCAACGGTCATCAAAAGAATGAGTGTATCCAGGAAGTCTTAATTTGTATCATTCAAAAAAACCTTTCGCAAAAAAAGTTAAACCTTTTACCCCTAAAGGCTTTTTGCCCTACTTGTGCTATTTTAGTTAAACTAACTAAAATTACAAGAAATTACAATGAAACAAAAGTATGATCCTATAAAAAAAGGAAAGCAAAGATTAAACATTATTATAAAGATCAGCAATAATTAATTATAATGTGAAAAAAAATTATTCACTGTCAACACAAAATCACATTGAAATGTACCCGATTCTGCCCCAGCACATTCAGTGTGTGACTGTGTACTGCATGATACACATTGTATCCATATTTCTCCATGCATATCTTCAGAAAACAGGCCATGACAGTATATACATGGGCTGTCATCATTCTGTAGATTTGATTTCTTTTTTTTTCTTTAGATTTTTTTTTGATTTGGCCTGATTAGGGACATATTTTGATATGAACAGCTTACCGAGTGACTGTTTGTAAGGTGAGCTCGTCAGAACAGCTGAACACCCTTTTCACCGCCCCTTTCCCTTTGCCACTCTTGTAACTGCTAGCAACTGAACTAGAATAGGAGATTTTGTTGATCCCCAGGAGTTCTTTGTCTCCCAAAGTTGGATTTTCTAAATTGATGCAGTGTTTATTTGTTATTCCTCCAATATATTTGGCACAGGTGCCACCCGTGTTTCTGTTGTATTTCTGTGGTTGTTGCTACCTTAAATTCCCAGTCGTCAAATATGTCTTTCCAAACCATTGGACTGCTGGGTCAAGGCTGGTAGCACGAAGATAGACTTTTGTGACAATGCTCATCTGAAATTCAGATTCAGTCACTACTAACATCACGAGATGTACCAAGAGCTGTAGAATATAATCTCAACTGGACGAGAACCTTGACAATGTACGAGAATCGTCCACTCCTCTCGATAAAGAACGTCCCAAAATGAAGACCCATTCATAACTTCTAACACTGTCTTCACAAAAGTGAAATCAGATGTTTTAGTTGTTTTTAACTCATATTCCTCCTGAGACTTGACACTTTCCTTTAACTCTTTCTAAGAGCTGCCTTTTTTTTCATCCAAGAACCAGGGAACTTTGGTGTTATCCCATCACTTTCCAATCTCTACTTGTCCCTTGGAGCTGTTTGTAATTTCTCTGCTTTTCCCTTGGAGCTGTTTGTAATTTCTCTGCTTTTCCCTTGGAGCTGTTTGTAATTTCTCTGCTTTTCCCTTAGAGCTGTTTGTAATTTCTCTGCTTTTCCCTTGGAGCTGTTTGTAATTTCTCTGCTTTTCCCTTGGAGGTGTTTGTAATTTCTCTGCTTTTCCCTTGGAGCTGTTTGTAATTTTTCTGCTTTTCCCTTGGAGCTGTTTGTAATTTCTCTGCTTTTCCCTTGGAGCTGTTTGTAATTTCTCTGCTTTTCCCTTGGAGCTGTTTGTAATTTCTCTGCTTTTCCCTTGGAGCTGTTTGTAATTTCTCTGCTTTTCCCTTGGAGCTGTTTGTAATTTTTCTGCTTTTCCCTTGGAGCTGTTTGTAATTTCTCTGCTTTTCCCTTGGAGCTGTTTGTAATTTCTCTGCTTTTCCCTTGGAGCTGTTTGTAATTTCTCTGCTTGTACCCTAGAGCTGTTAGTAATTTCTCTGCTTTTCCCTTCGAGCTGTTTGTAATTTCTCTGCTTGTACCTTAGAGCTGTTAGTAATTTTCCAGACTTGAAGCTTGGAGTATGTCCATAATATTTCATTGTCTCTACAATGTATATGCCGATCTGAAAGATAAACTTTACTATTAATAATGTTGAAATGAAATGCGAACTGTAAATGAATATCTAGAATATAATAGAATACTTAGGCATATAGATGTACTAGTAACTGTCTAACAGTCTTTCTATACTTCTATATGAACTGTGAATTTAACAGTAAAACATTTAAAGGCTTTAGAATCACCATCTGACAACATAGTGGTGTTGCGCAATTTGAACTTCTCAATAGATCTCCTCCACAAGATCTCGGCCGCATGTGTTTCCATCATTCCAGATGATCCTGAAAAATTTAAAACAAAAAGTTAATGGAAAGACAATAAACTGTTTTGTATGCTGTTTTTAAATAATTTAAAAAAACATGTCAGTATAAAAATGAATCTAGATTTTAATTACTGTAAAAGAAAAATATCTCACCTGTATAGTTTATATCACAATCAGGTTTGTGGGATTTAAACCATTCTTTGTAGTGTGCAGGAGATTGTGCTTTTAGTCTAGTACCAGTTGTGCTACAAGTTTGGCAAAAGCTAGATAGTACTTCAAAATCAATGACATAGCCTGTCAATACATCTATGACACAGCTAACACCTATCATTGATTTGTCCTCTGGTCATCCAAGTACCATCAAATGAAACGGCAATGTCCAAAATGTCATCATCACTTAGAGCTGAATTGCTATTTTTTGCATGTTCCTTTCTTACAAGTCGAATAGTTTTACTATGCAAAGCCTGACGAACATCTTCAGCATCCTTATAAATGGACTTTGTCCTGTTGTAGACATGTTTGGCTGATAGACCCGGTAGGTCTAAATGTTCACAAAATTTGTTGAAAGTTAATGGTCCTAGTCCACACAAAAATCCCAGCTTTCAGCTTCTCCATGCTCAATCCGGGGAATGATCTGCAAATGTACTTGAAGCAATTGCCAGATCTGTCCAAAGCCTTAACGACTTGTTTCATTAGACCCTATTTGATATGAAGCGGTGGGAGGATGATCTTATTTTTATCCACCAGTGGCTTGTTGATGATATTTTCCTTGCCTACAATCATGGTTTCCCTTGCAGGCCATGCCACTCTTGTCCAATGATCTTGCCTTGCCCTGCTATCCCAAAGGCACATGAAGCACGGGTATTTTGTGTATCCTGACTGCTGCCCAAGCAAGAAGTTTACCATTTTTAGATCAGCACAAATCGACCACTGATGCTCATAATAACGGACTTTTTGCAACACTGTTTTGATATTTTCATACTCTTCTTTAAGTGTTGTTGAGTGAGCAATGGGAAGAGATGCCTAACGGTTACCATTGTGTAGCAGAACACATTTCAAGCTTCTGATGGAACTGTCTATAAAAAGACGCCAGTCTTCGGAATGGTAATCTTCTAGTCCCATTTGAAGCAGAAGTCAGGGGATGTCATTACAGTAAACAAGATCTTCCTCTTGGCTGTAATATGGAAGAAGAAACTCTTCTCTTTTCCGATAAGATGTTATTTTAACTTCAGGTTTGAGAAAAAATTTTTTTCATTGAGCCTGGACGCTAAAAGCTCAGATGCTTGCTTGGACAGATTTAGGTCTCGTATCAGATCGTTGAGTTCTTCTTGGCTGAATTGTTGAGGTGTTGAAGAACTTCCTTCATAATCGCTTCCACTGTTTTCACCTGCCAAAAACTCCAGATCTTGTTCCTCGTCGGAGTCTGATGAAAGCTCTATCAATCCAGAAAACTTTGGTATAGGAACTTCACTGCTATGTGGAATTGGTCTCCTTGCAGATTCAAGATCAGGATAATCCCACTTGGATTTCTTGTGACGATTGAAGCCTTTAACATTCACAATACAAAAATAGCAATCACCAAAATGGTCTTTTGGCTCTCGCCATACCATTGGTACACCAAAACTTAGACTTTTCTTTTCACCATTTGTCCATTGCCGTAGGCTTTCTACACAGTTTTTGCAAACCTTACGGGGAGCCCAAGATTTGTCTTGGTCTCCCAGCTTCACACCGAAATAAGCCAAATATGCCTGCTGCAAAAATCCGGTTATATTTCTTTTTTGCTTTTCGATCATGTATTCTCCACATATGTAACAAAATACATTCGGGTTATTTTTGCAGCACCTTCGTGATGAACTCATGATGCCTTTAGAACGCAGCTAATAAAAGAGAAAAAAAACAAAACAAAATTATAACTTGCTAAACAATAAAATACAATCAATCTTTGAATTAAAAATATGCAATGTGAAGTAGTACGCAAAATTCACTCACCAATTAGCGAGATAGAGACAAATTTTCTGCAAACTTCTCAATCGACCACGCACTTTAATCTTTGCGGTGATGTCATAACGCAAAACAAAATAAACTATTTCCAAATGCCTTTATGCTTCAGAAATGGCGATGGAGAACTTCCGCTATAATAATTTCAATGAGACGCAACAGACACCAAACGTATTGCATTTGTTTTACACAAAGGGTACAGTCAAATTTTCAAAAGTGTTCAATATCTCAGAAACTAGAGCCAACTCAGCAAAAGGAGTGGCAGTTTTGAAATCAGCACCCATGAATTGCTATAAATTCATTCAAACATTTCTGGCAATTCACAAAAAAATTTTTTTTTGTTGGGCTGTGTTATCATTAGTAAAGTACTTTACCTGTATCTTGAATAACTATGACTTTACCTGTATCTTGAATAACAAGATCTGTATCTTGAATAACTATGACTTACCTGTATCTTGAATAACTATGACTTTACCTGTTTTCTCAATGTGTTTAATTGTTATAGTTCTTTGTATCTTATATTATTATTTTTATATGAATGCAATATTTAAACAAATCAAAAGTATGCTTTTCAATATTTGTTTCCCTGTTTTCTGAAAGTGCAATATTTGTAGAGTTGCAGACGTGAGAAGTGAATTAAGTAAATAGTGATATGATTGTGTTGAAGTAGATTTTTCATTGTATGGCTGTTTTACTTACACATTTTTAAAAATATATTGTTATATAAATGCTGTTTTAGTTGTTTTAAGTATGGCACATCTTACTTACACATTTTAAAAAATATATTGTTATATAAATGCTGTTTTAGTTGTTTTAAGTATGGCACATCTCCAAGAGCATTGTGCATCCATTGGTCGTTTGTTAACGTTATATTCATGAAATAATGCTTATGCATTGGACGAGAAATAAGATGAATAAAGATTATTTTTATATTTTGTGTGTTGTTGAAAATTATTTTGGGTCTGTTTTTATATGATTGATGCAAACACAAGAAGACGGTGCTAGCAATGACGAGATGATTTAGTTTTGATCATTAGTTTTGCAAGAATATTGGCAGAGACATTTTTTTTAATCACTCAAGCTCACTAAGTGACTTCGGCCTAAATTGTTTACGCGCTATCTAAGGCAAAAGCTAGCAATACTGCACTAGTCCCAACCCACGCTTTAGGTCATATCGACTTGTTTAAGTGAAGAACGGACTCCACGGCCATCTTAGATGGTGTTATAATAAATGAAAAACTGTCATGGAATCCCCATATTGATAAAACTATCAAAAAATCAAACAAAGCATTAGGATTTATTAAAAGAAATTTCTAAGAACATAAAACTAAAATGTTATTTAACCTTGGTTAGGCCAATACTAGAATATGTATCCTCTGTTTGGGAACCCTCAACTCAAGAAAACATTAAGAAACTGGAACAGACACAAAATAGAGCAGTGAGATTCATATATATTTACATTTGACTAGTGTAACACCTTTAGTAAAATTACTAAATTTAGAAAGCCTTCAGGACGCAAAAGTAAAGTAGCAATTATACATAAAACACTGAACCATAATCTTCAAATACAAAATGTAATAAAATAATCTGAAAGATAAAGGCACATTCCTAGCTCCATATGCTCCTTCTTCCCTAGTGCTTTTAGAGCAATGAATGGGTTGCCTGAGCTAGCCAGGAAAACCAGTGACTTGGCAGAATTTAAGTCATTGGTTAAAATGCATGACGCGTAGGGCGTAATCTCTTCTTTTTTGAAGTAACGTCTGTAATATATAAGATAGAAGATTAGTGGCTGGATTGAAATCAGAAAAAAAAATGTTTAATCAACTTGATTATGCACATATAACACTTTTTAAAAATTCCTCATTTAAGTGATTCATGATCGATTAAATCAATCTTCGATGATGAAATATTTTAAACACACATTGTTATAACTCTAATGGTGGAAAGATAGGGTTAATCGTCATAGAAAGCCTGATCACTAACCTGCAACGTCACAACATGTGGGGAGTTATGTGGCAACGAGCTATTGATCTAGACTGCCTGCATGTTGTGACGTTGCAGATCTGTGTTGAGTGTCTCGGTCCAGGAGTAGACAGAAAGACTAAGTGAGTACGACAGTTCTGTTATGAACAACAAAATATTTATAGATAATGTAGCCAATCGGCTGCTCAGGGGCGTAGCTAGGAACTTCTCATCGTTTTGGGGCCCCTGCATTTAGCGTAATATTTAATTTTTAATGTAAAAGACACTCATGTTGGGGCACAAGGGGATTTTTAAATCCCCCCCACAGCTACGCCACAGTGGCTGCTATTAATTAGTTATAAAATTGACATTTTACTTTGGAATCCTTGCTATCATGGTGTTTTTAATTTTAGGCACAAGCTCTAATCAATAAACCGATGCTCTTGAAATAACTCTTGGTAAAGCTGACATTGACAGTTCCAGATATATGTAGACCTAAGTAAAGAAAGACCAGCAAATGGTTCTTGATAATATGAGTCAGGAATACCATTGCAGGTATTAACAAACACAATATAAAAATACTGTTTAAAAAAAAACAAAACAAGAAGATTATAGAAGAACTCATCACTCATACATTTCAATGCTGTAACAAGATGATTTATTGGTTAATTTTTGGATTGATTCGTGTTTTGTTAGATGCCGGTACAATAAATTGTTCTATTTGATCTGAGAATGGAAATTGGGAGAAGCGACCGTCACAAACATTAGACCAGACAGACATGGGGTTCGAACCTAACTCAAACCTCACTTTCGAACCGAACTCAGCCCGAACTTAAAAAAAGTTCGGTACGAACCGAACGAACTTTCTTTATCCTAACCATACCCTAACCGAACTAAATCAAGATTTGCAAATAGTGCAAGGTTTGCTATTTGCACATCCCTAAAATACATTTCATATCAGATAGACAGCAATTATTGTCTTAATAGCAAGTGTATTGGATTATTTGAGTTTGTGGGAAGCGTGGTCGAGAGGCCAAGTGCGCTTGGCTTGGCTTGGCTACCTAGAAGGGGGCTCGAGGTTCGACAGAGTCGGGCAGAGTTGTGTTTACTGAGCACCTAAAGGCAGCACGGAAAACCAACTCCTAGATACCCCCCCCCCCCCCACTGGTCCACAAATGAGATTGGACCAAAGCGCTACGAGCATGCTATAAGCATGAAAGTAGCGCTATAAAAAAGCTATACATTTATTTATTTTTTACTGACAAATTGAACTATAGCACTGCTGCAGCATAAAAGATGAATAACAGCCGACCTTAGGTATGTCACCATGTGGGCATTGAGGGAAACGAAGCCGCAGACAGAGAAGCAAAGAGAGCCCTAAATCATGCGGTGTCAGGAACCCAGATTCCCTGCTCGGACCTGAGACAAAGTATTGCCTCTGCCCCCTATCGAGAGTGGGACTCACAATAAACTCAGGCAGATTGTGGCGGATGTCAGGTGGTGGCCCACATCTAAGGGTCTGACAAGGCGTGGTAGCACGACCATGTCCAGACTTAGGATTGGCCACACCTACATCACGCACTCTTTTGTGCTGAAGAAAGAGGAGCCCCCACTTTGTAAGTACTGTGACTCTCGCCTCACCGTGGAACATATCCTCGTTGATTGCCCCAGATACCAGGATGTCAGGGAGAAATATTTTAGAGCCACTAACTTAAAAACACTGTTCGACAGTGTCGACCCTGGGAAGGTACTGGGCTTTGTCCGGGAAGTGGGGTTGTCTACGAAGATCTGATTTATGAATTTGTGAACATGTACTATTTACATTAGATTTTTACTAAATTATTAAATTTTTACTACCTTTACTATTTTAACTGTGAATAGACCTTGATTTTAATGATTTAACTGTGGAATTTGGCCCTTGTTATGTGGAGAGAGAGTGGTTCTTGAGGGAGTGCAGGCACGACATGGCCTAAATTGTGCCGATGTGCCTAAAATCAAATCAAATCAAGCATAAAAGATGCGTCATACAAAAGTAATTTTAATGGCTTAACATTAGAAGTTGACTCATTTAAATACCTGGGGTCAAACATTTAGAAGTTGACTCATTTAAATACCTAGGGTCAAACAGAAGTTGACTCATTTAAATACCTAGGGTCAAACATAACAAGAGAGGAAGGATCAATACAAGAGATAAAAACCAGTTTAAGCTTGGCATCTGCTGCCATGACCAAATTGTGGAAAATCTGAAAGAGTAAAATCAGCTTCCCAGTCATGGGCATAATAAGAGCTGCGATGACATCCTAGTACAACTTGGCGCCACACTTTCACGGAAGTCCTCAGAACAGGTGGGAAGAGGCTTCAGACATTGCCTGCTAAGAACAGCCGATGACTGGAAAAGTGTAGGGATTTGGGTTACGTGAACTGTCACAGCGCCCCCTACGACGAAAATCAAGAGGCAGACGATGAGAGGATTTTTTTTAAAGCATTTTACCCGGTCACATTTTAAGTTGTTTTACTCAAGAATTTCTTAACGTCGCGAGAAATACTTTTATTAGAACAATATAGAATCGGGTTGATGGCGTAACTGATGTGTGTACACCAGCTCAACAGTTTATTCAGCCAATACGGAACAACGGCGCCAGCGGTGTCATACATCAAATAGGCGACCCAGCTTGGTGACCAACCAGCCGTGTAAGACAATAGAATCAAACCAATAAAACGAAAACTTTTCACATTGCTTCGAAATCTCGACTTTAAAACGACTTCATCTTTGAATGTTTTAGCTCTCAACCGCGACGCTGAAGTCTCCAAATGCCCATGTTGAAACGTTGTGTCTGGGGTGTTAACGATACGAGGACCAAACTGGTTTGGTTTTTTCATGGCTTGCTTGTGAAACAGGTATATGAAATGCAGAACGACTCCGTATATGATCCAGACTAGAAGCAATGTTAGAAAAAATAGTATTCCAAATACAAAGGAAAATAACGTGGCGTGGTCAAAGTTGTTGAAATTATGGACATTTTCAGAGCACTCGTCTAACTGTTCCCTCTGTAGAGCTATCCATAAAATTGTTATCAGAGTTGGTAACGTCCATGCAGTGACTGCCAGGGCGTATCCAGTCTTAGCAGTTAGTAATCTATAGACAAGAGGCTTACATATAAGAAAGTACATGTCCGTTGCAAGGGAGACTATGTGTAAATTTGTTACAAGACATAACATATAGTCCAGATACACACCAACAGCGCATGCGGAATAGCTTATAACCAGTTTTCCATGTACTATGGAGCCTGTTATAAAAATGGGTATAATATACGCACCGTAGAATACACAGCTTGATGTCATAGATGTTAACAGAATCTTTGTTATGAAGCTGTTGCCACATTTAGTAACTGCTGGTTGGAATCCTTTGCGAATATCTTGAACCAGCGCCTGGCACAGGCCCAGCATGACAATACCATTGGTGAGTACAATAAACAGACAGGTCACAGACATGCTTACGTACAGTGCCACGTAGAGCTTTTTGGTTTGCGAAACCGTCGAATCGCTATCTTGCTCAGATCTGTTCTCGCTGTCAAAGATCTCGCCATTTCTATTGAGGTGAAACATAATGAACAGGAGTCCAGAGATCATTTAGGATCGAAACAACAGATTCGTCCCGTCAACGAAAGCGTGCTTAGGAAATTAATAGGATACATCTCATTGGATAATTACGACTTCGAACTGAAACTAAAGAAAATAACATTTTTATGTATTCATACGCCTGATAACAGCCCCACGAAGCTAAACGTGGAAGTAGGTATTCGTATGCCTACACCAAATTATAATCACATATAAATTGCCTATTCGTTTCAGGCTAAAATTGAAAAAAAAAATAATAATAATAAAAGGTTATATAACAGGTTCACGCTAAATAAATAAACTGATTATAAACATCTTAGATGTAGTTTTTATTAAGTATTTTAGTTCTACGGCAATGAACTA
This sequence comes from Biomphalaria sudanica, assembly GCA_036873155.1. Classification (NCBI taxonomy): domain Eukaryota; kingdom Metazoa; phylum Mollusca; class Gastropoda; family Planorbidae; genus Biomphalaria; species Biomphalaria sudanica. The sequence goes on along the minus strand of JAZGLO010000050.1, from coordinate 1,105,451 downwards.
GTACAGATTCCAAGTTTCAGCGAAGAGTAATAAAATGTCCTTACGAACTGGAAACTATTGAATATATTGAACTTCTAGTTCTGTGACACTAACCAGAGATTAAATACTGGCCAGTATTTGTCTTTGTTATTAACATGGCCAGGGCTTCCATTAGGCCTATCTGATTACATGGCAAACTTTGAGCTTCCAACACCAAGGAGTGAATCCAATGATTGGATGTTTGTATTTGTTCAGATTTGTGTTTTAATTTAGAATCAAGGAAATGATCATTTTAGATGTGGCTGATTTTTTTTTTAGAGTAAACATTTTATTGTTAGGGTCAGGGTACATCTTTTCTAAACTGAACAATGATATGTCGTTCTGCTAGAATGATGCCTAAATTATGACTAGATAAGACAAGAAATAAATACAAACAAATCGTTAAAAAATGTGTCAATATTTTTCAAAGATATAAAGTAAGTTAAGAGGCGTATCTACAATATTTAGTAGGCAAAACGATGGCGCCGAAACGTTCTGTTTAAAATCTGCAAGGAGAATCGTCACCACTCCCTGGCCTCGACTATGACAACAATGCCATTGTATTATTTTTAAAACTCTCACTTTCCTAGTGACGTCTCCCCCCGACAATATCTTTTCCTTGTTTTCAGCTTTATGAAAGGTTATTTCAAGCAAGACGTTTCTAATGTACTGAAGAACATCAACAGGTTATGTTTCAAGCAACATGTTTCTAACGTACTGTATTACATTAACAAGTTTGTTATGTTTCAAGCAAGACGTTTCTGTTGTACTGTATTACACCAACAGGTTTGTAATGTATCAAGCAAGATGCTTCTAATGTACTGTATTACACCAACAGGTTTGTAATGTATCAAGCAAGATGCTTCTAGTGTACTGTATTACACCAACAGGTTTGTAATGTATCAAGCAAGATGCTTCTAATGTACTGTATTACACCAACAGGCTTGTAACGTTTCAAGCAAGATGCTTTTAATGTACTGTATTACACCAACAGGTTTGTAATGTTTCAAGCAAGACGTTTCTGTTGTACTGTATTACACCAACAGGTTTGTAATGTTAATGTACTGTATTACACCAACAGGTTTGTAATGTATCAAGCAAGATGCTTCTAATGTACTGTATTACACCAACAGGTTTGTAATGTATCAAGTAAGATGCTTCTAATGTACTGTATTACACCAACAGGTTTGTAATGTTAATGTACTGTATTACACCAACAGGTTTGTAATGTATCAAGCAAGATGCTTCTATGTACTGTATTACACCAACAGGTTTGTAATGTTTCAAGCAAGATGTTTCTAATGTACTGTATTAGCCTACATTAACAGGTTTGTTATGTTTCAAGCAAGATGTTTCTAACGTACTGTATTAGCCTACATTAACAGGTTTGTTATGTTTCAAGCAAGATGTTTCTAACGTACTGTATTAGCCTACATTAACAGGTTTGTTATGTTTCAAGCAAGATGTTTCTAACGTACTGTATTAGCCTACATTAACAGGTTTGTTATGTTTCAAGCAAGATGTTTCTAACGTACTGTATTAGCCTACATTAACAGGTTTCGGTTGAGCCCTTGTTTAAAAATCAGGTCAATGCTGGGAAAAGATTTTTTTTTAGTTTTTAAAATCTGCACGTGCATTTAGCAGTAGGTTAAAGTAAATGTAGATCTGGTTTAGTTACTTTTGGATTAAGTAGTCGGCTGCTCTGTAAAGGTTAGACCATGCCAGAACAAATAAAAAGGTGCAAGAAATGCTTGTACAAAAATTTCAAAATGATCCGAGAGTGAGTGTCGGAGAAATAACGTGTATAAACTTTTTTTTTTTACCATGCTACATAGACCACTTTGGGAATCACTGGGCTAGACCATAGGTACAGACAGTAAGTTTATATAAGCTTTATAAAAACAAACCTAGCAATACATTTGTAATCAATAAAATAATACCAATGAAAAAATTGCTAAACTTTTACAGAATCGGCCTCTATGTTTCCTTGTTGAACCAAATCCTTGTCATAATATAACATTTATGACCATAATTGACCTTTAACTCTCCCTAAGTCTGTTGGACCGTTGGGGCACCATGCAAGACTCGTCGACCATCTTTTTCCATTCCCTTAGTTAGAATCTCTTTCAATGGCAGGCCCGTCCATTCTTTTATGTTGTCTTCCCATCGCTTTCTCTGTCTGCCTCTTCTTCTTTTTCCTGGTACTGTTCCCTGAAGGAAGGTCTTTGCGAGCCACCGAAGATCTTGTTAATATGGTCATAGATTTTAAGCTTGCGTTCTTTTACGATAGCAGGTCATCCTGGGGTCCAATCGCTGCAGTAACCCTGTCTCTAATCTCTTGGGGTGTTTTTTTATGCGGTCTTTGAATGTGATGCCTAGGATCCTTCTGTAGCATCTCAGTTCCATTGCTAGGATCCTCCTCTCTAGCTCTGCTGTCAGCGTCCAAGACTCATATTATAAGGTAAGCTATTAAAAACTCTTTTATCCCACTTTCGGTGAGAGCGTTACAAGGCCATCTGTCGTCATCGACAAGTACATAGAAGTCTAATTCATAAAAGCGCTGGTTGTGAGTGTGTATGTGTTTCGTGTGTGAATATTGTTCGCATTTGCATCTCTTTGAAATTGTTACATTATTTACGCTGAGGTGGTCAATTGTAATCAAACTGAATTTCCATTTGATTGAACTAATAAAAATTATCTTATCTTATCTCTTATCTTGTCTGTCTTATCCGAGAAAGGAGATAGTTTTGCGAAGGCTCTGCTGTAGTGCACTTAGCTTTGCATATTAAGGTACCGAGTTCGATGTTACATGCGACCAAGGGGCTAGAGTCGCCTAAGCGACCAGACGGCACAATTAAACTAAACTAAAAACGAAATGGAAACAACCAAACTTAATTTATAAAACAAACTCATTTACACTTTATTTACATGAAACAAACAACAACAACAACAACAACAACACAGAATAAAATAAATATACACACTACTAATTGAACCTAACAACTCCACTAACCAAAAACCCTCTAGATCATCTATGCTGCTAAATCTACAAACACTAACAAACTAACCAAATCAACTATCAACTAAATTACCCCAATATGTAGCACTAGCCTATGAAAGTACCGGCAATATACAAAGTAAAATCAAACATCTGGGGCCACCAGCCAATATAAATTACCCCAAGTATATTATTTCCATAAGGATCAATAAAGCATTGAATTCCAGCCCCCCCCCCCTCAATAGTTCATGTTTACAAGTAATCTCTTACCATGCCTCAAATCTATAACAAATAACTCTGGCCATTTTCTTTCTATTCATAAGTCTACTTAGTATTTGCTCTAGTGTTCATGTATTTTGTAATTGCTCTAGTGTTCATGTATTTTTTATTTGCTTTAGTGTTCATGTATTTTTTATTTGCTTTAGTGTTCATGTATTTGTATTTGCTCTAATGTTCATGTATTTGTCTTGTATTTGCTCATGTTCTCCTTAAAAGTAGCAATATTTGATCTAGCAAGTAGTTGATGTTTTTTTTGCCTGTTCTTTTTACTATGTACTCTGCTCATCATATTTAGTAAATGACCTTTTCATTAATTTTGACATTTAAAAAAAAAAATTTAAACAAATGTCTATAGAGAGTGAGGGAAAGGCAATAGCATGCTTGACAAAGTTTACAGAACTAAATACCTTCCACCAAATAGCCAAATAGACCACTGTCATTTATTTGTTTTCATTCACAGCACACAATACTACTTGTATAGTGGCTCTGTACTGGTAAGTGTGAGAATTATTATATCTTGTAAAGATTTATTATGTGGTATAATGATCATTTTAGAATAATTCATTGTTTTGAGGATATGTCAACATATCAGGTGAATGGTATAGACTAGATTTGTTTGTTTATTTAATCCATTTAATTTTTAATTTACCATTTTTTATTCTTTCTCAATTTTTAAACATATAAATACAATATAGTGTCAGTATATATTAGCTCTAGTTATTATTGATTATGTAATTTATTAAATGCTATTTAAGAGCTTCCAAGTAAATGTGTCCATATAAGCTTCTGTACTTGTTATTTCATAATAATGCTGCATAACTCATTACAAATCTTTTTTTTTTTTTAATAGTTTGTTTAATACAATGCCACGTCTGCAGTACACACACACACACACACACACACACACACACACACACACACACACACAAGATGTATGAAATAAAAAAAAATCTTTTGAGTTTTTTTTTTTTTTGTTTTCTGTTCAGTATCAAAATTTGTTTGATTTATTAGAATAATAAAATTGACTTTACGCACGCATACATTTATATGATTTTATCAGCTTAAGAATCCAATGATGTCCAGAATACGGCCCGCGAGCCAGATCCGCGTAGTTCACGATTAGGTAGTTACTTGGAGATAAGACTTTGAAGGGAGATTAGAGTGTTAGTTGGAGATAAGACTTTGAAGGGAGATTAGAGTGTTAGTTGGAGATAAGACTTTGAAGGGAGATTAGAGTGTTAGTTGGAGATAAGACTTTGAAGGGAGATTAGAGTGTTACTTGGAGATAAGACTTTGAAGGGAGATTAGAGTGTTAGTTGGAGATAAGACTTTGAAGGGAGATTAGAGTGTTACTTGGAGATAAGACTTTGAAGGGAGATTAGAGTGTTACTTGGAGATAAGACTTTGAAGGGAGATTAGAGTGTTACTTGGAGATAAGACTTTGAAGGGAGATTAGAGTGTTACTTGGAGATAAGACTTTGAAGGGAGATTAGAGTGTTACTTGGAGATAAGACTTTGAAGGGAGATTAGAGTGTTAGTTGGAGATAAGACTTTGAAGGGAGATTAGAGTGTTACTTGGAGATAAGACTTTGAAGGGAGATTAGAGTGTTACTTGGAGATAAGACTTTGAAGGGAGATTAGAGTGTTAGTTGGAGATAAGACTTTGAAGGGAGATTAGAGTGTTAGTTGGAGATAAGACTTTGAAGGGAGATTAGAGTGTTAGTTGGAGATAAGACTTTGAAGGGAGATTAGAGTGTTACTTGGAGATAAGACTTTGAAGGGAGATTAGAGTGTTACTTGGAGATAAGACTTTGAAGGGAGATTAGAGTGTTACTTGGAGATAAGACTTTGAAGGGAGATTAGAGTGTTAGTTGGAGATAAGACTTTGAAGGGAGATTAGAGTGTTACTTGGAGATAAGACTTTGAAGGGAGATTAGAGTGTTACTTGGAGTTGGGTTAGAGAATAGGAACGTTTTTTTCCCCCATTGGAGATAGGTAGTCAAGGGATGTGCGGTGTAATCAACAGTTTTTTTAAAATTGATCTGATGATACACATTGATTGTAATGTTCAATAGTTCAAAATATTGTTTATTAACTAGCTGAATGAGTATCCTGTGACAGTGTCACGTGTGCTAGGGCTTGATAGATGCTCCGGTCGTCAAAGACTGAGCTAGGGTTTGGAGTTGCTCGGCAGTGATCCAACCCCCTTGACAACGACCTTTACAACCAATTCTTATAGAGGCGGCATGTGACACACTTAGCATCTACATACATTAGGTATCAAGACAGAAGTGAAAACATCAATTTACGCATGAATTAAAAACATAGAAAAACATTTACACTTGAATTAAAAACAAATAAAAACATTAATTTACACATGGATTAAAAACATACAACAGAACTTAAAACTAAGATGCACATAAACGGAACAAGCTGTAAAGAAAGGGCCAAGTCAGTTTCATGATATGTAAACATTTATCATGCTATGTCTTACAAAATATCGTTAGTTTGCCTCCATATTAAGTAAATCTCAATGCTAATTATGAATACAACACTGTCAAGTTCAAGGTTGAATAAAGAAGCCAAAACTGGAAATCGACAAAACTGTAAGTTTTTGTGTCTGGATTTAAATTAAATATCAACACCACATTAAAGTGGATCCCTGGGAACATTGGCATCACGGGAAATGAAAAGGCAGATAAACTAACAAAGGCAGTATCATCTATGGAACAACCAGATAGACCTGTTAACTACCTCACCCTAAGGTCAATGTTAGTCAACAATCACAAAGAGGAGTGGCTCAACCAATGGGCATCAGGAAACACAGGCAGAGCCATGTACAAAGAAATGACTACGCCTAACAAACTGGACAGTATTAACTTCCTCCCCCGCAAAGAACAACCTACAATTGTCCAACACACCTCTGTTAAATTACCATCTGAACAAAATAAACTCCACATAACTCCCCTTTGTAGACACTGCGCCCACCCTTATGAAATAGAAAAGCAACAATGCACCGGTGCCTTCATTTTAAGTACAAAGCAGGAAACTGGGAAACACCCGTGATTGTCTGTATCTACACGATGCTACTAATGGGTTAGCTGTGGATGGCATGTGGAAGTACACGAATATCAAGTTTTCCAACACGATACTTGTGTGAAATGGTGGAATTTTAAAATGAATGAAAGTTTTATTACAGAAACTTTAAATAAATTCAGTTGTCTTTTTCACCGTCAGTAATGATTGTTGTATAAGTCTATAATACTGTATTTTGTATAAGTCTATAATACTGTATTTTGTATAAGTCTATAATACTGTATTTTGTATAAGTCTATAATACTGTATTTTGTATAAGTCTATAATACTGTATTTTGTATAAGTCTATAATACTGTATTTTGTATAAGTCTATAATACTGTATTTTGTATAAGTCTATAATACTGTATTTTGTATGTCTATAATACTGTATTTTGTATAAGTCTATAATACTGTATTTTGTATAAGTCTATAATACTGTATTTTGTATAAGTTTATAATACTGTATTTTGTATAAGTCTATAATACTGTATTTTGTATAAGTCTATAATACTGTATTTTGTATAAGTCTATAATACTGTATTTTGTATAAGTCTATAATACTGTATTTTGTATAAGTCTATAATACTGTATTTTGTATAAGTCTATAATACTGTATTTTGTATGTCTATGATACCCATAACATACAAAATAATACGAGAGATAACACACACACCTACATACGAAATGCAACATTCAAAATAATACGACAAAAAACACACAAAACAAATACGACATACAACACACAATAATACGACATTCATGTAACCTGCTTGGATCTCGAGCTCAGTTTTCATAGACACATTATTAAATGACTTTAAATATTTGGAAAAGTCTTTATTAACATGCGGGTGAGATATATGGCATCATAGATTCTCAGGAGGATATGCAATCAGACCAATCACCCAAACTGTTACTGTAGATGTGAGAAACATTGTACAGTAAATAAAGAAACATTTACTTTACAGTCCAACTCATACAATTAATACTTATTTTCCTTCGATAGGTCACGTGGAAGTGGCTCAGGGTTTTTTGTTTTTCTTTTAACTGTCCACGTTCCTGTGGAATAGAGCACTATAGGGAAGGATAACAGCTCGATAGACCCCTAGCTTTGTGAATGCTTTCAGCATCGACCCAGCCACCTTATCTTATCTTATAAATTACAGACGTTATCTTATGTTATATAATACAGACGTTACTTCAAAAAAGAAGATGATTACGTCCTACGCGTCATGCATTTAGTCATGCATATTAACCAATGACTTAAATTCTGCCAAGTCACTGGTTTTTCTGGCTAGCTCAGGCAACTCATTCCATGGTCTAATAGCACTAGGGAAGAAGGAGTATTTGTACAAATGTGTCCTAGCATATGGGACGAGGAATGTGCCTTTATTTTTGTGTCTTTCAGAGTATTTTATTTAAATTTTGTTTTTGTATTTGAACATTATGCGTCTGGACCTGATGGTATTCCAGCTAGATTACTCAAAGAACTAAGCAATGAGCTAGCCCCAGTGTTCAAAATACTCTTTCAGGCATCGCTTAACCAGGGCAGAGTACCAAAGGACTGGAAAGAAGCTAATGTCACCCCCCTATTTAAAAAAGGAGAAAAATCTGATCCAGGAAACTACAGACCAGTATCACTTACCAGCATCACATGTAAAATACTAGAACACATAATATGTAGCAACATCATAAACCACTTAGACAAACATAATGTCCTCACCCCATACCAACATGGCTTTAGGAAATATAGATCATGTGAAACACAACTAATAGGACTAATTGATGATTTCTCAAAAGGTTTAGATAATAGTGAACAAATAGATGCTATCTTACTAGATTTTTCCAAGGCTTTTGACAAAGTTCACCACCATAGTTTGCTTAAAAAATTAAAATATTTCGGCATTAACGGTCCACTGCATCAGTGGATTAAAGATTTTCTGATAGGGAGAGAACAAACTGTAATAATAAATGGCTCTAAATCAACACCAATAACAGTAAACTCAGGTGTACCTCAAGGAACAGTCTTGGGTCCACTACTATTTTTAATTTACATAAATGATTTACCAAATTGCATTAGTTCAGGAACAAAAGTCAGATTATTTGCAGACGATTGCATAATATATAGAACAATAAAAACAAAACAAGACACAGATATTTTACAAAGAGAATTAGATGAATTACAGAAATGGGAATCAAATTGGAGCATGTCTTTCCACCCAGAAAAATGTCAGTTGTTAAGAGTAACAAAAAAACTAAAACAAATTAATTCCACTTATCTTATTCATGGCAAACCAGTAACACAGACTAAAAACTCAAAATACCTAGGTGTTATAATAAATGAAAAACTGTCATGGAATCCACATATTGATGAAACTATAAAAAAATCCAACAAAGCATTAGGGTTTATTAAAAGAAATTTCTATAAATCAAATAAGAACATAAAACTAAAATGTTATTTAACCTTGGTTAGGCCAATAATAGAATATGCATCCACCGTGTGGGACCCCTCAACTCAAGAAAACATTAAGAAACTGGAACAAACACAAAATAGAGCAGTGAGATTCATAACAAACGAATATTCACATTTGACTAGGGTAACACCATTAGTAAAATCACTAAATTTAGAAAGCCTTCAGGACAGAAGACTCAAAAGTAAAGTAGCAATTATACATAAAACACTGAACCATAATCTTCAAATACAAAAACAAAATTTAATAAAATACTCTGAAAGACACAAAAATAAAGGCACATTCCTCGTCCCATATGCTAGGACAAATTTGTACAAATACTCCTTCTTCCCTAGTGCTATTAGAGCATGGAATGGGTTGCCTGAGCTAGCCAGAAAAACCAGTGACTTGGCAGAATTTAAGTCATTGGTTAATATGCATGACTAAATGCATGACGCGTAGGAAGTAATCATCTTCTTTTTTGAAGTAACGTCTGTATTATATAAGATAAGATAAGATAAGATAAGTGTTTTATGTATAATTGCTACTTTACTTTTGAGTCTTCTGCCCTGAAGGCTTTCTAAATTTAGTGATTTTACTAATGGTGTTACCCTAGTCAAATGTGAATATTCGTTTGTTATGAATCTCACTGCTCTATTTTGTGTTTGTTCCAGTTTCTTAATGTTTTCTTGAGTTGAGGGGTCCCACACGGTGGATGCATATTCTATTATTATTGGCCTAACCTAGGTTAAATGCCATTTTAGTTTTATGTTCTTATTTGATTTATAGAAATTTCTTTTAATAAACCCTAATGCTTTGTTGGATTTTTTAAATAGTTTCATCAATATGTGGATTCCATGACAGTTTTTCATTTATTATAACACCTAGGTATTTTGCGTTTTTAGTCTGTGTTACTGGTTAGCCATGAATAAGATAAGTGGAATTAATTTGTTTTAGTTTTTTTGTTACTCTTAACAACTGACATTTTTCTGGATGGAAAGACATGCTCCAATTTGATTCCCATTTCTGTAATTCATCTAATTCTCTTTTTAAAATATCTGTGTCTTGTGTTGTTTTTATTGTTCTATATATTATGCAATCGTCTGCAAATAATCTGACTTTTGTTCCTGAAGTAATGCAATTTGGTAAATCATTTATGCAAATTAAAAATAGTAGTGAACCCAAGACTGTTCCTTGAGGTACACCTGAGTTTACTGTTATTGGTGTTGATTTAGAGCCATTTATTATTACAGTTTGTTCTCTCCTTATCAGAAAATCTTTAATCCACTGATGCAGTGGACCATTAATGCCGAAATATTTTAATTTTTTAAGCAAACTATGGTGGTGAACTTTGTCAAAAGCCTTGGAAAAATCTAGTAAGATAGCATCTATTTGTTCACTATTATCTAAACCTTTTAAAAAATCATCAATTAGTCCTATTAGTTGTGTTTCACATGATCTATATTTCCTAAAGCCATGTTGGTATGGGGTGAGGACATTATGTTTGTCTAAGTGGTTTGTGATGTTGCTACATATTATGTGTTCTAGGATTTTACATGTGATGCTGGTAAGTGATACTGGTCTGTAGTTTCCTGGATCAGATTTTTCTCCTTTTTTAAATAGGGGGGTGACATTAGCTGCTTTCCAGTCCTTTGGTACTCTGCCCTGGTTAAGCGATGCCTGAAAGAGTATTTTGAACACTGGGGCTAGCTCATTGCTTAGTTCTTTGAGTAATCTAGCTGGAATACCATCAGGTCCAGACGCTTTATTTGGTTTGGTGTTGGCTAATAGTTTTTGAATTCCATTTTCTTGTACTACTAAATCTTCTATGTTGTCTACTTGGTTCAAATTAAGAAATATGTCTTCGTCTCCTGGGGCTGAGAATGCTGATGCAAAGTATTTGCACCTGGGAGACAGAAGCACGTGACAGAGCATCATGGCGTCGCCCTGTGAAAACTGGCGCACAAGTTACAGAGGACAAGAGGACAGCGCTGGCAATGAAACAAAAACATACCCAATTTCATCTTGTAGTGCATACTTAATTGATTACAAATTATTATTATTATTATTATTATTAAGTGAAAAACGAAGTAATGCTCATTGTCTGGCACTGCCGGGGGTCGAGCTTCGTTAGAGAGAAACAAAAATTCATTGTAGTCCCTTTTACAGCGTTGATTGTGAATTTTTCTGGTGATAATGGAAGTCTGCAGCAGTACAGTCCTCCTTTTTAAATATATAGGACTAGTCTACATCAAAGTCTGCATCATACGCAGCTATTCTGCAGAACCGGCCTTAGGCCACTGAAACCCATGCGACCGTATTTTAATATATAGGATAAGAGAATAGTAGATTTCTAGTTTTAAGACTAAATACCAATATTGTCGTGTATAGTAGTCATGACAATGATTTTAAGCAGTTATTATTATTAAAAATCTTAACACGTTGGATTTTAAAGGAACGCTGTACCGACAATTTTAGAGTGACATCCCTTATATAGAGTTTATACTACAGGCAAAAGATTAGCATAAAGTTTTTTATTTTCCTCTGACGCCTGGCAATAGAATTTAAAAAAAAAATACAACGATTTACGAAAAATGATTTGATAGTTTGAAACATTGAAATTCTATAATAAACACGTTTCATTTACAAGGGCCAGTTTGGGCCCCTATCGGTCGTGGGCCCGGGCTCAATGAGTCCCTTCGAGCCAAGGTTGCTGTGTCACTGTGCATGACCATGTTTTATGCCATTACTGAAGTACAGTAGGCCTGCTATGTACAATTTCTTATCCATTGGTGTCCATATCTATTTAGTTCTATTTGTTTTCTTACTGGAATAACCAACATTACTGAAATTCCATTTTGTGCCTTTGAATGTTCCGCTGTGACAATGACCGTTATCAAACCCCAGACAGTGGACAGTGGCTCCACTACTCCCAGGACATGTACATGCTGTATAAGCTAATTTTGATAGATCATAATCTTCTGTATAGTCAATAACCTCTTGTTTCTCATGTATTAATTTTCCAAAACTGACTTGCTTAGTAAATCCATGAGGATGTGACACTATAAATAGGATTTTGTCGTCATATTTGAATTTTTCCCAAATTTTCTGCCACAGTCCAAAACAGTATTTCACCTTCTTGTAAAGTGTATCACCCAGCAAGGGGTCACAGGTCACAAATTTAAACATGCACTCGTCCTCCTCCACATCGGCAAAGCAGATTTGACTATTGGCAAGGATGATCGGTGAACTATTAACGTTATCGTAAAATAATAGACACATCACGCTTCTGGCTTCAATGTAATCGTAAACAACATGTGTTGCTGTGTGGACTGTTATTTCCCACCAGATAGTGCTGGGTTCGGGTGATTGTTGACATTCCTCACAAGGGCAAGTTTTGTACGATTGTTTAATTCTACTCCCTAGAAAGTAATAATAACAATTTCCGAATCCATCAGTACCGTAGCCGTTTATATACTCGTGTGCAGTTATCTGTCCACTTCCGGATCTGATAATGTTTTTTTTCTCCCCATGGAATGGATATGGAGTTTCTGTGTTGGGCCAAAACTTTGGTCTTCTTGGACTTACAACGTCGACCCTTATCTTAACAGTCAAGTCAGCCACGGCTTTGACCAGTAAACACAATAGAGCGTCTTGATAACCTTCAGGTAGATCTCTTATAGTGAATCTTGAAACTGGAATAAAGTTCTTGTGACCTGGATTCTTCCGACAGTCATGATATAGTTTTGGTATATCAGTTTCAGACGACTCCAGTATCTCAGTTTCATGCTTCCCTGGAAAATAGGGGAAAAAGGTGAACATATAGGCTAGCACATACACACACTCGCACGTAAAACCACACACACACACACACAGAGATTTAGAGGGAAATTGTTTTGTAACATAAGAAAATGGGGGGGGGGAGGAGAAGATAACTGAACACATAATGATAATGTAACTAACGCTAACATCCTTAGTAAAAACTTTGCATCAGCATTCTCAGCCCCAGGAGACAAAGACATATCACTTAATTTGAACCAAGTAGACAACATAGTAGTACAAGAAAAGGGAATCCAAAAACTATTAGCGAACATTAAACCGAATAAAGGATCTGGACCTGGTGGTATTCCAGCTAGATTACTCAAAGAACTAAGCAATGAGCTAGAACCAGTGTTCAAAATACTGTCTCAAGCATCTCTTAACCAGGGCAGAGTACCAAGGGACTGGAAAGAAGCCAACGTCCCTCCCCTTTTTAAAAATTAGAAAATCTCAGGTGTCACGGATGAATGTGTGTATGTATGTATAATCTATTTTAACAATCTGCGCGAATGACCGGAAGTGTGTTTTGTTGTCGGGCAGAGACCAGCGTGTGTGATATGCAGTAAAAGCTGATTAAAGCTTATGTGTTTGATCTAGTGGTTTAATTGTTTTATTTCGTTAACTAGAACTGAACCAGGGACACCTAGACGTATCGAGACCTAAGGTAGATTAGGCAGAACTGCGGTTCGCCATTGTGAAAAGGTCAAGGACCAAGAAGGTCGTGAAGTGTGTGCGCTCACGTGCAACGGCGGGAAAAAACAAAACAAAGTCAAACAGCAGAGACGAAACTAAGTCAAACACAGTGATAAAGTAATTTGTATTGTTTATATGTGATGCTACACACATAAACAAGAATGACAGAGAAATTATCACAGATAATAGCCGCTGGAAAAGAAATGGGATTGACTGGAACCGCTTTACAAGAGTGGGTAAAAGAAAGAGAAGACACAGATCGAGATGAAAGAGCTAAAGAGAAGGAAGTGAGAGCTAAAGAGAGGGAAGTGAGAGCTAAAGAGAAAGAAGCTGACGTAGAAATACACAAATTGAGAGTTAGAGAGTTGGAGCTTAGGGAGACGAAAGGATAACTCAAAGAGCATATAAAACTGGCGAGATTTGAAGTACATGCTCAAGCTACAGATATACCTCAAAATTATCAGATATTTCTTAAGATTCTTGACAACGTTGAACACCATAGCTTGCTTCAAAAAATATTTTGGCATTGCTGGTTCATTGCATCAACAGATTACGAGTTTTCTGATAGGGATTTTACTTAGTATGACAATAAATAAATACATGTGTTAAAAATATGGTGGAATGCTATCTCCATTACCAAAAAGCCTCCCGTGTTTGTTACTAATAATACTAAATAGTTGTACAAATGGTGTATTTTATGAAAAAAACTGCTTGCATAATTGATTTTAAAAATTAGATTTTTCGATTTCAGAAAAGAAAAAAAGTAGCCATTGCGTCAGATTTTTGAAAGGTCTAAAATATTGTGATGTCTGATTTTCACTATCTTTTCTAGTTTACCAGATCTAAACGGGACGGATGACGGACAGACAGACCACACAAAACTAATAGCGTCTTTTCACCTTTCGGAGGCCGCTAAAAATCAAACAAGAACATAAAACTAAAATGCTATTCAACTTAGTTACGCCAATAATGGAATATGCTTCCAGTATATGAAACCCCCTCAACTCAAGAAAACATGAAGAAACTAGAACACAAACAAAATAAAGCAGTGAGATTCATAACAAACGAATATTCACATTTGATTTAAGTAACACCATTAGTAAACTCAATAAAAATTGAGACTTCAGGACAGAAGAATAAAAAGCAAAGTAACAATTATACATAATTAATACGCTAAACCATAGTTTACAAATACAAAAAACAACAACCTAATGAGCTACTCAGAAAAACATAAAAATAGAGACAAATGTTTTATTCCATACACCAGAACAAATTCGTACAAGTGCTCCTGCTTCCCTAGTGCCATTAGAGAATGGAATGGGTTGCCTGACTCAGCCAGGAAAACCAAAGACTTAGCTGAGTTGAAGTCATTGATTAACATGCATGACTAGATTGGCACATGAAATGCCTGGGACGTAATTGTCTTCTTTTTTGAAGTGACGTGGGCAATATATAAGATGTGAAGTTATTTTCCTGTTTACAACTAAATGTCAAGTTATTTTCCTGTTTACAACTAAATGTCAAGTTATTTTCCTGTTTACAACTAAATGTCAAGTTATTTTCCTGTTTACAACTAAATGTCAAGTTACTTTCCTGTTTACAACTAAATGTCAAGTTATTTTCCTGTTTACAACTAAATGTCAAGTTATTTTCCTGTTTACAACTAAATGTCAAGTTATTTTCTTGTTCACAACTAAATGTCAAGTTATTTTCCTGTTTACATCTAAATGTCAAGTTATTTTCCTGTTTACAACTAAATGTCAAGTTATTTTCCTGTTTACAACTAAATGTCAAGTTATTTTCTTGTTCATAACTAAATGTCAAGTTATTTTCCTGTTTATAACTAAATGTCAAGCTATGTTCTTGTTCACAACTAAATGTCAAGCTATTTTCCTGTTAACAACTAAATGTCAAGCTATTTTCCTGTTTACAACTAAATGTCAAGTTATTTTCTTGTTCACAACTAAATGTCAAGCTATTTTCTTGTTCACAACTAAATGTCAACCTATTTTCCTGTTTACAACTAAATGTCAAGTTATTTTCTTGTTCACAACTAAATGTCAAGCTATTTTCCTGTTTACAACTAAATGTCATGCTATTTTCTTGTTCACAACTAAATGTCAAGCTATTTTCCTGTTTACAACTAAATGTCAAGCTATTTTCTTGTTCACAACTAAATGTCGTTATTTTCCTGTTTACAACTAAATGTCAAGCTATTTTCTTGTTCACAACTAAATGTCAAGCTATTTTCTTGCTCATAACAAAAAGGTCAAGTTATATTCTTGTCCTTAATTACAAAATGTTTACTAAAGTATCAATAACTTTTCAAATATGGAGATTGCAGAAAGAACAAAATATCAATTTTATAAAAAGTAAAATTTACCTTTCAGTATCCAACTATCCCCAAAAATCTGAAGTAAAAATGGAGAGAAGAAAATTAAAGTTCTAAAAAATTATCCTCAAATTTATTTCAATAAAACTCAAGAAAATCTCTTTTCCTTATGTCTTAAATTGCCTTTCATTCGTAACTCCCTTTGATTTGGATCGAAGATAATAATATGATGTATGTATTTGCATTGCCCGCTGGCGTAATGGGTAACATCGTTCGTTCAAGAAGCTGACAAAATCACCGGTTCGATACCCGGTTTGAACGCGGTGGCTGAGTGGTTAAGCGCTTGGCTTCCGAGCCTGTGGTCCCGGGTTCGAATCTCGTTGAAGACTTGAGATTTTGAATTTCGGGCTTTTTAGGGCGCCCACCAGACTCTGCATTAAACAGAAGCAAATAAAAAGGAAAACATTCGCGCACTGCTAATATAGTGTCTCCTCTCTCACTCTGAAAATGGAAGCCAATTGGACGTCCTATAAGAGCAAAGTGTGCTATAAGAGCAAAGTGTGCTATAAGAGCAAAGTGTGCTATAAGAGCAAAGTGTACTATAAGAGCCACAGTGGTCCATACACTTTCACAGACCCGACTTTTGCGTTAGGGCTATACCACGGGTTTTCTAAACAAATTAATTTAAAAAAAAATACTACCGCGTTTTGTTTTATTTAACACTGTGACACGGGTTTTCCCACGGTCTCATGATGTCTATGTGTATTAGCCTAGGGGGAAAAAAACGTAATACGTCATCGCCAAACTTTCTGGAAGCTGATTGGCCGAAATAGCTGTACAAGCACACCAACTGGTTCAATACTTTTTTTGATGTCCAAGGGCTAAGCCGAAGGCTCTTCGAGCCCTAAGTTTGAAAAAAAACCTGTTTGGTCGTCCAGCCGAACAGTAAAAAAAAAACCTGTGTGAACGCACAGTTCTGTTTGAGAGCGACCCAAGTCAATGCCTATGCAAAACATTGCAATTTCCAATGCCTTTGGCCCCCGACACATGATTCGCCGCTCATGGCCGAAGACCAAGGACATCGGGAGCCTCCGTCATTTTCCTTCGTTATACCAAGCTAACCGTGGGGGACTCGCCATTTATGTAACGGTCCTTTGAGGAACGGCGCATGGATGTGTGACAGGCTTGTGGGGACTTTTTTGCAACCCCGCCCGTGCAATGGGTGGACTCTCGTCTACCCGTGGGCACCCCCACGGGAGTTATGTTTCGCCATTCGTTAAGCCTAGCTACACCCTCAAGTAGCCGTTTCCACCCAGGTGCCACGATGAGGCAGAACAGCTCACCTGGGACTGGTTCAATACAGGCTAGGATACAATACCATATAAGGAATCCTTCTCATACACCCTCAACCTTTTTTTTCCATTTCAGACTAAAGTAACAGTAAATTTAATGTATACGTATCCATTCTTTTTATACTGTAATGCGACATAACAGTGCTGTATGACACTTCAAAAAATTACTGAACATTTAATGACTTTTAAAAGGAACAGCATTTAAAAGTAATTAATGAAATCGGAAATGGTTATCTAGAGATTTTTAAGTTTTTGGGGATGCCCTGTGATACTGTTTATATCCGAAAATAATATATGTTTATGAAATTAAATACCGCGAAAATCTGACCTTCGCGTGTGGTCTTGGAACGTATCACCAGCAAAAGTCAAGAAAACACGACATATTTGTTTATTAGTTTTCATTTTAAAAGAAATCGATTTGTCAAAAGTTGCATTTATGTTGCTACAATTTACAAATGTTATAAATGACTCTTTCATATACAATTTTCATAGTGCAAAGAGTAGTTCAAATTTAATCACTACGGGCATTTCCCGAATAAAATCCGTTTTGACGTCGATGTTTAAGGACGAAATAAACCATTTGGATTGGTTGCCTCCAACCACGTGTTTTTATTGTGAACTGTTGTACGATGATAGCCTCTTAGAATCGGCAGGTCATTAAATGCAGTCTTTACCGAAACTGAACGGTATTTCGAAACCAAAAATGTATGTTAAAATATTGAGTTACAAGTCCTAGTTTATGACAACTTATTTGGTTTTCGAAGTTGGTAACAATAAAATCTCCGATCGCGGGACCCCCTCAGCGCGGGGCCTGGGGCTGTTGCCCCACTTGATACCCCCCTAAGACCGCTACTGTACATCATATAAGTATTTAAAACCTTGGACTACACATACTGATTATGATTTGAAAATATTTACAAAGCTTTCAAAAGAATCTTATGATATGAAAAAAAAATGATGTAAAATTTTCAACTTACTGGCTTTCTGGCAACTTCACTAGAAAATAAAGATCCCATGGATCTATCGAACTGGAAATCTGGAAAATAACTTTAAAATAGAAATCTGAGTTTTTGCAATGTAAAAGTAAAGTTTCCATTTCGTACATATAATGCAGATGATCTTTCTCTGGCCCACGGTTAACGAAAGTATAATGTGGCCAGCACAACGACCTACCGCCTTTACTTTTTCCCCAACTAATGTTAGGTGCCCCTTAGAGCTGGGTGGACTCAGTGCCGTCCTAAGGATCCCGAAATTAAAAATTACAATCTTTCATCAGGATTCAAACTTAATTAAAATATTAAGTAATAAAACAAAAAAACAAAACCTTTTTTATTCACTTAAATAATAATTTAACAAAGAAAAGTGCGAAACTCCCTTAATTTCCAATTGCTGTTTACGTCTGACCGAGACAGCGAAATTTTTGTTTGGTCTCAAAATGTGTATCCACCGACTTTGAAAAAGTTGACCTCTAGCTGTCTCGTTCTGTGACAACAATCAATGTGGAGTCAGAATGTGTGTATCTTTCAGCTCTCCTTTGGAAATTATGTTCTTTGCTGCTTCAACTTAGAGTTCATGCTTACAAAAATAAATTGTCTCATCTAATGGCCAAACAAAACAAAAAAAGTGACCCAAGGTGTGGTGAAAACATGGAGCTTACGGTTTGTGTATGTAATCTTCGACTGAATAAAAAAAAAAAGTAGAACTAAAATTACTGCAAGAGATTCTGTTAAACTAGCATCTATCAAAAATAGAAATGAGAATGTTACTAACAGGACAAAGGCTATTGAACCAAACAATAATATTTCAATCTAGCTAGTAAGTGCTTACGTAAAAAGTATGTAGACTGATCTGTTTCTTTGAGCGACTAATACGAATGATTAATATAAATAACCCGTGAACATTCAAGCCCTGGAACAAGTGCCCGTAATAAAACAAAATAAGGAAATCCCTCCTGTACGTGTATCTATTTTTATATTTTAAAATAATCTCGAAAATCGTTGTCTTTTTATGTTTTCAAAGAATAATGAAATAATTAAAACTATAAAATTTTAAAATACGTTATGAATTAATTTTTTTATTACACATATATATTGTTTTTAAAGTTTACCTTTGGATAATGTTTAAGCCATCTACGTACCACGTATGCTTTTCACAATGGCTTATAGCGGCCCTGAATACTAAGCTTCCAACGTTTATTGCCAGACTTGTTTCCTGTGTGGGAATTCCTACATCATATATTCCCAGACGTACGAACCGTGAATACACTTCCGCATTCCTTAGATGTTGGGCTGTAGTGGAATTAGGGTCTGCCTAAGGTGGATTAGAGAGGGGCATTCAAAGACAATATGGTTTACGGAAAAAAAAAAATAAAAAAAAATTGCGGGACATCTTCAAAAGGTTTTGATATCACATGTTTCTAGCAAATCAGAATTTGACATTTCATTACCATAGTGACAAAGTGTATTTATTGAATAAAATGAATTTCTTTGTGATATACTATCCAAAATATAATGCGTTTATGAGTATATTTTTTAAGCAAACCACGTAAAGGATATAGCAGACATAAATGCTACAAGATACTTTGATATCTGGTTTGATCTATCAGAAGATCTATCAGAAGGGCTATCAGAAGATCTATCAGAAGAGCTATCTGAATGACTATCAGAAGGGATATCAGAAGATCTATCAGAAGGGCTATCAGAAGAGCTATCAGAAGATCTATCCAAAGATCTATCAGAAGATCTATCAGAAGATCTATCATACTGACATACTACAAACATATACTTATATACAGTGCAATTTTTGTAAAAAAAAATAAAAAAATAAAAAAATAGGTTCATGTACTCAGTGATGGATTGCCTAGCTTTTAACTACTAATAAATTAATAATAAACGTTAAAATACAAGAAAAGTAATAATTTTTCCCCACTTTGAAAAAGGTGTTGGTACGCGTACCGTCACAAAAAAAGCACTATATACAGCTGATAGCTCTTCTGATAGCCCTTCTTATAGCCCTTCTGATAAATCTTCTGATAGCCCTTCTGTTATCCCTTCTGATAGATCTTCTGATAGCCCTTCTGATAGTCATTCTGATAGCTCTTCTGATAGATCTTCTGATAGCCCTTCTGATAGCCCTTCTGATAGCCCTTCTGATAGCTCGTCTGATAGATCTTCTGCAAGCCCTTCTGATAGATCTTCTGATAGCCCTTCTGATAGCCCTTCTGATAGCCCTTCTGATAGATCTTCTGATAGCCCTTCTGATAGATCTTCTGCAAGCCCTTCTGATAGATCTTCTGATAGCCCTTCTGATAGCCCTTCTGATAGCCCTTCTGATAGCCCTTCTGATAGATCTTCTGATAGCCCTTCTGATAGCCCTTCTGATAGCCCTTCTAATAG
Organism: Biomphalaria sudanica; assembly: GCA_036873155.1. Taxonomy (NCBI): domain Eukaryota; kingdom Metazoa; phylum Mollusca; class Gastropoda; family Planorbidae; genus Biomphalaria; species Biomphalaria sudanica. The sequence goes on along the minus strand of JAZGLO010000050.1, from coordinate 1,085,041 downwards.
CCCTTCTGATAGATCTTCTGATAGCTCTTCTAATAGCCCTTCTGATAGCCCTTCTGATAGATCTTCTGCAAGCCCTTCTGATAGATCTTCTGCAAGCCCTTCTGATAGATCTTCTGATAGCCCTTCTGATAGATCTTCTGATAGCCCTTCTGATAGCCCTTCTGATAGCCCTTCTGATAGCCCTTCTGATAGATCTTCTGCAAGCCCTTCTGATAGATCTTCTGATAGCCCTTCTGATAGATCTTCTGATAGCCCTTCTGATAGCCCTTCTGATAGATCTTCTGAAAGCCCTTCTGATAGATCTTCTGATAGATCTTCTGATAGATCTTTGGATAGATCTTCTGATAGCTCTTCTGATAGCCCTTCTGATAGATCTTCTGATATCCCTTCTGATAGTCATTCAGATAGCTCTTCTGATAGATCTTCTGATAGCCCTTCTGATAGATCTTCTGATAGATCTTCTGATAGCCCTTCTGATAGATCTTCTGATAGCCCTTCTGATAGCCCTTCTGATAGATCTTCTGATAGCCCTTCTGATAACCCTTCTGATAGCCCTTCTGATAGCCCTTCTGATAGCCCTTCTAATAGCCCTTCTGATATCCCTTCTGATAGTCATTCAGATAGCTCTTCTGATAGATCTTCTGATAGCCCTTCTGATAGCGCTTCTGATAGCCCTTCTGATAGTCATTCTAACATTTTTCTTCATGTTTTCGTTTGTTTAGTTTTGTTTCAGAAGAACCAACGAGGTAACATTTTACGAGAGCTCATGCTTTTGATTAATAAAAACAAGTAAAAGCACCTCTTGCTTGGCCACCAACTTTGTATAGAGCTAAATCTCTCATTTGACATAAATTCTTTTGTAGCGCTGTCTTTCCAAAATATCTGCCGAAAAGAAATTAAAGCAAAGATTGGTAAAATGAAAGACATCTGGCTATTGTCACTGTGATGCGTGTCTGTTGGCTTTATTTTCAAAGTGAGAAAATTATAATTCAATCATGCCAAAAATCTATCATGAAGATATTTTCTGCAAAAAAAAAAGTTGACCACAAAAGCCGAGTAAATGGTCTACACTTCCATTAAAAACATATTTTTAGATGGTTCTAAAAATTGCTTGTACTCTTCCAGACACTATAACTTCATTGTCATCTCCCTGATCTTGACACATCGTAAAGTCAAGCTCATCCATTTCAAGGCATTTAAAGATAACAGAACTGATCTTATCAGTTTGTTCCCTTTTTAAATTGATACATGTTATAAATTTTAAATTCGGGCATCTCAGAAGTGTGTGCTTAGTCAGGTGTATTGTCAAACTAAACATTAAAGTATCTTGTAGCCTTATGGCTCTGATAACATTGAAAAGTACTTATCCTTTACGTGCTTTGCTAAACAATAACATTTATAAACTCATTCTGAGTTTGTTTTTGTGTGCATCGCTGTGTTTTTATCTTGCAACTGTTCTTTAAATACTGGATCATATGTGGATAACACATCACAAGAAAATTTCAGTTAATTCAATAATAATACGTAATGATATGCCAAATTCTGCTTTGGTAGATAAAAATCCCCCATGCAGCCCAATATTCATAAGTTGGTTTTGAATAAACTTGAAACTCCCCATTAATTTAAGTAGGCCTAGTAGATTCTAATGAAAGTAATAAAAAATGTTTTTTTATTAACTTTTTCGTTGATGTGGCCCGCGACACGAATGTCGAAAACCAAAGAGGCCCATGGGCGGAATAAGGTTGAGCATGACTGATATTTAGTATGTAATTTTTAAAAGAATAAAAGATTATCGACTTATAAAAAATACAACAACCCACGAAGACAGTAAAAAAGAAAATTGGATGTATTTAAAGTTTCAGTAATAGAGCTTTAATCCATTTAAAATTCCACAATTTCACACAAGTATCGTGAGTGAAAGCTTGGATTGGTGTAGTAGCACATGTCATCTATAGCTAACCAATATATATATATCATATCGATAAAGGCAATCACAGCAACTTCCAAATCCCCTGCTTTGTACTAAAAATGAAGGCACCGGTGCATCGCTGCTTCTGTATCTCCAATCTTCTTGATTAACTTTATCCATTCCACCGATCAGAACAAGACGGAATCCAGAATTATGCTCTGTGAGAAATGACTTAACAAAATCGTATTCGTCGGAGTCCTCAATTTCAGCCAGAATTCCTCCGTACAAGGTACAGTTGCCAACAGCTTCTTCATCTGTAAAGTAAGGCCCTGGTAAAGACAGATAATAGCGTCTTCCATTGTAAACATCAGATCTTATGAAGTATTGCAGTCTCAATGTTTCAATTAATGGTCTTAAAGCTTGAAAGGATTGAGACTTCATTTTGAGTTCATTCAGAGAGTCGCGTAAGAGGGTGAAAGCTTCTGTCAGGCAAGGGAATGTTACATCGACGCCAGAAGAAGTTGTCGTATTTATAACATCGCTGGCATCAGACTGGTTCAGCCAAGTGCTTGCGTCACAGACTAGAATTAAAACTTTGATGAAATAAAAAAAATTATTGTATTAAAATTATCTTTTTGTTAACATTACACTAAAAATAACAGTAATTTTATCAAATACTTTAAATTACTAAGATGACTTTCCCTGAAGTCCAAAGTTTATGCATATTGAAGTGAACCACAAATAAAACTAACACTCTTTCTACTTCCTTCTCTCTCTCTACAACCCCCTTTTGCTATATTTTTACAAACCGCAAATCGTAATTTTTTTGACAAACTTTGAAATTGGTTTGGAACGACCTTCTTTATATAGCACCCCGCCCCGACACACACATGCTTTTGGCCCGTGAGTTATATTGTTACTTTTACTTATCCGCCCCTCTCCTCCCGCCTAACTAAGTAAATATCTGACTATTCTTCGACTTGTCAATGCAATCTCGAAATACTGAATATACTCTATGCGCTTTTCATTCGTAAACCACCCACCCACCCACACTTACTTACTTACTTAGACTTAGGTCCTCCCGCGCCGTTCGGCGAATTGGGCGGCAAGGTGTCTCCACAAAGATCTGTCACTGGCAATATCTGAAGCCTCCTCCCACCTGGTGTCCACTGTTCTGAGGTCCTCCATGAAGGTGGGGCGCCCTTTTCTGTTGCGCTTTCCTTGTATTGGCCTCCATGTCATCGCAACCCTTGGTATGCGTAGTTCATTTTGTCGGAGAATATGTCCCGCAAACCTCATGCGACGCTCTGTCACAACCTCACTAGGTGTTCGACTCCCAGTTCGGCATAGGATTTCCTTGGTAACACACATACACACACAACTGCTTTCGGCCCTCTTTTATTACAATAACCCTTAACTGTCTTTTCAGCATCACCAGGCACTTTTCAGCTTTTGAATTCTAGATAAAGCACCTTACGTTAGTTTTACCTTGTTATTTATTTATTTTTTTTTTAATTCTTGAATCATTAGGTAAGCAATATGAGGTATTAGATATCACAAACATTTCTTTGGACCATCATTTTTCCTACAGGGAACAAAATACATTTTCGAAGGCCCCATTTGAATTCCCTCTTCCTCTTCCTGTTCCTCATTCTACATTTTTTTTTGGCAATTTGTTCTTTAAAAAAAAAGGAAACACCAAATTGATTGGTGTCTACAAAAGTTTCGCACCAAGGAGAGCTATTGAAATTTACGCACAAAACGAGTTTAAACTCTAGTTTGTTATTTGTGTCATCTTAAAGTTCGTAGGAAATGAGAACTGTACTCAATTTGTTGTACGAAGGAGGAGCTATATCTGTGTGTATGTGCGTGTGAGTAATCCCTCTGTAAGTGTATGTATTGCTAAATAATGTCAGAAAAATATTAACTCGTTTAGAATGCACGAGCCGACCTGCGGCGTAGCATACGCCCCTGGTTTGGCCACGAAGAGAATTCTATATGTAAATGATAAGAGGTTAGTAAATACGTTTGAGAGACCATGTCGTTTAACCTTAGCCTTAGCCTTGATAGTCAGGAAAGGAAACAAACAAGCGCTAACGCAATTATTTCAGTCTAAACTTTATATGTAATGAAAAAAAGTTCAAAAACAAAAGTACTAGATACGAAAGCCCCACAAATATTTTTTAAAATAAACTAAAGCAAATAAAAACAAGGTTACAAAAGACAGTTTGTGTGGAAACACAAACTCAAAATCGGCCCCCGAAGTAAAATATTTTACATAATTCGGATGTTCCTTCAGAGTTGAATAGTTTACTTCCTAGTCCAAACCTCCAGCAGGACAACGGGGGATGGGAGCAGGCAGAGTTTGAACCTTCGACCGTCGATAAATCCGAACGCGAGCCCAGTGCGCAAACCGCACGACCAGTGGTCCACCCAGGCAGGCTTCAATATTTTCAGAAAGAACATCCAAATGAAATTATATCAAAGACAAATGAGAGATAAGAATGGAGAAAGAAGGCTAACAGATCTTGTGTAGTGCTCCAACGAGGGTGTCATGTAGCCAGCACAACGACCAACCGCCTTGACTTTTCCCCAACTAATGTCAGATACCCATTAGAGCTGGGTAGACTCATAAGTTGAAAATCCCAGTCTTTACCAGGATTCGAACCCGGGACCCTAGGTTCGGATTAAATAGTGTAATTGTTTTGAACAGGCTCAATCTCATTTTCGAAACCGGAAAACAATCTGGTTGGATTGCCATATTATGAAATTATATTCACGAAAATGGAGTTTACAAGATTACTATTCGTTTTAAATTAGGTCTAACTTATAATGCATACTAATTAGCTTTTTCTCTTTAAAAAACTGCTTGCATAACTGATTTTAAAAATTAGAATTTTCGCTTTCAGGAAAAAAAAAGTAGCCGTTGCATCAGAACTTTGAATGGTCTAAAATATTGTGATGTCGGATTTTCAATATCTTTTCTAGTTTACGAGATCTAAACGGGACGGACGGACAGACGGACAGACATTTCACACAAAACTAATAGCGTCTTTTCCCGTTTCGGGGGCCGCTAAGAATACATTCAGTATACTAATTAGAAATGTTGATTATATAGTAAAATATCATATAAACACTCGAGTATTTTTTAAAACTTTGTCACAAATATGTGCGTTTGACAGAAGTGTTTGGAAAAACTTGGAGGGTCTTTAAGAAAGGGCGAATTTCAAAAGAGACAAGATCTTGACCAAGTCCTTAACCCTAAACGAAGGGAAAAAAAGTGAATATACAGGTGAAGATCACGAGTCCTCCACAATTGAGGTAAAAAAACTTTGATAGCAAAATGACGAGTATTTTGAAACATGAATACATTGACATGGTCATTGTGGCTCATCTCTTTCTCTTTCTTTGTCACTCACTTTCTCTCTCTCTCACTTTTCTCTCTTTCTTTGTCACTCACTTTCTCTCTCTCTCTTTTCTCTCTTTCTTTGTCACTCACTTTCTCTCTCTCTCTCTCTCTTTCTTTGTCACTCACTTTCTCTCGCTTTTCTCTCTTTCTTTGTCACTCACTTTCTCTCTCTTTTCTCTCTTTCTTTGTCACTCACTTTCTCTCTCACTCTCTTTTCTCTCTTTCTTTGTCACTCACTTTCTTTCTCTCTCTTTTCTTTCTTTCTTTGTCACTCACTTTCTCTCTCTTTTCTCTCTTTCTTTGTCACTCACTTTTTCTCTCTCTCTTCTCTTTTTCTTTGTCACTCACTTTCTCTCTCTCTCTTTTCTCTCTTTCTTTGTCACTCACTTTCTCTCTCTCTTTTCTCTCTTTCTTTGTCACTCACTTTCTCTCTCTCTCTCTCTCTTTCTTTGTCACTCACTTTCTCTCGCTTTTCTCTCTTTCTTTGTCACTCACTTTCTCTCTCTTTTCTCTCTTTCTTTGTCACTCACGTTCTCTCTCTCTCTCTTTTCTCTCTTTCTTTGTCACTCACTTTCTCTCTCTCTTTTTTCTCTCTTTCTTTGTCACTCACTTTCTCTCTCTTTTCTCTCTTTCTTTGTCACTCACTTTCTCTCTCTTTTCTCTCTTTCTTTGTCACTCACTTTCTCTATCTCTATTCTCTTTTTCTTTGTCACTCACTTTCTCTCTCTCTCTTTTCTCTCTTTCTTTTTTACTCACTTTCTCTCTTTCTTTGTCACTCACTTTCTCTCTCTCTCTCTTTTCTCTCTTTCTTTGTCACTCACTTTCTCTCTCTCTTTACTCTCTTTCTTTGTCACTCACTTTCTTTCTCTCTCTCTCTTTCATTTGTCACTCACTTTCTCTCTCTCTTTCTCTCTTTTCTCTCTTTCTTTGTCACTCACTTTCTCTCTCTCTCTCTTTTCTCTCTTTCTTTGTCACTCACTTTCTCTCTCTCTCTTTTCTCTTTTTCTTTTTTACTCACTTTCTCTCTTTCTTTGTCACTCACTTTTTCTCTCTCTCTTTTCTCTCTTTCTTTTTTACTCACTTTCTCTCTTTCTTTGTCACTCACTTTCTTTCTCTCTCTCTTTTCTCTCTTTCTTTGTCACTCACTTTCTCTCTCTCTTTACTCTCTTTCTTTGTCACTCACTTTCTTTCTCTCTCTCTTTCTTTGTCACTCACTTTCTCTGTCTCTCTCTCTCTCTCTTTTCTCTCTTTTTTTGTCACTCACTTTCTCTCTCTCTCTCTCTTTTCACTCTTTCTTTGTCACTCACTTTCTCTCTCTCTTTACTCTCTTTCTTTGTCACTCACTTTCTCTCTCTCTCTTTTCTCTCTTTCTTTGTCACTCACTTTCTTTCTCTCTCTCTTTCTTTGTCACTCACTTTCTCTCTCTCTTTACTCTCTTTCTTTGTCACTCACTTTCTCTCTCTCTTTTCTCTCTTTCTTTGTCACTCACTTTCTTTCTCTCTCTCTTTCTTTGTCACTCACTTTCTCTCTCTCTTTTCTCTCTTTCTTTGTCACTCACTTTCTCTCTCTCTCTCTTTCTTTGTCACTCACTTTCTCTCTCTCTCTTTCTTTGTCACTCACTTTCTCTCTCTTTCTCTCTCTTTTCTCTCTTTCTTTGTCACTCACTTTCTCTTTTCTCTCTTTCTTTGTCACTCACTTTCTCTCTCTCTCTCTTTTCTCTCTTTCTTTGTCACTCACTTTCTCTCTCTCTCTCTATTTTCTCTCTTTCTTTGTCACTCACTTTCTCTCTCTCTCTATCTCTTTTCTCTCTTTCTTTGTCACTCACTTTCTCTCTCTCTCTCTTTCTTTGTCACTCACTTTCTCTCTCTCTTTTCTCTCTTTCTTTGTCACTCACTTTCTCTCTCTCTCTCTTTTCTCTCTTTCTTTGTCACTCACTTTCTCTCTCTCTCTCTCTCTTTTCTCTCTTTCTTTGTCACTTACTTTCTCTCTTTCTTTGTCACTCACTTTCTCTCTCTCTCTCTCTCTTTTCTCTCTTTCTTTGTCACTCACTTTCTCTTTTCTCTCTTTCTTTGTCACTCACTTTCTCTCTCTCTTTTCTCTCTTTCTTTGTCACTCACTATCTCTCTATCTCTCCTTCTCTCTTAACATCATTTATCATCATCAAGTTTATCTCACTCTGTCTGTCTGTCTGTCTGTCTGTTTGAACATGTTTTTTTCTCATTCTCGGATCAAGACAAGATGTTAGAAGTGTGAAACTGAATTTATTGAATCAATAAACAAAAATTCAATATACCATTACCGCAAAACGACAAGTCTTTTTAAGTTTCACAAATCTAACAGCATTGATAACAAGTTGAGTCTATAATTGAACTCAAATATTCTTTTTATCAAAAGATAACACAGGCCCATAAAAGCGTTTTTTTTTTAATAAGGCTGTAGTTTAAATAAATCTATTGTTCTGAACTACAGCGAGCATTGGGGCATTTTGTAACAAAAATATTCCTGTTTAATGCTATGGCACAAATAAGAAGATAATTCCCCACATATATTACAATGGCACTTAAGAAGCTATACATTCCCTCTAGACAAGGAGATATATTACAATACATCTCAGTCGTGTCGTGAGCTAGTGACTTTATACAGACGCCAGCTATTAACAGCTATTTACAAGTGGAAGACCAAAAATTAAAATACAAAATAATAAAATATACACAAAGAACTAACAGGAAACGGATATTTCAAAAACATGTTTATATCTTGTCCACAAAAGAGATTCCTGCACAAATTGGACTTCTTCTTGTTTCGTGTTTGACCCAACTTAGAGACCTACATGGAAACATGACATGCTTCACTACATTCTAGAAGAACATTGAACTCTCTCCACATTGATATCAGACACATGACATGCTTCACTACATTCTAGAAGAACATTGAACTCTCTCCACATTGATATCAGACACATGACATGCTTCACTACATTCTAGAAGAACATTGAACTCTCTCCACATTGATATCAGACACATGACATGCTTCACTACATTCTAGAAGAACATTAAACTCTCTCGACATTGATATCAGACACATGACATGCTTCACTACATTCTAGAAGAACATTAAACTCTCTTCACATTGATATCAGACACATGACATGCTTCACTACATTCTGGAAGAACATTGAACTCTCTCGACATAGATATCAGACACATGACATGCTCCACTACATTCTAGAAGAACATTAAACTCTCTCGACATTGATATCAGACACATGACATGCTTCACTACATTCTAGAAGAACATTAAACTCTCTCCACATTGATATCAGACACATGACATGCTTCACTACATTCTAGAAGAACATTGAACTCTCTCGACATTGATATCAGACACATGACATGCTCCACTACATTCTAGAAGAACATTAAACTCTCTTCACATTGATATCAGACACATGACATGCTTCACTACATTCTGGAAGAACATTAAACTCTCCCGACATTGATATCAGACACATGACATGCTTCACTACATTCTAGAAGAACATTGAACTCTCTCGACATTGATATCAGACACATGACATGCTTCACTACATTCTAGAAGAACATTGAACTCTCTTCACATTGATATCAGACACATGACATGCTTCACTACATTCTAGAAGAACATTAAACTATCCCGACATTGATATCAGACACATGACATGCTCCACTACATTCTAGAAGAACATTAAACTCTCTCCACATTGATATCAGACACATGACATGCTCCACTACATTCTAGAAGAACATTGAACTCTCCCGACATTGATATCAGACACATGACATGCTTCACTACATTCTAGAAGAACATTAAACTCTCTTCACATTGATATCAGACACATGACATGCTTCACTACATTCTAGAAGAACATTAAACTCTCTCCACATTGATATCAGACACATGACATGCTCCACTACATTCTAGAAGAACATTAAACTCTCTCCACATTGATATCAGACACATGACATGCTTCACTACATTCTAGAAGAACATTAAACTCTCTCCACATTGATATCAGACACATGACATGCTTCACTACATTCTAGAAGAACATTGAACTCTCTCCACATTGATATCAGACACATGACATGCTTCACTACATTCTAGAAGAACATTAAACTCTCTCGACATTGATATCAGACACATGACATGCTTCACTACATTCTAGAAGAACATTAAACTCTCTTCACATTGATATCAGACACATGACATGTTTCAGTACATTCTGGAAGAACATTGAACTCTCTCGACATTGATATCAGACACCTGACATGCTCCACTACATTCTAGAAGAACATTAAACTCTCTCCACATTGATATCAGACACATGACATGCTTCACTACATTCTCGAAGAACATTAAACTCTCCCGACATTGATATCAGACACATGACATGCTTCACTACATTCTAGAAGAACATTGAACTCTCTCGACATTGATATCAGACACATGACATGCTCCACTACATTCTAGAAGAACATTAAACTCTCTTGACATTGATATCAGACACATGACATGCTTCACTACATTCTGGAAGAACATTAAACTCTCCCGACATTGATATCAGACACATGACATGCTTCACTACATTCTAGAAGAACATTGAACTCTCCCGACATTGATATCAGACACATGACATGCTTCACTACATTCTAGAAGAACATTAAACTCTCTCGACATTGATATCAGACACATGACATGCTTCACTACATTCTAGAAGAACATTGAACTCTCTCCACATTGATATCAGACACATGACATGCTTCACTACATTCTAGAAGAACATTAAACTCTCTTCACATTGATATCAGACACATGACATGCTTCACTACATTCTAGAAGAACATTAAACTATCCCGACATTGATATCAGACACATGACATGCTTCACTACATTCTAGAAGAACATTAAACTCTCTCCACATTGATATCAGACACATGACATGCTTCACTACATTCTAGAAGAACATTGAACTCTCTCCACATTGATATCAGACACATGACATGCTTCACTACATTCTAGAAGAACATTAAACTCTCTCGACATTGATATCAGACACATGACATGCTTCACTACATTCTAGAAGAACATTAAACTCTCTTCACATTGATATCAGACACATGACATGTTTCAGTACATTCTGGAAGAACATTGAACTCTCTCGACATTGATATCAGACACATGACATGCTCCACTACATTCTAGAAGAACATTAAACTCTCTCCACATTGATATCAGACACATGACATGCTTCACTACATTCTCGAAGAACATTAAACTCTCCCGACATTGATATCAGAGACATGACATGCTTCACTACATTCTAGAAGAACATTGAACTCTCTCGACATTGATATCAGACACATGACATGCTCCACTACATTCTAGAAGAACATTATACTCTCTTCACATTGATATCAGACACATGACATGCTTCACTACATTCTAGAAGAACATTGAACTCTCTCGACATTGATATCAGACACATGACATGCTCCACTACATTCTAGAAGAACATTAAACTCTCTCCACATTGATATCAGACACATGACATGCTTCACTACATTCTAGAAGAACATTGAACTCTCTTCACATTGATATCAGACACATGACATGCTCCACTACATTCTAGAAGAACATTAAACTCTCCCGACATTGATATCAGACACATGACATGCTCCACTACATTCTAGAAGAACATTAAACTCTCTTCACATTGATATCAGACACATGACATGCTTCACTATATTCTGGAAGAACATTAAACTCTCCCGACATTGATATCAGACACATGACATGCTTCACTACATTCTAGAAGAACATTGAACTCTCCCGACATTGATATCAGACACATGACATGCTTCACTACATTCTAGAAGAACATTAAACTCTCTCGACATTGATATCAGACACATGACATGCTTCACTACATTCTAGAAGAACATTGAACTCTCTCCACATTGATATCAGACACATGACATGCTTCACTACATTCTAGAAGAACATTGAACTCTCTCGACATTGATATCAGACACATGACATGCTCCACTACATTCTAGAAGAACATTAAACTCTCTCCACATTGATATCAGACACATGACATGCTTCACTACATTCTAGAAGAACATTGAACTCTCTCCACATTGATATCAGACACATGACATGTTTCAGTACATTTTAGAAGAACATTAAACTCTCTCGACATTGATATCAGACACATGACATGCTTCACTACATTCTAGAAGAACATTAAACTCTCTTCACATTGATATCAGACACATGACATGTTTCACTACATTCTAGAAGAACATTGAACTCTCTCGACATTGATATCAGACACATGACATGCTCCACTACATTCTAGAAGAACATTAAACTCTCTTCACATTGATATCAGACACATGACATGCTTCACTACATTCTGGAAGAACATTAAACTCTCCCGACATTGATATCAGACACATGACATGCTTCACTACATTCTAGAAGAACATTGAACTCTCCCGACATTGATATCAGACACATGACATGCTTCACTACATTCTAGAAGAACATTAAACTCTCTCGACATTGATATCAGACACATGACATGCTTCACTACATTCTAGAAGAACATTGAACTCTCTCCACATTGATATCAGACACATGACATGCTTCACTACATTCTAGAAGAACATTAAACTCTCTCCACATTGATATCAGACACATGACATGCTTCACTACATTCTAGAAGAACATTAAACTCTCTCCACATTGATATCAGACACATGACATGCTTCACTACATTCTAGAAGAACATTGAACTCTCTCCACATTGATATCAGACACATGACATGCTTCACTACATTCTTGAAGAACATTAAACTCTCTCGACATTGATATCAGACACATGACATGCTTCACTACATTCTAGAAGAACATTAAACTCTCTTCACATTGATATCAGACACATGACATGTTTCAGTACATTCTGGAAGAACATTGAACTCTCTCGACATTGATATCAGACACATGACATGTTTCAGTACATTTTAGAAGAACATTAAACTCTCTCGACATTGATATCAGACACATGACATGCTTCACTACATTCTAGAAGAACATTAAACTCTCTTCACATTGATATCAGACACATGACATGTTTCACTACATTCTAGAAGAACATTGAACTCTCTCGACATTGATATCAGACACATGACATGCTCCACTACATTCTAGAAGAACATTAAACTCTCTTCACATTGATATCAGACACATGACATGCTTCACTACATTCTGGAAGAACATTAAACTCTCCCGACATTGATATCAGACACATGACATGCTTCACTACATTCTAGAAGAACATTGAACTCTCCCGACATTGATATCAGACACATGACATGCTTCACTACATTCTAGAAGAACATTAAACTCTCTCGACATTGATATCAGACACATGACATGCTTCACTACATTCTAGAAGAACATTGAACTCTCTCCACATTGATATCAGACACATGACATGCTTCACTACATTCTAGAAGAACATTAAACTCTCTCCACATTGATATCAGACACATGACATGCTTCACTACATTCTAGAAGAACATTAAACTCTCTCCACATTGATATCAGACACATGACATGCTTCACTACATTCTAGAAGAACATTGAACTCTCTCCACATTGATATCAGACACATGACATGCTTCACTACATTCTTGAAGAACATTAAACTCTCTCGACATTGATATCAGACACATGACATGCTTCACTACATTCTAGAAGAACATTAAACTCTCTTCACATTGATATCAGACACATGACATGTTTCAGTACATTCTGGAAGAACATTGAACTCTCTCGACATTGATATCAGACACATGACATGCTCCACTACATTCTAGAAGAACATTAAACTCTTTCCACATTGATATCAGACACATGACATGCTTCACTACATTCTCGAAGAACATTAAACTCTCCCGACATTGATATCAGACACATGACATGCTTCACTACATTCTAGAAGAACATTGAACTCTCTCGACATTGATATCAGACACATGACATGCTCCACTACATTCTAGAAGAACATTATACTCTCTTCACATTGATATCAGACACATGACATGCTTCACTACATTCTAGAAGAACATTGAACTCTTTCGACATTGATATCAGACACATGACATGCTCCACTACATTCTAGAAGAACATTAAACTCTCTCCACATTGATATCAGACACATGACATGCTTCACTACATTCTAGAAGAACATTGAACTCTCTTCACATTGATATCAGACACATGACATGCTTCACTACATTCTAGAAGAACATTAAACTCTCTCGACATTGATATCAGACACATGACATGCTTCACTACATTCTAGAAGAACATTAAGGCCTAGCTTTTTTGACACTTCTTTAGATCAGTTGACCATTTCATTTCCTATCTTTTCATCTTATAAAATACAGACGTTACGTCAAAAAGAAGATAATTACGTCCTACGTGTGTCCCTTGGTCAATCTAGTCACGCATGTTGATCAGTGACTTAAGCTCTGCCAAGTCTTTGGTTTTCCTGGCTGATTCAGGCAACCCATTCATGCTCTAATAGCACTTTTATTTCTGACAGGCTCTTAAAGCGTATTTAGCTTAAGTTGCGTTTGTTATAATTTTTGTAAATATAAGTATAGTACGCTTACATCATTTTTTTACTTAAGATTTTTTTAACAAAACACACAAAAAATTGTCACATAGCATCCCATACCAAAAACCTAAGTATTAATAGAGTAATATCAATGGCGTGACAAAAGATCTGGATAGAACCATCAACATCAAACAACCGGATACAATTATGTACAATAAAGATGTATGATCCAGATTTTCAGCCAGCAAAAATATATGATACGGAAGTACCAGTACAATGTAAACGATATTTATTATTATTAATCTACGCAATTGTTTGTCAGATAATGTCTTCGGGGTAAGTTTTCTAAACTCTGAAGACTGAAGACTTCGGTTTAATGACATAATTGACTGCGAGTCTGTGAAATAAAAACTTTCACCATTTCCTTTTGTTTCTGTAGGTCTGAGAAGTATTTCAAACGACAAGTCTTTCCTCAGCTTTTCTGACGAGTACGGAGTTTGTGCTTTGCCGGCCTCCTCAGTAGAGCGTAAGTTCTTATCAGAGTATGAGGTGCTAGTGTTTAAGATACTTGAAGAACTCTTAGTATCCCACTTGGTATCTGAAGGACTTTGTTTATATTCTGGCTCTATCAGCAGACGAAGAATCAATAGAAAAGCAACGAATGCGACAAAGGAATGTATTGTGAAAGATGAAAATAACACAGTGAACATAACGTTATGAGAGCCGCGCATGTCCTCGGTTTGAGAACTGTATGATGTCATGATCGAAAGAATAGTGAATGTCCCTGTTGCTATAGCAAATATAAGTACCACTAGAGCTAGGCTCTTTTTTTCTTTTACCATTGGATTCAGACTTGCTAATTTTTTCTGGTAGGTGTCACTCATACTAACATACGTGTCACGTGACTGAACTTTATCACTGCATTGGTCTGAAGCACCAGCATCTACTTTTCCTCTTTTCAGATGTAGCCATAGAAATAAAGTAGTCATAAGAACCAAAGTGCCTAGCACAAATACGATAATAGCACTGCTTTGTTTCAAAGAAGGGTTCAGGTCATCCTTCAAGTCTAAATACGATGGTAACAGGGAGGTAACTGCAAGTGTCGCTACAAACCAAGGGAGAGCAAATAACGCGTAAGATAAAACTTCTCTCGAATATTTCCGCAGAGTCGAGACCTTGCTTCTAAACATCTCAACGATTCCAACTTGTATTAAACCGATACCGTAAAGCATTATCAGGTAATAGTAGTTGTAGTATCTGGAATACGAATTGGTATGGTAATACTGGGAGTCGCGATAAAATGAAGACATAAGAAATGGGAAAAGAAACACGAGTAAATCTCCCATGGCCAGAGAGGTGAAGGTCACGTACGTTGGTTGCTGGCAGAAGTTCCCCTTGGAAACGAGCTTCCGCAGTAGCAATGCATTGCTGACCACTATCAATAAGAGAATGAAGATTAAATTCGGAACTATAATGTTTGCAAGCACCAGATCAGTATCAGTTTCCATGGTTTCAGTAAGGTTGTTTTAGTGGGTTGTATTTCACAATTCTGAAACAAATATAAGAAGAGTTCAATAAATAAGCTTATATCAACTCGCTCTGTCTGTCTGTCTGTCTGGTAAAAATGTTTTTTTTTCTCTGTTTTCCAGTTCTCGTGTGAAGTTCAAACTTTGCACAATTATTCATTATTCATTCAACTTTTCGCATGTAAATTATGAGTGAGTCTGGTGTCAATGTATATTTTGGTTTTCTATAACTATAATGTTTTGTTTGGTGTAATGCACACATTGTAAGACCAATTTCTGTATGGATAATAAATATTATTATTATTATTATTTTTAGAAACGAACGAGTAGTCATTCTCTGGCGCTGCCAGGGTCGAGTTTCGCTAAAGAGAAACAAAATTCATCGTAGTCCCTTTAACAGTTTCCACTGAGGAATTTTCTGGTGATGTGGCAGGTCTGCAGCAGTACCGCCCTCTGACAGGCAACGAGGATGTTCCTAGGAATGTTAAGGGTCTTGAAGGTGTCTGTGAGGTAAGTTGTTATTATCCCCTCAGTTTATATAACAATCCGATATAAACTTTGTCACATGTAAATTATGAGTGAGTCTGGTCTGAATGTAGACTTTGGTTTCTTATAGTTATAATGTTTTTTGTTTGGTGCAATGCACAAATTGTAAGACGAATTTCCATATGGACAATAAAAATTATTATTATTATTATTATGTGGCCCGCGACACGAGTGTTATAAATTAAAATGGCCCGCAGGTCGAATTAGGTTGGGCATCACTGATTTAATTGATTCGACATTCAATAATTGTGCAAAGTTTAAACTTGATCCGAGAATGGGAAGTGGGAAAAATAAAGTGAACAAGATTTTGACCAGACAGACAGATGAGCTCGGTACAGAGTATAAAACTTCTTATGGTCGGAACAATTAAATGTGCACAGCAAAGAGCACAACGAAAGATCTAACTTAATACAATGTCTGTTGTATACTTTGTATACACGCCGTTTCAGAAAAAAAAATGATAATCATAACTTTCTATCTATATTTAGAAAGATGTGCACAATTACATTTCTATATTTAGAAAGATGTGCACAATTACATTTCTATATTTAGAAAGATGTGCACAATTAGATTTCTATATTTAGAAAGATGTGCACAATTACATTTCTATATTTAGAAAGATGTGCACAATTAGATTTCTATATTTAGAAAGTTGTGCACAATTAGATTTCTATATTTAGAAAGATGTGCACAATTAGATTTCTATATTTAGAAATACGTGCACAATTAGATTTCTATATTTAGAAATACGTGCACAATTTAATTTCCATTGCGTGGTGGATGAATTGTAAAGCTTGGTGTAAAGGGTCTCGGGTTTGAGCCTCGGTGAAGACTAGGATAGAATTTAGAATGTCGGGATTCTTAGGACGCCTCTGAGTCCAAGTAACTCAAATAGCTCATTAGGTATAGGTCCGTTGATTGTTGTGCTGGCCGTTTAAACATTTGACCATAGAAACAGATGACCTTTTACATCAAGTATCCTATAGTTCGCAAGGTTTGAAAAGGGGTGCTTTGCTTTACATTGTTAGGCGCTTCCACGCTGTCTTCTGCAGATAAGTCAAACGGAGGTAGCACTCACATACATATATAAGGCTTGTCTTCGAGTACGAAGATCAGTGAGGAATTCAGTACCTCCCATGGCTGCGCAGCCCCAGCTGTGACCTACATATTTTGCCACATCCAGGGCAAGCATAACCATTGTTCGCAGGTGGTCGATTTAGATTTTCTTTTCGTCGTCTGCGTTTACCCTCGGCAGTAGATTTTCTTTTGGTCTACATCTAGCCGAGCCAACTCTAATGCCACCAGTGCAGACTTCCGTTGAGGGCATTCCTTTTTGTTGCTGTCCTGCAGTGTGCGGACATTCCAGCAAGCGACTTTGAGAGGTATCCTTTTATCGACTCGTTTGGGACTAGTCATTTGTGGGCTAATTACTGCATTGCATCCAGCCTGTGCAGAGTATTTTTAAAGTGATAATTGGCTCGCGCAGACCAATACCACTCTTTAAGCTAAATGCAGTTCACAGTAGCACAGAAGTCTGAGACGGCTGTGAACCACAGATAGTCGTAGGCGTTATATCGGAGTTTCCGTCTCCTAGACTGGCCGCCGACCAAAGCTATAGAGCCCAGTCTGCCCAATGGCCGAATTGCCGACTTGTTTCTACATCACATATTCCAGTGATGCCCAAAATACGGCCCACGGGCCAGATCAGGCCCGCGACGTGGTTCCATCCGGCCCACCGAGTTGTCGGCACAAAGTGCAGAAATCTCCCTTTCAAAAACGTTTGGACCTCATTTTTCCTCCGATGGATTGGTATTATAATCTTTGTGTGTTTCTGCATTGGAACTCTGAATGTAGAATTTACCAGGAGAAATGAACCTATCTTGAGTTTTTTGGTTGAACATGTTAATAAGCCGACATATTTATTTTATAAAGAAAGTGTCTGGCTGTTTGATAAAACGACAAGATAAAAACGGCATTATAAAATAAATATGGCGGCATTCTTGGTTTGAGTCGCGAATAAAAGATTGTTAAACTAGAGATTGGAGGATCCATGGGAATATTTACCAAAAAGAGACCACAAAATGAGCCACAAAATGAGCCGGTGGTAAAGCTAGCTACACTGTTATTCCCATTTCAAGTCGAGAAATGAAGCTATTGTCTGACACGTAACAAAGACGATTGTCCAATCACCTGCTAGTTAAGTATTAAATCCACAAGTTTCTACCAAAATAGTTTCATAACAATTTCTTTTCCTTTTTGTAACTTTTCGGTCATGTGGCCCGCTAGATGAGTGTCGGAAAATAAAACGGCCCGCGGGTCGAATTAGGTTGGGCAACACTGACATATACTGTATAGATCCGGCGGCCATTTAAATAACACAGTCGAAAGGCCAACCATGTAAGTTAGTCGACGCTGATAGTGAATGTCTAATTAGAAGTTTAATTATAACGAAAGGGACCTTACGATGTCGTGAAGCTCAATCTATTTCGTTCATAACAACTATCTCTCTCTAAAGCCTCTCTCTAAAGCCTCTCTCTAAAGCCTCTCTCTAAAGCCTCTCTCTAAGGCCTCTCTCGAAAGCCTCTCTCGAAAGCCTCTCTCGAAAGCCTCTCTCGAAAGCCTCTCTCGAAAGCCTCTCTCTAAAGCCTTTCTCTAAAGCCTCTCTCTAAAGCCTCTCTCTAAAACCTCTCTCTAAACTTCTCGAAAGCCTCTCTCGAAAGCCTCTCTCGAAAGCCTCTCTCGAAAGCCTCTCTCTAAAGCCTCTCTCGAAAGCCTCTCTCGAAAGCCTCTCTCTAAAGCCTCTCTCGAACGCCTCTCTCGAAAGCCTCTCTCGAAAGCCTCTCTCGAAAGCCTCTCTCGAAAGCCTCTCTCGAAAGCCTCTCTCGAAAGCCTCTCTCGAAAGCCTCTCTCTAAAGCCTCTCTCGAAAGCCTCTCTCGAAAGCCTCTCTAAAGCCTCTCTCTAAAGCCTCTCTCGAAAGCCTCTCTCGAAAGCCTCTCTCTAAAGCCTCTCTCGAAAGCCTTCAAAAAGAAATCTTGCTTCCATTTCTCGATTCTTCCTAGAATCCTAGACTTATTTCTTACTAGTCGCGTCATTTTCCCTTTTTACTAATCAAACGTGAATATTCATTAGTTAGATCAACATCTATTAGGAACACAAAAAAAAATGCGTTATTCTAAAAAATGTACCTATCGCCCTTAGACTTAGTCCTAACTTTCCCATGATCAAAACATGAATTACAGTTTACTTGTTAGGTAAACACAGCTGAATATAATACACCATGACCTAAATACAATGTAAACTCACATGATGGGAATCTTTGAACAAAACGTAGGCATATTATTGGACTGTTTCAACAAGACTCATCCATTAGGAAGCAATCCCTGTATAGAATGTTTATAGATCTATGTGCTGTAGGTGTGAATAGAGAACTACCCAAGTGTTATACACCAGGAACCAGTTCTGTGTGTCAAATGCTGTGTGTTAACCACCTAAATGTAGTACCCCAGTTCAATGAAGTAAGATCCAGGACTTGTGTTATAGCGAGACGTTATAGCCAGAAGCAGGCCTCTCTATATCTCGTTGGCGTAGGGCTTTATGGGAAGTACTGCAAATTTACTGTTGAAAATAAACACGCTAGCTTTAAATTATTTATAGCATATCCTAAGTATATGTCTACCTTTCAAACCTTGCGATCCATAATTCAGATGATGAAAAGGTCATCTGTTTCTTTGGCCAACGGTTAACGAGCAGGGTGTCATGTGGTCAGCACAATGACCAACCGCCTTTACTTTTCCCCAACAACAAAGTACATTTAAAGGGAAGAACCCCACTTCTACAATTATATCTCTCAATAATGTAGAATTTATTTATCTTTTTCAATCTCAAAAAAAAAAGTTGTTATTAAGTATTTAACTAATTGATTACTTCTTAAGTCCGACCATGTTTTGCTAGGTGCAATAAATAATTTTATAAAGTTTCAACCATAGACATAAATAAATATAGACTGGCCGATAAAAGAGTTTTATGAAACGAAAATTTGTGACTTGCATTTTGGTGTAGTTTATTATACAGCAGAGTGTTTTTATTTAATCTCTAAGACTGAAGATCATGTAACTTTTCAGAATTTGGAAATCCGACAACAATAGATATACATGTTTTCAAGTTACATAAAGTTATTTCCTTTTTCCAATCTATATTTTTACATGTCTATGGTTTCAACTTGGTCATTGAATGGGTGTGGGAGAAATAAATTGTACAGTTATCTAGGGAACAAAACCCCACACATGTATTCAACTTTCTAAATACTAAACGATTAATTTCCCTTTTTGTTATCAAACAAAATTATTAGTTACTAGTAATGAATTGACTTATTGGTTATCATGTATAATTGATCCATGTTTTGCTAGGTACAAGAAATAATTGTCTAAAGTTTCAAATTGATTGGGAGAAATAACGTGTTCTTAATTTGGACCAGACAAACAGACGGAGTGTCAATATAGATCAAACGATAAAAGAAAGTAATAGTAAACATTTGATATTCATTCTTGGTGTAATAGTCGCGGTACATTGTATTACATAAAGTAGACAAGAATAATCCAACTGCTGCTTGGTCTGACTTGGCCTGACCTGGTCTGACTTGGCCTGACTTGGCCTGACCTGGACTGACTTGGTCAGCATTATGAATACGTTACCTCCAAACCCTTCCCCGCTTTAGAAGGTTAGTTTCAAAAGTATGGAACTATTGGATTGAAGAACTTTGTGTAGGTCTGGCACTCAAGTACACGAGGATTCCATCTCGTATGTCCTCAAATGTGACGCCTCGGTGGTAACGTCTGTTACTGGAAGCAACTAGGCGCAAAACGGGGAGCGAACCAGGCCATAGTTACCTTGACTTAAAAAAAAATGTCAGAGAGAACAGACAGCCTAGTTCAGGGAGTTCGTCACGCCGTTCTAAAATGGGGCGTCAACAGTGTCTCGTCGCTGGAGTAGTGGTCCTGACACTATACTGTGGCGGATACAGAAAAAAAAATCTGAAATAAAAATGAACCGTTATTAGTATAACTCTAGTATATGACACGACCCCATTGAGGTAATGGTCGCTGCTATTGTGAGACCTTCTTGGGGAGAAGAACCTCCTGTCCCAGCCCGTCCGTTGGGAGCAATCCTTTGCAACGGTCAACGGAACAATGGGAGTATCTTTGAGGCTCAGACTTCCTATTGTCACGAAGCTACTTAAGTACATTAGGAGAACCATTGTGATAATAGACTATATTTAGAGAAGACTAGGTGCACCCATAGCCCAAGGAGGTTATATTTAGACGTCACTAGGTTGAAGCCAAATCGCAGCCATCTTGGTCTACTCAAATTAAAACGTGTAGTCTGTTTTTTTTTGGAGAAATATGTTCGACAATATTTCACGACATTATTTAAATATCTGTACATTGTACAATATCTTATAAAACGTTAAAAACACAGTGTATAGAATAAAATAAACATTACCAATGCCTTCTTGTTCGGCATACGGTTGTACGCAACGACGACCAGAAAACGGGATATCGCTTCATCGGTTAGTTTGGTTTTTAGTCACTAAAGACTAGTTTGGTTTTTAGTCACTAAAGACTAAACTTTAGTGAGTTAGAGTTTATCAGTGTGTTCTTATATAATGTCTTCATGTTTGTATAAAAATGTATCTTTCCACATTTTACATACTAAACATTTTAGATGTAGGCCAGAGTTTAATTAGGGAAAGATTAGTTAGTATTACTGTAACATTATTATTAGTAGTAGGTAGTAGTACTCTTTTCACTTCAATTTTATCAATTTTGTGGTGATTTCAGTGCGGTATAAAGTATCAAAAATATAACAAACCTCTTGCAAATCATTTTTGTGCTTTTTCCAGCCCACAATAGTGCTTAATTTCGATGTAATCATTATATTTCGGTTTTGTATGCCTCGAGCAGGTGATCGTATAAATGATTTTACATGCTCTACAGCGCTTTGTAATTGATCCATTGGAATATCTAGACCACCAGATATGAACTTGGGCCTTAGAGGAGTTTAGAAAAAAACATGATGACAAAATACGAGGCTAATTTGAGTCGTTACGAGAATTAGAAAACTGGTATCGCAATGAAAACGGATGGAATGTTTTGAGTAAACCAATATGGCGAATAGGCTCCGCCCACTGGCTTCAACCGATAATGAACATTTGATAGCAACCGCCATCTCCATCTAACTATAACCTCCTTGGCTACGCCCATAGCTACGCCCATTAAGGACAAAAACTAGGTCAAAGTCTTCCAAGGAACGAAAAAATTAAATATAGACTTTAGACTTAAAACAGAAGTTTTACAATTTATGTCATGACTGATATCCGTAAATCATAGACTGTAAAACCATTACATTAAGCATTTTTTTCCCTCAGTCGAAGTGAATTTCTGACATTAGTTTATAAATCTCGCAAACAGAGAGTACGAAAA